>JAQFVV010012470.1:1200000-1661701 GCA_028023455.1 Epiperipatus broadwayi
ATGATTGTATACATTAAGACACAATATTTTTAAGTAATCAGAATAGTGAATAGTCTGCAACAACTCTATCTCTATTGTTTGCTACTGTTCAATTCCTTCAATGTTCATTCAGGCTGGCTGCTACAAAAACGGTTCACAATGGGCTAGGTTTACGCATACCTTAGCCCAGTCCAGTTTAGCTACACACGAATGTTTTGTAGTAAAGCACTGCGACTGACCTTAAGCTCCTTACAGCTTCCGTCTCTGCAACAGTCTACCAGTAACTCCACTTGAAAACCACTGGAAACTCAACTCTTTATTCAGCTGCTATCCAGATGGTTTCCTCAGGCTATGGTCTCCTGTTCTCTGTGGGCCCTTTCCAGCTATACCTGTGAACTACATTTCCACTGAGTGCTGGACCTTAACTGCAAGCACTGATGTGAGATGTCTCCTACTGGAATTGAACAGATGTCTACTGGAGATGCACTCAAATACTGCCTCTAATACTCTCTATACTACCCTGCGTTGTTGTTATTCAAACACTGCCTCTAATACTCTCTATACTGCCCTGCGTAGTTGTTATACAGTCTTTTTATAGCTTTCTGATAACTGCAGCAATTAATTCCATTGTCCAATAAGGTAGCATCTTTTATCTAGAAATATTTGCAATCAGCAAATATTTCTTGGAATTAACGTTCGCCATTACATTAATATCTTAATTAAATTCCTCAGTTATAGTGCATGATCTAAAAACAACCTTTCGAATAAATTCTAGTTTTTCTGGAGTGCATAAACTTACATTCAATTTTTACAAAATACAACACCTTCCCCCACTCCAGAAAAACTCTTGTTGCAATTCCTTGATATTTTCTTTTTCTATTCCTACTTAGCGGACACATATTTCCTGTTATTTCACTCAGAAATGTACGATTCAAAACTGCTGCCGAACTTCTTCACCAGTTACATGTTCAATGGTGATTGTGCAAGTGTGGTGGGACTCAGCTTCCGATATTGACTGCACAAGCATTTTATTTCCTAACTTTCACTTCCGTTGTTAACGTTTTATTAACTGGGATTTCCATTTTTACCCATTTTCTCCATCTACAGCTAAGCTTGTTGTAGGCAAAACTAATTCACTACTCACAGGTTCCATCCTGGCAACTGCACCATTGATGTATCCATATGTATGATTATATACATTAAGACGCAATGTTTTTAAGTAGTCAGAATAGCAAATAGTCTCCAACAACTCTATCTCTACAGTTCGCTACTGTTCAATTCCCTCAATGTTCATTCAGGCTGGCTGCTACAAAAATGGTTCACAATGGGCTAGGTTTATGCATACCATAGCCCCAGTCCAGTTTAGCTATACATGAATGCTTCATAGTAAAGCACTGCAACTGACCTTAAGCTCCTTACAGCTTCCATCTCTGCAACAGTCTACCAGTAACTCCACTTGAAAACCACTGGAAACTCAACTCTTTATTCAGCTGCTATCCAGATAGTTTCCTCAGGCTATGGTCTCCCATTCTCTGTGGGCCCTTTCCAGCTATACCTGTAAACTACATTTCCACTGAGCGCTGGACCTTAACCGCAAGCATTGACGCGAGATGTCTCCTACTGGAATTGAACAGACGTCTATTAGAGATGCACTCAAATACTGCCTCTAATACCTTCTATACTACCCTGCGTAGTTGTTATTCAAACACTGCTTCTAATACTCTCTATCCTGCCCTGTGTAGTTGTTATACAGTCTTTTTATAGCTTTCTGATAACTGCAGCAATTAATTCCATTGTTCAATAAGGTAACGTCTTTTATCTAGAAATATTTGCAATCAGCAAATATTTCTTGGAATTAATGTTCGCCATTACATTAATGCCTTAATTAAATTCCTCAGTTATCAGTGTGCGATCTAAAAACAATCTTTCAAATAAATTCTAGTTTTTCTGGAGTGCACAAACTTGCTTTCAATTTTTACTAAATACAACAAGACTATTAGATTAAAAGATGATAGTTAGATAATTTTACTGTTTATTTTAAATTAATTTGAGCATTAAATTGATATCATCATGTTAGAAACTGTGTAAAAGGCATAATTCTACAGTGTTCTTTGTTTAGGTGTTCATATTTTTTAATGTTTTATTTAGTGCTATAAATGTCTGGGATCACTAACTTTTTATTAGTTGCTTTTTAAACACACACGACAGATAATTTAATCATGGCTACTTTAGACATGATACTTTTGAAAAATCTTTTTTTTTTTTTTGCTGTCTAAAATATTATCAAAAGCATGAAAACAAGTTGTTTAAGAGGTTTTTCTTATTGTACTTTAGTTTGTTTTCTGAATAACAACAGGCTCTGTGCAATTTAAAACTGTGATAATGATAGACTTTGGAACTCAGGGATCATGAATCACTACTCCAACTCTGACACTTTGAGTGACAATCTTTTATGCACTTGCAGAACCTAATTCCGTTTAATTATCATCATCACCATCATCATCATTAGGTACCCGTTTTAGTAAACCTACTAGAAAATTTTTTGACACTAGGTGGAGCCAATAAACCACTGCAAAAAGGGTATATATAATGAAGTTGTGGAAAAATAAATATGAAAAGAGTGATTATACAGAAAGTGAATTATTGGTTTTTATGCTGGGTTTGGGAAAAGATAAGGGGGATTTAGATATAAAGGTTATAGAGTTGGCAAAAATTATGTTATGGAAATGGGATAGAGCAGATTATGGGTAAATTTAGAGTGGGGAATGTAAAAGAAAGTGGCTAATAGGTTTATCTGGGCATAATTGCTGAGATATTCTTGACTTCGTTTAAGGAGAAGCCATAATACATCACATCACATCACATGGTGATCAGGAAACTTGCTTGGTTGAATGAGGGAAAAAAATGGTAAATGAAGCAAAGAAAAGAAAGGGTTTAGTAAAGAAATCAAGTGTTTTCATATAATAAGTATGATGTAGCTAGAATTGTATGGAAGGGAGTTATAGTAGCAGGATTAACATATGGTAATGATGCATTATGTGTTAGTAAAAGGTATTAGATTACTTAGAGAAAGTACAAAGGGAAGTAGGAAGACATGCATTAGATGCAGAGGTATCGACAGCAAAGGAGACAATTCAAGGAGAAATGGGATGGACAAGTTTTTATATGAGAGATGCAAAAAGTAAAATGAAAATGTTTGGTAGGTTGCAGTTTATGGATGATAAAGGAATAGCCAAAACAGTTATTAATTGGGTTATGAGTAAAAGGCAGGTAATAAGATGGGTGAGAAAGATAATGGGGTATGCAAAGGATTTGGATAAAGAATTTATATCAGTATACTTGTATAAAAGGTGGGATGATTGTGTTAGGAGGATTGTTGAGTGTTATAGTGGTAAGGAATGGGATAAGAGAATAGATGCATTAATAAAGAATAGGGAGTTGGAGAGATGGAGAACTAGTATGGAGAGTAAAAAGAGTTTAAATATATATGGAAGTAACCGGAACATTGGGTGCAAATTAATTTATGATAATAGCAAGGAAAGTAGCTTATTGTTTAAGGCTTGAACAGGATCCTTAACAACAAGAGAATATATATGAAAATGGAAAAATATGGGTGATTTAGTCAGCAAATTGTGTAAGAAAGATATAGAAAATATTAGGCATCTGTTGATTGAATGTAAATGCTTGAAAGCAGACAGGGTGTAAATAAAGAAGTTATGGGAGAATAAATATGAAGAAAATGATTATACAGAAAGTGGATTATTGGTTTTTATGCTGGGTTTGGGAAAAGATAAGGGGAATTTAGATATAAAGGCCATAGAGTTGACAAAGATTATGTTGTGGAAATGGAATAAAGCAGATTATGGGAAAGCTTAGGTTGGGGAATGGAAGGGAAAGGTAAAGTGGCTAACAGGTTTCTTTGGGCATAGTTGCTGAGAGATTCCTGACTCCATTTAAGGAGAAGTCATGGTACATCACATATGGGAAAATGTAGAGTGGGGAATGGAAACTAAAGTGGCTAACAGGTTTATCTGAGTGTAATTGCTGAGATATTCTTGACTTCATTTAAGGAGAAGCCACAGTACATCACATCACCGCATTATATATATATTTATATAGGGCAAAAGTAAAGTTATTATCCTATCTTAATAAGATGGCACAGAATAGAGTTTTTCCGAATAGTTTGAATAATACAAGAGTAAGATTATTATTTAAAGGGAAGGGTAAGAATCATAGAAAGTTAAATAATTATAGACCGATAGCAGTAACATCAGTTTTATATAAAGTTTTCTCATATATGGTGGTTAGAAGCGGTGTAAAATGGATGGAAGGGAATAATGTAGTGGTGGAAATGCAAGGAGGTTTTAGATTAGATAGGCGTAGAGGAGATAGTTTATTTGTAGTTACACAACTTATGGATATGAGTAGGAATTTAGGTAAACAGTTATATATGAGTTTTATAAATATAGAGAAGGCATATGATAGAGTAAATAGAAATAGATTGTGGATAAGTTTAGCAAACTTGGGAATGGATGAAGCTTTAGTGGATATTATTAAGAAATTATATGAAAATAATTATATATATATATATATATATATATATATATATATATATATATATATATATATATATAAATTAGGGAATATAGAATCAGTTAAAGTTAAAAATGAGGTGGGACTAAGGCAAGAATGCCCTACGTCACTTATTTTGTTTGTGTTGTATTTGAGTGAAATGGAAAGAGCAATAGAAAGATTAGGAAGAGGGATAGAGATACTGTTAATAGGTTTAATAGGTAGTAAGGAAGTATATATTTTGTCAGATCTTTTTTTTTGCAGATGATATATTTTTGTGTGCAGAAAGAAGATATGAAAATTATGCTGAGGACATGTGCAAGGGTGGGTAATGAGATGGGCATTAAATTTAGTAAAAAAAAAAATCAAATATAATGATGGTTAATACTGGGGAAAGAGAAGATGTTGAATTTTTATTGGAAGATATTAAGTGTGGTGAATAGATATACTTATTTGGGAATTATTTTAAGTAATCAGAAAATTTATTTGGATGAATGAGAGACAAATTAATAAATGAAGCAAAGAAAAGAAAGGGATTGATAAAGAAATTAACAGTGTTTTCATATAATAAATATGATGTAGCTAGAATTATATGGGAGGGACTTGCAATAGCAGGGTTAACACATGGTAATAATGCATTATGTGTTAGAAAAAGGGTATTAAATTACTTAGAAAAAGTTCAAAGGGAAGTAGAAAGACATGCATTGGATGCAGATGTCTGGACAACAAGAGAGGCAATGCAAGAAGAAATGGGATGGTCAAGTTTTCATGTGAGAGATGCAAAAAGTAAAATGAAAATGTTTGGTAGATTGCAGTTTATGATAATAAAAGAATAGCCAAAATAGTATTTCATTGGGTTATGAGTAAAGGGCAGGCAACAAGATGGGTGAGAAAGGTAATGCAGTATGCAAAAGATTTGGATAAAGAATTTTGTATCACTATATTTGTAGAAAAGATAAGATGATTGTGTTAGGAGGATTGTTGAGTGTTATAGTAGTAAGGAATGGGATAAAAGACTAGATTTATTAATAAAGAATAGAGAGATGAAGAACTAGTATGAAAAGTAAAAAGTGTTTAAATATATATAGAAATAAACAGAGTATTAGATGTGAGTTAATATATGATAATATGGGTGATTTAGCCTGTAAATTATGTAAGGAAGGAATAGAAAATATTAGGCATCTGTTAATTGAATGTAAATGCTTGAAAACAGAAAGGGTACATATAATGAAGTTATGGAAGAATAAATATAAAAAAAGTGATTATACAGAAAGTGGATTATTGTTTTTTATGCTGGTTTGGGAAAAGATAGGGGGGATTTCGATATAAATGCCATAGAGTTGAAAAAGATTATGTTGTGGAAATGGAATGGAGCAGAATATGGGAAAACTTAGACTGGGGAGTGGAAAATAAAGTGGCTAACAGGTTTCTCCGGTCATAATTACTGACAGATTTTTGACTTCGTTTAAGGAGAAGCTACAGTACATCACATCACATCATATCACATTAGCAACAAGAGAATATATATGTACATGGAAAAATATGGGTGATTTAGTCTGTAAATTGTGTAAGGAAAAAATAGAAAATATTAGGCAGCTGTTAATTGAATGTAAATGCTTGAAAACAGAAAGAGTACAAATAATGAAGTTATGGATGAATAAATATGAAAAAAGTGATTATACAGAAAATTGTTTATTGGTTTTTATGCTGGGTTTGGAAAAAGATAAGGGGGGTTTATATATAAAGGCCATAGAATTGACAAAGATTATGTTTGTGGAAATGGGATGGAGCAGAGTATGGGAAAACTTAGAGTGGCAAATGGAAGATAAAGTGGCTAACAGGTTTCTCTGGTCATAGTGGCTGAGAGATTTTTGACTCCATTTAAGGAGAAGTCACAGTGCAACACATAACATCACATCAAAGCTTGAATGGGATTTTTAGCAACAGGGGATTATACATGTAAATGAAAAAATGTAGGTGTTTTAGTCTGCAAGTTGGGTAAGGAAGACATAGAAAATATTAGGCATCTGCTAATTGAATGTAAATGCCTAAAAGCAGAAAGGATACAAATAATAAAGTAGTGGAGGAATAAATATAAAAAAAGTGATTATACAGAAAGTGGGTTATTGATTTTTATGCTGAGTTCGGTAAAAGAATTTAGATATAAAGGCCATGGAGTTGATAAAGATTATGTTGTGGAAATGGGGTGAAGCAGTATATGGGAAAACTTAAGGTTGGGGATGGAAAGGAAGGTAAAGTGGCTAACAGGTTTCTGTGCGCATAGTTGCTGAAAGATTCCTGACTACATACAAGGAGAAGTCACAGTGCATCACATCACATCAAGCAAGCAATAAACAATTTTAGATATTTCATAAAAAGTGTTTATGAAACTACCCCTGATACTTGGCCAATGCAAATAAATAAATGTGAATAAAAGTTTAAAAAAAAAAAACGCATTGAAAATTAACAAATAAAAAAATTAAAGTAATTTTGGAGATTTCACCAAAAAAAAAAAAAAGGCGTTCTGGATATTTTGTCCATTAGAAAATATTAAAATTTATATTAATTTTAGTTATTGAAAGATATGAAATTTAATCTTAGAATAAATAAAAATGTAGTGGCAGATTACATGGCTAAAATATGTAAAAATGACAAAAAATACATTACTAAAAAAAAATTAAAATAAATATTTAAAAAAGCAATATTTATAAGTCGTAGTACTAAAACTATATTAAAATTGCAATTAATTTTATAATTAAAATTAATTTTATAAGTAAAATGCATAAGACTGTTAGAATGATTAAAAAAATGATGGCAGAATAGTCAAGCTTGATGGTCGAGTGGTCAGCACAGCTGTCTTACAAGCAGTTGTCCCAGGTTTGCGGGTTCGCTTCCCGGCAGATGCTTTGACACATGGAAAAAAAAATATGATCGGAGAATATATAACTAAAATTTCTAAGAATGAATATATATATATATAATCTTAAAGTAATATGAACTTTTGCATAAATGAAACTATAATAATATAAAAAATAATTTTATTGTAAATACCTAAAAGCAGAAAAAAAAAATAAAAAGACTGTCACTCTTGTTGAACATGGAAATATTTCAAATGTTAGTTCTCATGACATAAGAGTGGAAAATAAATAAAAAGTTTTGATCATTGGCTTGAATTATCTTGAAGTGGTAAAAAACTAAAAAATTAAAGCAGAAAAAAGTAATGTCAAAAATTATTAAAATGTGTTGTAAAACAATTAATAAAAGTTTAATTTCCTAATAGATTTATTTAAGTGTCTAATTTGTCTACTCATCCATCTATCTATATATCTGCTTGTCTTTTTGAATACATATCTCTATTTATCTATTCGTTTATTCATTCATCCAGACATTTATCTATTTATCCTCCACTATTTTTATTTAGACATCAATCCATTTTTCTATCCACCTAACTATTTATTTATCTGTAATATTAATTTTCCATTTGCTATTATATGTAATTTTTCTCTATACCTATGTACATATGTAAAACAAAATGATTTCATTCTTATCTTTATATCATAAAGCTGAGAGCACTTTTGATGTCACCAAAAATGCACCCAGTTTTATGATAAACAGATAAAAAAAGAAATCACTTCATTATGCAGATGTACATGTGTATGTAAAAGAACTATTTATTTATCTGTATATCTATCTATCTATCTATCTATCTATCTATCTATCTATCTATCTATCTATCTATCTATCTATCTATCTACCTATCTATCTATCTATCTATCTATCTATCTATCTATCTATCTACCTACCTACCTACCTACCTACCTACCTACCTACCTACCTACCTACCTACCTACCCAACCATCTATTATATTTATTTGTTTACCTTCCTGTGTATTTAAATATTTATCTGACTTTCTGTCTATCCATCTATCTACCCATTTAGCCATTCATCTATCCATCCAACTATTCATTTATCTAACTTTTCATCCATCAAGCAATCCATCTATCTATCTCTGTATCATTCTATTTGATTTTCTGTCTATCTATTTATCCATTCAACTATTTAACTAAAAATCAATTTACTTACACATCCATTCATTTATTAGCTATCTACTTCTATTATTAATTTCTAAACCACTAAACATCACATGATCTCCATCTCTTATGGCTAGCACATAACTGTTATTAAACAGGCACTAGATGGGGATTTTATGCACAAGCCTTCTGGCATCCATTGATTACTCTGGTTGGCACAGGGTGGCACTACTGTATGGAGGGTTTTGCCTGTTTAATATTATTAATTTCAATAGCACATAAATAACTTTTGCTACACTGTGAATATGTAACTTTTAAGACCTACCTATATACTATATCTATCTACTTATTTGTCTATTTTCTTATTTATTTATCTGTATCTGTTTATATATCTGTCTATCTACCTATCTATTCATTTATCCATCTATCTATCCATCCAACCATTTTTCTATCTGTTTATTAAGTCATGCATCTATTCATCTATTTACCTATGTATATATACATATCTTTATATATATATATATAATTAACCATTTATTCTTCTATCTATTTATCTACCCATTTTTCTATCTTATCTACGTATCTGTTTATTCTATTTATCTTTCTGACATTCTATCTATTTGAATATCTACCCATTCACCTATCTGATCATCCATTTACATGGGTAATTTGTCAATCTATCTAGATAAATATAGGTATATACATCAATAGAAAGATAAGCAGATGACTAGGTAGATAGATAGAATGAATGGATGAATTAATATGTAGATAGAAAGACATACATATATAGATGGATGGATTGTTAAATGAATGAATAAATAGATAGTTAGACAAGTAGATAGACAGAGAGGTAAATAAATAGACAAGCAGATAATAGATATTTAGATAAATAAATTGGATTGATAGATAAATTAATAGATATATAAATGAATAGTTAGCTAGATGGATAGATAAATTGGTGGATAGACAAAAATCAGATAGATAAGTACACAGATATAGGTAGATATACACAGATAGGGAGATAAGCAGATGAATAGGTAGAGGATAAAAAGGATGGAAGGATAGATAGAGAAATGAATGAGTGGATAGATATATAAATAGAAAGACATATATAGATAGATAGGTAAACAGATGAATGCAGTGATGAATCAATAGATGTATAGATTAATGGATAGATTGATGGGTGAATGAATAATGAAATATATGGATAATTAAATAGATAAATAAATAGGCAGATAACACAGATAAGTAGACATATAGTTAAGTAGATAGCTTAATAGGTAGATAGCTAATAAATGATTGGATAAATAGGTAGTTAAATAGATGGATAGTTAGATGAATAAATAGATATATGGATAGTAAAACATAGATAGATGAATAAATGGATATATAGATAAATTATGTTGGATAGATAGATGGGTGAGAGAATGAATGGATAGATGCATGAACAGAAAATCAAATAGGTAGTTAAATAGACAGATGGATTTAGATAGCTAATAAATGGTTGGATAAATAGATAGTTAAATAGTTGGATAGTTAGATGAATAAATAAATAGATATATGGATAGTCAAAAACAGATAGATTGATGAATGAATGGATATATAAATAAATTATGTTGGATAAATAGATGGGTGAGAGAATGAATGGATAGATGCATGAACAGAAAATCAGATAGGTAGTTAAATAGACAGATGGATATTGTATACATAGATAAAGAGGTAAGCAAATAGATAAATAGAATGGATGGATGGGTAGATAGAGATAAGAATAGATAAATAGATAATTAGACAGATGGATTAATAAACAGATAAAGCTGGATGAATGGATAGATAGATAAATGGCTGGATGATTAAATTGGTGGATAAATAAATAGATAGATAAATCAACAATGCTTAAATAAATTTATTAGAAAATCAAACTTTTATTAATTGTTTGGCAAAACATATTTTAATAACTTTTTGACATTTCTTTCTGCTTTAATTTTTTTTGTTGTTTTATTTTTTTTACCACTTTAATTAAGATCATGAAGTCAAAACATTGGCCAACACTTTTTATTTATTTTCTGCTATCATATCACAATCTAACATTTGAAATGATTCCATGCCACAACGACAATGACAATTACGTAGTCTTTCAATTTTTTTTCTTTCAGGTGTTTACAGTTAATACTATATCAATTTACTATTCTATAATGAACAACATAAATACTTCTCACATAATTATTTTTCATATTATGTTATTATTGTAGGGATTTCACTCATGCAATAGTTTATATTACTTTAAAGATTATACACATTTTTACTTGTTCTACACACTTTAATTTTGTATTCTGATATCACATTCTAACATTCTTACATATTTTAGTCTTTTTAAAAATATCATGTCTTTCGATAATTGCAAAATTAATTTCAGTTTTAATTTTGCCACTTGTAGTATTATGACTTCTAAATGTTATTTTTTAAATATTTGTTTTAATTTTTTTAGTCATATATTTTTACTCATTCTTACACATTTTAGTCATGTATTTTGCTTCAAACATAAATTTTAATATTTGCTATTGAACGAAATATCCGGAACACTTTTCTGATGCTATACCTAAAATTGTTTTATTTTTTATTTCTTAATTATAAATTGTACTTTTTTAAAGTTTCAATAAAATTAATTTTTTTTTTTTTTTGACAACAAAATATCTGTAAGTTTCATAAATACAGTACTTTTAATAAAATTTATTGCTAGCTAGCTATCAGAAATGGATTGGTGACTTTCTCTAGTACCAAAAATGTTCTAATTAGCTTTCTAAAATATTACTTATTATTAATATTATAGACATAAGCTATTTTTCCTACAGTTTTTGTGAAATGCAAGAACAAAATTATGTTATTTTTTGGCTAGTTCTATTTCAAAAGTTTTCACAAATTATCATACCTATTTATAATATAGTATAGAGGTTTGAACTCAGATTATCACACAACCGTCAACCATCCATGCTATCTCATACTGCTGGTACACTTGATCACACACATTTCGAAAGTGGATCAGCAGTATGAGATAGCATGGATGTTTGAGGATCATGTGATAGTCTGAGTTCAAACTCCCTATATATTACACGTGGAAGTGCAGGTATGAAAAACCTGTACTGTATAAAAAAATTCATACCTATTTGTGTAGTTGTACAAGAAAAAGGGTCTTAATTATTACATTGATCATGTAAACCATGAAGCTCTATGAGTATATTTTGATAAAAATCATATAGGATTTCCCAGTTATACACTTCACGTTTCATACAATTGAAATTTGAAAGTTTTATGAATGAGAGAATAGAGGATATTGTTATTGAAGGTATTCTAACATTAGTGGGAAGAGATCTGCTTCTTTGCCTAGCAACAAAAGAGTGTTAAAGGCAATAAACAAAACAAATATGAACTTTTCGATGATGAATAAGTATTCGAAGACTAAATGTTGAATGTTTAACATATAATTATTTTATATTTTGAATTGGAAAAAATATTTAGAGGAAAAACACATTTACGAGGTTGATGATAATAATAAGTGGTTGGCTTTATTACCCAAGAGTTTATAAAAAGTTCGAGCGTCGAAAGCCCTCTCCCGGAAAGCCACTCGTATCTCGCACCAAATAACGCAAAGCAATAGGATTGATCAAATTCGTGGAGAATCACTGTGTTAATTTGAATATAATAATCAACTTAAAATATTATAATTATTTTAAATAGTCTTTAGAATTTTCACCATATTTTTAATTATCATTTTTATTTTTAATATAATTAATTATAAAGAAAAACAAAGTGTTTAACGTTAGTTTGTTTATGTAAATGAAAGAAAATTATTTTTGCACTATAAATACGATGTTTAATCTTCATAGCGACTCTTTAAACAAAAAAAAAAATTCCTTGTAAGATGTAATTGATTTAAAAAGTAATGTCTTTTTAGCTCTTATTAAGCGATATTTTTTTGACCATTTTATAATACATTTTATTTTAAATATATATAATATTTAAATGAAATAGGTGATATAAGTCACCAAATCGATAATATCATTCATTTTCTAAATTTCTAATTTTCTAAGGTAAAAAAAAATCCAATCTTTTCTCTACGAAAGGAAACTCATATATTTTCCAGTAATATATAAATATAATTGCGATGACTTTTACCTTATTAAACTATAAAAAGATTGTCGCTATTGGCTGGAATTACTTTTTCTAAAATATATGACATTAACCCTTTTTCTCTTAAACTACTCAAGTGTTAAACAGTTTTTGTGATTATTCACTATTCAAACAGCAATAAGCCTTATGGTGTTCAGCATAGTGGTAAAATGGAGGTAGGATAAGGCCGATTTATTTTGACATCTAAGGCAAGCTTTAAAAATTGCGCTTTTTAAAATTGATTAAAAGAACGTAGTAGTGCAGAGACGGCTCATTTACTTAGCATTCCTAAAAGCTGAGGTTCAAACTCAAGAATTATTTCTCAAGAATTTCTCCCATAGCCAATCTAATTAACCCTCCAACAATGGTTAGTAAATAGACATCCAGATATACTTATCTAGAGGGTAAAAGAAGAATGAAAAAGTCCCTCAAAGCCTTAATACGAGGCAATTTGGAAAAAACTGGTGATTATATTCTTTCCTTGACTCTTCTTCTATGAAGGGGTATCGGAGAGGCCTTTGCCTTACAATAGACAAAGTAATATAAAAAAACTTATTCGATTTATTTAAAATCTTTTATTGAACAAAGCAATGAATAATAATAGGGAAATATATGTATTAAATAAAAGAAATTATTAAATAAAACTCATATAAAACAACGCAAAAATAGAAAATCATAGAACTAAAAAAAAAATGTAAATTAAAAAAAAAACAATTTGGAGAATTAAAAAAAAAATCATGACCCATTAAAACACTCTTTTGATTTTAATATATAGGGTATATGAGCACAGACTTTTACACTACCCACCACTCTCCACTCTATCTAATAACACTGATACACCTAAACACAGCTTGATATTGTTTAAAATTTGCGATTTAGATATAGTTTTTTTTTTTTTTTTTAAATAGAAATTCTTATAGATCATTTAATTGATCTTGGAAAGGGGGAGGGGGCATTTTTGAAATGTTTTTTTTTTTTTTTTAATTTTTGAGTTCAGACCAATAGTGCGCAACTTTTTACACTTGACACGAGCCATTCTTTATTTGACCATGCCTAAATTATGAATATGTAAAGATATTCGTAATAAAACGATAGTAGTTTTAATTAATATACAAATTTATATTTCCTAATATTTTATTATTAAGCACATATAATCTAAAATAAAAATTTTTAAAACAAATCGTATACTTACAAAAAAAAAAAAAAAACATGAGACAATACAAAAACAATTTATTTTCATATGATTTTTTATCTATTTTTAAAAATTATATTCTTCAAAATAAAAAATATCATTATTCAAAACTTAAAAGAGAGCTTCTTATAAATTTCACGACTCCCAACAATTTTTTTTCGAACTCCTCGACCCACTATTTGCGCACCATTGCAGACCACAGCTACATTTGGAAATGTGTGTTTAAAATCGTTTTTCACACACAAACTTTTAGTATAACAATTTAGATTCAACTAGTCTCTGTCTTAGGGATTAGTTTAACCATGTATTTAGACGCAGAAGTAAGGGAGGAGGAGATATATAAAACATACAATATCATTATCTAAATACACCCATCCCTTTTAAAAAGTATAAAGTTATTCAGGAGAGTATTGACATCATTAAGAATCTATCTTCATTATCTCCATCCCATGTCCTATGGCCATCTAGCTTCAAATTATTTTGTTAAAAAATGGTATTTGGAGAACGGGTTTGCCACTTTTAAACAAAAATGGGCAATCCAGTTCAAAAAGAAAGTAAAAAATCTCTAGAAATGATTTTTGAGTTGACTAAACAAACTGAATCACAAATACGTCCACATATATAACATGCTGATCCATTTTTCTGTTTATTTGATATTTTACAATATTGTCTTTCTAAAATCCTTAAATACAATGTCTAACTAAATTATATCAAATTTTCCTAAAGGAACAATTGACTTTGCACTTCTTTAACATGTCTTTGACATAATTCTTATAATATAAAAAGAATCTACCTCTCTTTCTCTCTAAAAGCCATGCTCAAGTTTATCGTAATATACTTTTTTAGAAAGTCTGACATTGTTCATTTATTTTACTGGTTCAATCCAACTGGGAAAGCACGATTTTAGAACAGTGGACTGTATAATATCACAACCAGCAAATTAAAAATCATATTCTTTGGTTTCATGATTTTTCCATTATACCTTTAAAGTTTTATGCAATGTTCTTAAATGAAACTTTTATATTGTGCTGACAGGGTGTCCGAGTTTCACATCCATACAATAAATTAGGTTAAATAACAGTTCTACACACAGCTAACTTTATTGCAGTAGTTATTTCCCTGTGATGAAATGCTCTATTTTTTAACTTGTTAAAAACAGCAACTGCAGACTGTAGTTAATGTTGTATCTCAACATGTAAATCCATTTTTCTCCTTCTAAAACTTAAACTGGATTACATTCTCAAAAGTTTCTGAGGGTTTTTTTTCAGACGATTGATACAAGCACCTTGAGATTTTTGAATAGTAATTAATAAACCAATGCTTTAATTATTGCATTCAAAACATTAAAAAATATTCTGTAAATAGATTTTTGAACTGGCAAAAATAGTACAGTCAAGCATTGGTGACTGAGTGGTTAGCACACCTGCCTTACAAGCAGTTGTCCTGGGTTTGCTTCCTGGCCGATGCTTTGACATATGAAAAAAAAAAATAGTACAGTCATCAGCAAACTGCAAATCCAGAATCCAAGAAAAATGTTTTTGTTTTTGCTTTCATATAATTCAAATCAAACCACTTTCAAACCTGAATTATATCTTGATTGCTGTTGGAACAAATACATACCATTGTTTAACAACAGTTTTATTTCAAATATCTGAGATTTTTTGTCTATAGTAATAATTCTTTCTTTTATTCTATCATATAGAAGCTGTATAATATGAATAAACTTTGGTAGATAACTATCTAATTTCAAATAGAGGTATAGATATGTCCTACTAACTGTATTAAATATCTACACCAAATCATATATATATATTGTGCCCTTGTCTGTAGATCATAGGTAGGGTAGAAAGGTCAATTATGAAAAAAAAATTTAAATTTTAAGTTATATTTAAGTGATATAAAAGTACTAATAGATTTGTAATACAATTTTAAGCTAAAATACCTAACAGATAACAGTATAATAAAGTATTTTAAAAAAGTAAACAGTTAAATAAAGTTTTAATATCATTGCTTATGGTTGTGAAAGCTGGCCATACAAAATAACACAGCTATAGACAGTTAAAATTATAGTAATGATTAGAATATAATTTTCAGTAATAGTTTAAATAAACAAAGTAATATTATAATTAGTAAATTAATAGGTTAATTTTTTTAATAAACTTCGGGATGGTGAGATTTATTTGGTCCTTAAGTTTCTTATTTTCAAAATTTTAAAAGTCTTAGTTTTGGTAATTTAAACCGAGACATAAATAAAGTTATTTTGTAAGTGAATAGACACTGTCGTTTTACAGTCACGCACACACACACGGTAAATAATAATAAAGTTTGTGAATTTAAAACTAGATATAATTGTCATCTATCATAAAAATTAAAGTTTAAAATATTATAGTTGTCTTAATAATTATTTTAAAGATCAAATAAAGATCAAATAATAATTTTATCAAACTATGATTAAATTTAATAATATTAAGTTAAAGTAATATTCCAGACATACGTCATAAATATTTATTTAAAAAGTACAATTTATCATCCAAAATAGAATGACTAATATTGTTGCGCTAAAAACAAATATTGACCAATCAGCGTTTAAATTGGCAAGAAAAAAATCTAAAAAAGACAGAAGCGGGAGATGGAATGTGAAAGTTGAAGAGGAAGGTAACTTTTTGAATTGCTTGTAACATCGAAGCTGAAAAAAGTAATATAAATTTATAAATTAATAATTATTCTAAAGTTAGTCTTGAACAGATAATATAATTTTGTATCCAGAAAGATGATTTGCTAATCTCTACGTGATCTTACCAGTGGATTTAATCAAATTTGACCATTCAGCCTACAATAAAATGGAAATACCAAGAATAATAATTGAAATAATTATTGAAAGAAAAATGAGTGAAAATTGTATAAGTTTTGTATTATTTGTGCTCAACCAGAAATTAAATCCTATAACTTGGAAAAATCAAAGGAAAGCGTGTGAAAATAAGAAGAACTATTTGCTATCGAGAGATCTTATGACGGCTTTGTTTTATAAGTATTTAAAACTAAGTCATATTTCTCTATGAAAAATCATAATAAGCGTTCAAGTATATAGAAAAAGAATGAGGAAGAAAAGTATGTTATATTAAAGGAAAAACATTATTTAAAATATAGTTTCTAAATTAAAAATAGAAGAAAAGCCATAGTCCTGTATAAAGTGCTATATGAACTTACTAAGAGGAACCTAACATTTTTATCTTATCATAGAAAAAAGGAAAAGATATTAAATGGAAAGAATATTATTTTAAACAGATATAATTAATCACTAAAATGAGGAAAATGGATCCATGGAAATAAAGAAAATTTATTGAATTTTAAAAAAAGTCAAGATGCACAGGGAAAACCAAGCGGGGGGAAAAACAGCAGACTATGTAAAGGAGATCTCAAGAATAAGTGGAAAAAGATGAAGAAAATTAAGGATCATCGTCCAAGAAGAATTAATAAACAGAATTAAAAGTTTAAATTAGAACATTAAGTGACTGAAGAAAATAAAATATAATTTTTGTTTTAGCTTTGCAATGAACATTTTCCAAGCGAGTCCAACAAAGCTGTATCGTAAATATAGTTTTAATTATTTTTTTTTATTGTATTTAAAGTATAAAATTTGAATTAGCTAGGAAACATATAAACATAAATTTTATAATAATTATATTTATATATAGAGCAATGGAATGAGAGAAATATAGTATAAATAAAAGTTATGGAAAATTTTAAAACTCTAGAAGTCCGGAATGGAGAAGTTTCAAATACGATCAGAGGATGAGATCGTTGGTAATTTATATTATGGAATATGTATTTTTTTATAGGTTATTAATGAAGAAGTATGAAAGTGTTAAAAGTTATAAGTACCATTATCCAACATCAAACATATTTAAGAGGTGTAAAATTTTAAAAGTGCGCAATAAATAATCAAAAATGATTAATAATAAGTAGCTATTAATTATGTGATTCTTTGGTTTATATGAAAATATTCAAATAGTTTATAACAGTAGAGATAGAAATATAAGAGTATAGTAAAGTTTTCTTAAGAAAGCTGTATAGTTAAATAAAAATGAATTTTATTATTAGAAAGGTGGGTAATGAAGGTGAACGAAACATTGCTGGGAGTCGGTCAAAGGAAACCAGGGTGTTTTTTAAACATAGGATGAAATATGTGATCATATTTGGTGTCGGTAGTAGCTACAACGAGCCTATATTCTGGACATGTTTTTTATATCTTTGAACTTCTGATGTGATGAAGTGAAGAAAAGTTAGCATCTTCAAAAGGGCTAGACAGTAAAGTCCTCAGGTCTAAATTCCGTGCCATGATTGTCAAAGTTTTAAAAGGTAATATCTGTTTATTTGATCCAACCATCTATATCTGCTATCTTGATTCATGAAAAACAGTCGAGTAATTTTATAGAAAGATACAAAGATAGAAAGTAAGTAGTAGAGTATGTAAGTGTATTTACAGGAAAGTAAATGTATAAGTCCAAAGTGAAAGAATAAGTATTATAAAAGATGAAGAATCTATGATATAATTTTAAAGAATTGCTAAACTGATATAATTTTAAAAGAAAAAAATAGATAAGTTTTAAAATATAGTTTTAAATATTGTAGTGAGTTTAGTAAAAGGTGCTGTTTATTTGGAAAATGAGTTAAAGAAAGTATAACAAAAAGTGTTTTGTACAAGGTGGATATGTTAATTGCTATATAAAGTTAAGGATGGGATCAAAATTTTATCAGTAATTATATTATGATTGATAATAAAAGGAACTGAAAATATCATAAGGTTAAATTCGTAGGTTCCATACTAACAAGAATAAGTTAATTTTGTAATTTTGTATAATTTTACAAAAAGTAAAGATCTTATAGAATATAATTTTGAAATTATAAGGACATAATGTCAATAGAAAAGTTTAATGGATAGAAATTTGTGTATTCAGCTAAGCTCAAAACATTATCCAATAATAATAATATTGTAAAATACTTTGTAATTATTAAGGTAAAAGGGTAAATAAAATTCGAATAATAGTTAAGAATCAGGTATAAATAAAGTTGTGATAAGTAAATAGGGATATCCGTGTAAATAAGTACAAGTGTTATTTGTTATATGTTAATAAAGTTATAAAATTTTTAGTAAGCTTTGTGTCTGGGTTGTTGTTTTCCTACCATGAAATGCATAAATCCAACGCACGTTTATAATTAAACATGTTTATGATTTTGCACAGGATAATAAATATTAGAAATTTTAATAATTTATTTTGTTTTATTTACATAATAAAATGAAAGAAGTATAAGTAGAACAGGTATTGGTCATGGTTAATTGCACAATATTTAAGTAAATATGCGAACGTTACCACTACTTTTGATTATCAGATTAATAAATGTTACCACAAAATATTTAATACATCTAGAAAGAAAAGAGTTATATTATTTTTTATTGTCTTGTTCTTATTAATAGTTATTCGTTACGTAGTGAACTATGATAAAATTTTATCATAGTTTACTATGGCATATGAAATCAGTTTTAATTAAATTTATGAATGAGATTTAATTATTTATTTACTTATTGATTTATCTATTTGATTTGATATGATTTGATTAATTTAACTCTATTTTATTTAATTAATTTATTTATGTGAGCTAGAATTTGTTTTAAAAATATTAAGATATGATAAAAGTTTTAAAAGTCGTAGGAATGCTATTAGTCAATTATTTAGGATGGTGTTCTTATGATTGGGATAGTATCTCAATGATTCTCTTTGTTCCTTTTCATTGTCAGGTCTCATGGGAATAATAAAAGATGTTTATGTTGATTCATTTCACAGACATAACTGTGTTTATAAAGTTCTGAGCTAGTGATTATTTTATTTAATTATAATAATATATTTGATAGACTGAGTTAGATAACCCGGAATTATTATTAATGTTAATTATTATTGACCGGAAATAAATAAGTAAAGAAATTCCGGAATAGTTAGTATATTCTTAGCATGTTGTTATTATTATGGAGCGGGGGGAAGGTTACAATATATATATATAAATCACTTCTTTGTTTCTGATATTTTTTATGTATTTTTCTGCCAACAAATATGATATATATAGTGCTTTTTGATTCTCTAAAACCACATTGAGTCTCTGGTAACCATTCATCTATCACTAGAAGTAATCTATTCAACAAAATTCTTGAAAGTACCTTTGTTTTTAGTGGATGGTAATGATATTCTATGATAATTAAAATTTTGTTTATTCCCTTTGTTTTCAAAAATTGGAATAATAAAAGCATTCTTATGATCAGTGGTAAAACTTTAGTGGTCCATAAATTCGTTAAAATATTGCATATTTTTAAAGCTAACATATCATTACCATATTTCAAAATGTCTCTGGATATTTTAACAGAACTAGCAGCCTTTTTATTTTTAAGATTACAAAGAAGTGCTTTTATTTCAGTAAACTATATATTTTTGTCCAAATCTAAATCAGATAAAATGGATATATTATTAAAAGTTGTCATGTCAATTACTTTATCATTATTCAAAAAATGTTAAACCACTAAACATCATATGATCACCATTATTTATGCTTACCCAAGCTGTTTACACAGAGGCTAAGATCTAGGTGCAGTGCTCTCAGATCCAAGGCTTCTCACTGATGAAGGCTGCAAGCCAGAAACTAATCTGGGGATATTGGATGAGTAGGCACTAGATTGAGGATTTTGTGCCCAAGCCTTCTGGCATTCATTGATTATTCTAACTTGCTGTGTGTGGCAATTATGTATAGTGAGTTTTGCCTGTTTTAATACTATTTCTTCCAACAACATTTGGCTAAAGTCAACTGTCTGTACCAGTAAGTGTGTTAGAGTCTCCTAAATGAAAATATGAATTTTTAATGGTATTGCTGAATTAATTTTATTTAACAATGAACAAAAGTTTTCCTTGTCCAAATCCTCTGAATCCAAGTTTAAAGTATAGACATCCAACTTTGTATAAAACAATTTTAAATATATCTAAGAAAAACAGATTCATACATAATTATAAAAACTTGTAATAAATATGATACTATTTTTTTTTTCGTAACAGATAAATATGATACTAGAATAAAAAATCACTATATTGCTAAATTATTTAATAATTTATCTTACAACATTATAATAGATAAATACTCTTCATATAATAAAGATATGCGTGAAAGCTGGTGACCTGGGCCAACTGAATGAGTGCTGGTTCAGCATGAAATGCATCTTGGGGGGCATTTGTCTTTTATTGTATCTTTATTTATATGAAGAATAAAAACGAAAGAGGAAGTAGGGAGATTATTAAAATAATCGATAATACGCATACGAAAAGGAAGGTGAAAAGTCATGTGTGTGTGTATGTAAAAAATCAGATATAATAATCTTTAACTTGGATTAAAGTTTATATCTGTGCTAGAGAAAAACTCTAGTTTAATAAATGATTAATAATAAACGTAATTAGGTTTATTAAAAATGTACAAAGTCGAGATTGTGAGTGAAGCAAGTTTGGCGGTTGTAAATGAAGATGTGACAAATCGCCATAGATAAATACTCTTCATATAATAAAGATATATATGAGAGCTGGTGACCTGGTCCAACTGATGAGTGCTGGTTCAGCATGAAATGCATCTTGGGGATCGTTTGTCTTTTATTGTATCTTTATTTATATGAAGAATAAAAAAGAAGAGAAAGTATGGCGATTATTAAAATTATAATAAAAAAGATAGGTATGATCATATTTAGAAAAAAGCTTTTTATTATATAATTAGCAAGATATGCCTAACATGCTTTCAACTATTTAACAGTAATAGTCATAATCAATCATGGAACTGACTGTGAGAAGAAATTGTGGTATTTATTAGAGAATAAATTGAATATTTGAATGATAAATAAATTATTTATACTGGCCTATCTTTTTGAAAGGGGGATGCAAGAACCTTTTTTGGTAATTGCATGTTTATCTCTAGTGATATGCTAGATGTCTTTCACTTTGCATTTGGCATTTGGTGCAGACAATGCTGGCAGAGGTAGGTTCGAAGGTGTGGATTAGGTTAGACTTCTGCTCATAGAAAATTGATTTTGCATCAATATGTATCTTGGCTTGATTATATAAATATCTGTATTGTGCAATGCAGGTGCATAAATTGGCATGCAATTCCCCATAATGAACAGCATGGCAGTTAGTATAGTTGCATCCAATTTTGTAAATGATTTGAGATTTCGACTCTAAAGCCAGTCTATCTTTGATGTTGTTAATTAGCTGATCCTGAATAGGAAGGGTGGGAAGGCCAACTTGATAATTCACAACACAGACTTTGATGATATGATGGTTAGCCCTTGGAATGTAGGGCATTGATATTCAGGATTTTTCATTGGTTTTAATGAATAGATGTTTAATTTTAGAATGAAAAATTTTTACGGTTTGAATGAGAAGCAATATTTTTATATCCAATATTCTATAAATCTGTGATATAGGTTTCAATGTTGTTGTTTTTTTGTCAGCTTCAAGTTTACAAAGATTATGGTTCGTATACAAAAATGACTAGAGACTGGCTAATTATATAGGTCAAATGTATATTTTGTATTACATATTCCGAGATAAAGTTCACCGAAATCTTGAACTTACAACATTATATATGAAAATAAAAATTCAAATAAAAAAAGTATATTAAGAACAGAAAAAAAACTAACTTAGAATATAGAAAAAAGTTATTATATATAATTAATATATTATTAAAATGTAATTGTTTTGTTGTTATTGTTGTTATAGTTGGCTTACTTTGAATTATATTTAAAAATTAAAAAAATATAATTATATAAACTGTTTATGACAATTTCTTTTACATAAAAGCATAACTAGGTCTTAGTAGAAGAAGAATGTCATTTTGTATAAATACACTTAATCTATATTAATTAAAGGGATTCGAATACAGACTTTCAAGTTCCCTTCAGTTATCCATTCTATCTTAAAATAACCGGTATACATGACCACATACATGTGAAAAAGATAAGTGATCTCCAGTATATGTATTTCATGATGAACCAGCACTCATCAGTTGGTCCAGATCATTATCTCCCACTCATATATATAATCAGTACTTAGTTTATATTAAGATAGCAAATCTTCAAACTTTAATAGACAGACTTCACTCTTCTCCACCCTCCAACTTTTCATATTTTCAATAATATGGATGGCTGAAAAGCTGGAGGGTGAAGAAAAATGAATCCTGTCCATTAAAGTTTGAAGATTTGCTATCTTAATATAAACAGAATACTGCTTATATATGTATGTGGGGTTAATGATCTGGACCAACTGATGAGTGCTGGTTCAGCATGAAATACATATATAGGAGATCATTTATCTTTTTCACATGTATGTGGTCATATGTATCAGTTATTTAATATGGAATGGATAGCTAAAGGGAGCTAGAAAATCTGTGTTCAAATTCTTTTGCATCTAAGATTCAGTATATTTCAGTATACTTGTATTTAAATATTAACCTATATTAATAAATAAATAAATAAAATTATACATCAATTAACTTATCAATAAAAAAATTTCAATAACAATAATAAATTAGATTTTTATTTTATAAAAAAAAAAAAAGTAGTTAAAATAATACATCAGTATAAAAATACCTCTTCAGTGGATTGTCTAATACAAAACTATTTTGCAGCATCACATGGTCACCATTTCTTATGCTTGCACCTAACTGTTATTAAAACAGGCAAAACTCACCATAGAGTAGTGCCACTCAGTGCCAGACAGGGTAACCAATGGAT
This sequence comes from Epiperipatus broadwayi, assembly GCA_028023455.1. Lineage (NCBI taxonomy): Eukaryota > Metazoa > Onychophora > Udeonychophora > Euonychophora > Peripatidae > Epiperipatus > Epiperipatus broadwayi. The sequence continues at coordinate 1,223,751 of JAQFVV010012470.1, forward strand.
GCCAGAAGGCTTGTGCATAAAATCCCCATCTAGTGCCTACTTATCCAATATCCCCAAACTGGTTTTTGGCTTGTGATCTTTGTCAGTGAGGAGCCTTAGATCTGAGAGCCCTGCACCTAGATCTTAGGATCTACTGCAACCCTCCAGCAGCCACCTTTTATCTCTACTTAACTACAAAACTATGAGTCTTAACCTTAATATTTTTAATCCAAGCCCATCAGCTTATATAGGTCTGAACTCAGTTCAGTACCCATACATTTTGGTGTCTTTTTTTAAGAAAACAAAATAAATTGATATACAAGTTTTTTCTTTTTGCATTATTTGCAGATAATTTTTTTCTCCCGTCAAACTGCAGAAGGCCCAAATGAATCAGTTTAAAGTTACACCTACATCTGATGATACATATTTTAATTTTATCTTTTAACTCATCCTCAGAACTTCATTCACTTCATCATTTATAAATTTTATCATATTTAGATTCTTTGAGAAATAATTTATTTTATAGCAAAGACTAAATAACAAATTCACTGAACACTTTTGTTTATATTTCTATTAAGATATATTTATTTCATTAGGAATGTTTTAAGAATTGATAGATAAATTTATTTAAAGAAGTACCTAATTAAATGTTTTTATATTAACTTGTCCTGTCTGTGTTTCTGTCAGGATGTTCAGATTTTTGAATTTTTAACAATGAAAAAAACATCAGGTCCCATTTAGAATCAGATCCACATCCTTACATTTCCTAAAAAAAACTCCTTAACAACTGATGCAATGATAATATTACATTTATAGAGTACAATTTTGTCAATGTTGAATTAATTAAAAGTAAATATTTCCTACTAAAATCTGAAGTATTCTTAAAACCATCAAAACATCATGTGATCATAATTTCATATGCTTACACATGATGTTGATAAGAGTACCAAATTATTATATGGAGAATATGGTACTGAATTATTTTTATGAAATAATTAATATTTTATAAATATTCTGTGAAAAAAATAGTAAATGTGTAAAAAAATGTTAGAGAATTATGGTTTTTTTTTTCATTTTCAAAATCAAAACAAAATCATTGCCACCAAGCATGTCACATGCTGTCGTGTGGAAAGAACAAGAAACATAATAAAAAAAGACTCATGAAGAAAATTTTTAGTAAAAAATAAAATAATATTAAAAAAAGATTTTTTTGAAATGCTTTTATGTAAATGGCCCACTAAAAAATAGAAAAATAACAAAGTAATAATATATTTTATAAAAGCAGTTGAGACTCAAATAAATCATAAAAATGAAGCCTCAAAATGGTTTTATGAAATCAACTAATACTTTGACCTTTTCTACATTTTATTGGGCTATTTACATAAAAGCAAATATTATTTTTTAATTAAAGAGAATATGGGAAGTGTTCTTTCTATTAAATAATACTCACAATTCTTATTTTATTTAGATATTTTTCTGCTAATTGAATAGAAATATTTTATAAAATATTATGCCTCATTTTTAGACTAACACATTTTAGCAAGGATTCAAGAGCTAAAGATTTCTAAATCAAAGCTTTTTTTCCCCAGTGAATGAACATTGCATGACCCTCTAAGCATTTAATTGTTCAATTATTTAGCTCCCTATAGTTCAGAGTATTGAGTGAATGAGAAATTCAGAACTAAAAAATCCAATAGCATTATCATATTCAGTTCTCCAATAGAGTGCTCAAATGCTAAATAACCTTTAGAAACTTAGCAGTAAAAAGCTAAATAAAAAAAAAAAAAAGAAAGAATTGATTACATTTATATAAATAATAAAAGATGTTCGATTTTTAATATGATAGTTAAAGTCAATGTACAGAATGAAAAATACATAATAATTTTGAACCAATTAAAAAGTGATTAGTAATTATCTGCATATTTATTGAATAGCCATTGTTAAAACCAATAAAATATCACATAACTCCATGTGATGTGATGTGATACCCTGTGATTTCTCCTTACACATTATACAGTTACGCCACCTAATGTGAGCTTTAGTAATTAATAGATGCCAGATGATAATGGTTATTAAATCCCTATCCAATGCTGTGGAAAAAGAAAAGGAATACGTTAGTAAAACAGCTATCATTGTTAGTGTGTGTTTGCTTATAAGGTGAGCATATATATATATTTCTAACAAAAATTACATAAAAAGCATTAAAAAATTAGAAATAATACTTATGTAAAAAAAATAAGAAAGGAAGAAAGCTAAATTGGCGTAAAGTTAAATTTTATGATTAGTTTTTAGAAATATACACAACATATAGACTTATTTTACACGTTGCAATAAAATATTCTAATGTATCTGTTAAAATTTAATATTTATTTAATTTAAAATACATGCGAATGTTTAATTCCAAAATAAATAAAATTAGTTAAATATAATAATAATAATCAATCAATATGGCAGACGTTTTTTAACATGTCAGTCTGGGCTGACATATTCCAAGCTTCTTGGCACCTGTCGACTTTGATTCAACACACCTGGAACACCCAGATATAAAAGCACTGTAATTTGATAGCAGATAAAGTAATAATAAAAAAACATGTTAAAAAATAATCTTAAATTTTTCCAGACTTTTTTTTTAAAACTCCAATTCCTACCTTAAAAAAAAAAAAGCTTAATTCTGTAAATAGAAATTAAGAAGCAGTTGTAAAACATTTAAAAAAAATAAATAAATAAAACAAGATGTTTATAACCCAATTCTAAAACGAATTGTCCTTAGATTAATTTCAGCATCTGGTTCTGCTTCAATTAAAATGTAAAAATCATAATGATAATAATTTAGCAAAAAAATGAGTAATTTAATTAAGAGATGCGGGTTTTTTTTTCTATTTATACTTTATAAAAATTGTGGAAACACTGAAAGTATAACTTAAAACATTCCCTTTTATATACGATAAATCCAGATTCAAAACTTCTTGATGAAATCATAAATTATAAACTAATTTGAAATATGAATAGGACAACACTAGATAGAAATCTGCTAATTATTGATTTCTCAAGCTTGCACTAGGTGGCAGAACTGGGATAGAAGAAGTAGATTTCTATTTTATAGATATTATGATTGATATCTGAAATTATAACTTACACAAGATGTATTAACATTGTATCTTTTCAGTCATTATTAGTTGTCTGCCCAAAAAGCAGGTCTTTCACATCAACTCATAGCTCTATTTTAGCTTTTTTGTCCATCTCTCTAACAGCAGACACTTATAACTAGTTTAGTTTTTTCTTTTACTTTTTTTTTATTATTTTTCTATAAGACTTTTTTTAGCATAATCTTCACAATTATTCTGCCTGTAAATACATGCTTAATTCAATTTGTTTTCTGCTTCAGTTTTTTTTTCTCTAAATTTTAAAGTGTATTATTGTAATACAGTGAGAAAGCTAGTATACATTTGTTCTATCAAGCATTGAAATATAGTATTTAGATGTAATTCATTGCAGGATTGCAGCCTAAAGCAAAGTTATCATCCAACACAATTTTAAACAGTTATAATATAATTTAATTCAAAATATAATACACTGTTAATAATATGAAATAGTTATTTAATTTTCATACATTGTGTGTGGGATTCGAACTCAGACTTTCATATGACCCACCTGAGTGGGTCAGTAATATAAGATGGTACTGACAATAGTGGGTCATGTGAAAGTCTGAGTTCAAATCCCGTATATATTATATATATAAATGCAGGTTTAAATCTGTACAATGTATACATTATGTCTATAAATTTAAAAGCATTACCAATCTTTTCCTAATAAAATATATATTAAAGCTATGCTACATTCAATACTTAGATTTCAATTTTTTTTAAAATTATTTCTTTCTTAATACCAAAGGTAATTATTTTTTTAACTTTATTTTGCAGGGTCATTGCTAAAATTATATATGCAACAGAATGCATGACTTAAAAAATAACTTTGTTGCTAATGGCACAAATGATAAGATAATTAAATTGATAAAAGAACTTCACTGGAATAAAAATGTCTGGTGTTTTAATCAAAGTGAGAAAATTCTATAAATGGTATGAATATGTCTGTACTGCAATATAATAAGATAAATATAATAAAATCAAGATCCTATTATAACTGTAGTTCAATAACAAATGTGAAAGAATACTAATGACCCAAGCAGTGTACACATATTCATACCATTTATAAGCTTTTCCCATTTTGATTAAAACACCAGACATTTTTATTATAGTGAAGTTATTTTCTTAATTTAATTATTTTATCATTTGTGCCATTAGAAGCAGTTATTTTTTAAGTTGTGAATTGTGTTGCATTTATATGTTTAGCAATGAGACTAGATTTTTCAAGTACAAAATCAAATTTATATTCCTCAACAGTACTTATGTATTAGTCCTGCAACATGTATCAGAACTGCTACACCTTTTCACGTTCATGTCAGTCCTCTGATAACTTATTAATCTTTTGATCTGATCAAATGTACACATGCACACAATATTTTTTCCACAAGATTTGCAAAGTTATTAGCGTTCTGAATACATATGTGAAAATGCGTAGCAGTTCTGATATGTGCTGCAGGACTAATATGTAATATTAATTTCTAACAATATTAAAAATATGAATTTCATCCAAAAATGAATTTTAAAAAGTACATTTTTAACAATACATGGAATATTAATTTGTAAAAATACTAAAAATGTGAATTTCATCCAAAAATCAGTCTTAAAAAGTACATTTTTAACAATGGTAAAAATATTAATTTGACATAAAAAGTGTAAAATATGACAGCCATTATGCAATTCTCAAATGTAGGTTTAAATATGGACTAAACAATCATTAAATTACAAAATACCCTGAAATATTACAAAAAACCATAAAATATACATAAACGGTACTTACCGTGTAATATATAATAGGAATTGTCACAATGAAACAATCAGTTCTACTTCATTTTAAGTGGATAAATTTTTTCCCCCAAAATGGAGACTAAACATAAAAATTTTATTTTTCCTAAAATGCACACTTACCTCACACATGATTGTATTTGTGGTTCACACAAAAATAATCATTCATCACTTTATAATTCAGCACTTTTATATGCCTTCCAGCAGTCAGAATAAATTGCTGATCCCTCTTCCACATTTTGTTTCACAGCTTCTATAAGAGTTGCCACTGTTCTATCATTAATTGTGATGATAAAACACTCATTGGTCTCCCTCCACAAACCACCAAACATTGACTGTTTGGGAATAATTCATCCAGTTTAGTTTTGAAAAGGCTCTCATCAATTTTGACGATTTTGTTAGGGCCTCCAATTTTACATTTTCTTGAAAATATAAACAACATTCATTTCAATAGCAGATACAAATCTTTGAATCAAAACTATGAATACAAATGAAAGTACAAATCCTTGAATCAAAACTACAAATACAAATGAAATAAAAAATAATTAAAAAATGAAATTGACTGCAGTAAAAATCTTGTCAGAATGAAATCTGGACACTAACTGAGAATGTAAAATTACCACAAACTAATATGTTATTGGACAAGATCAGATCAGATTGCAGGATTTATTTGATTCAAACACAGGGTTACGTATTTATCCAGGATGTTTTTGAAAAAGTGTACCATCTTCTCTGTGTAGCAGGACTAATACATAAGTACCTAATCAACTATCCCATAATTCTAACAAATATTTCAGTCATTTTTAATTAAAAAAACCTTTATAAATTTTTTTAATAATATAAATTATTGGATTTACAGTATATTTTTAATAATTTTAAGCTATTGTATGACTTTAGCCTTTTATAAAATACTAGGTTGGAAGTATTAATGATATCTTTTATTTGGGGGTATATAGTAACTCTTCGATATATCTTAAAATCCTGGATATTAATTCGATTATGAGAGTTTAGTAATTTCATGTGAAGAGTAAGTACTGAAATAAAATATGTAAACACTGATTACCAAAATACCCTGATAATTGTATGGACACTTTATATACATATGGAATTCTGGGATTTTTATATTATTGTTTGTCTCATGCTTTTATTTATTATTAAAGTTTAATATTAATTACTTTAGAGTTTGAGTTAATATTATTCTTTGTTCTTATGTTATTTTATAATCCATCTTCAGCCATATATTTATTGTTTAAAAATAAAAATAATTGCAAACTTGAACTGAAGTCAAAACATAAATATACAAATGATCTACAACATTTAAAACATTCCAGTACTTCCTGTGAAATCTTAAATTATTTATGGCATTAATTTAGACATTATGTTTGTTTCTCATTGGAAATGCTAGTGAATGTTTTAAACATTGCGGACGATTTGTGCTTATATGTAATTGCATGTTTAATAACTCCCCGAATCAAGGATTTCACCTAAGCCAGAATCCTAGGTTATGATTACAGAAAGCATGAGATTATAGAGTGAAGTTAAAGATATATCAGTTTCCCTAAATGCTAAAAGGATGATGCTTTCATTTAGACAATATCTGAATTATCTAGAGAATAAAATATGGCAAGGTCATTAAGTAGCATTTTTTCAGGAGTTTAATTTGATGATTGCCTACTATTTTGATGCTAATAATCATATCTTAGGTTTACCTTTAATGGCTCTATAACCATTATCATTTAATTTTTCATTTATTTTGCACATTGGGAAGGAATAATGTATTATATGTATTTTATTTGTCTATCACATATATTGTAAGGACTTAAACTCAGACTTTCAAACTTCCTACAGTTATCCAATCCATTTTATACAACTGATGTACATTACCACATACATGTGAAAAAGATTCATCCAAATCACATCCCTACATACATATGCAATCAGCGCCCAGTTTTATATTAAGATAGTAAATCTTCAAACGTCAATGGACAAGATTTAATATTTTCCACTCTCCAACTTTTCAGCCATCCATATCATTGAAAATCTGAAGATGAAATGCTCAAAGCCTGTCAATATTACTGTCATACCTATGTTGACCTTAAGTCAATCTGACCCCTCTCACATAGGACCTTAATATATTCATTTAATTATATAGAAGAGGGATGAGCAGAATACATGCTGAATATATATTTATATACAAGTATATTTTCTATACTAAACTTAATATAATTATAAGGGATTTGAACTCAGACTTTCAAACTCCCTACAGCTATCCAATCCATCTTGTACAACTGCTGCATATGACCACGTACATGTAAAAAAGATAAATGATCTCCAATATATGTATCTTATGCTGAACCAGCACTCATCAATTAGTCCAGATCACCATCTCCCACACATATATATATTATCAGTGCCCAGTTTTATGTTAAGATAGCAAATCTTCCAACTTTAATGGACAGCTTCAATCTTCTCCAACATTTTACCTATCCATATCATTGAAAATCTGAGGATGTAATGCTCAATGCTTTTGTTGATGCCAGTATTATTGTCATACCCATATTGATCTGACCCCTCATATATAGGACCTTATATATATCTATTTAATTATACAAAAGAGGGATGGACAGAATACAGGCTGAATATGTAATATGCATAATTAAATGAACATATTAAGGTCCTATGTGTGAGGGGTCAGATTGACTTAAGGTCAACATGGGTATGCCAATAATAGTGGCATTATCAAAGGCTTTGAGCATTACATCTTCAGATTTTTTAATGATGTGGATGGCTAAAAAGTTGGAGAGTGGAGTAGATTGAAGCTTATCCATTAAAGTTTGAAGATTTGCTATCATAATATAAAACTGAGCACTGATTGTATATGTGTGTGGGACAAGGTGATTTGGACCAATTGTTGAGTGCTGGTTCAGCATGAAATACGTATATTGGATATCATTTATCTTTTTCACATTATATTAAGTTTAGTATAGAAAAAAATATACTTGTATTTAAATATTATATATGTAAAGCATTGCTATTAGTAAATGACACACATACAAATAATAAAAAAATGGTAGTATATGACATTTACTATAATAACATTTACTATTTAAATGATTTAATAATAAATAATATAGCGATTTATATTGATGAATATAGCGATTTATATATCTGTAATATTGTGGAAGGAACTATTCTTTATATATTTACTAGAATTGGAATGAATTCCCTCCCATTAATAATTGTTTTAAAACCATTGTTAAAACGTGTTCTTTAAATAAACTAACAATTACTGACTATGTCTAAATTAGGTTTGATGCCGATTTAATAATCAGGCTTAATAAAATCAAACCCTAATTTAGGCATGGTTAATAATTGTTAGTTTATTTAAGCAATAAGCTTTAAACATATGTGGACTACCTATGATTTTAAAACAGTTATTGGCGGGAGAGAGTATATGTCAGTTCTAGCATATGTGTGAAGAATAGCTCCCCCACGAGATTACAGATACATAAATCGCTATATTATTAATTATTACGTCTATAGAAACTAATAAGATTTAGTGTCACAGGTAGTTAAAAATGAGAAACGTATTCTTCCTTGTAATGATTGGACCACCCATGATTTTAAAACAATTATTGTTAGGAGAGAGCGTGTGTCAATTATAGCGCATTTGTGAAAAATAATTCTTTCCATAGTATTATTTGAATGATCGTACAAAATGTTATATGTATATTCATGTTGTGATTTATTGTATTTATATATTCTTACTTTGGTCAGCTTTTGGAAACACAATAAATGGAACTAATTAAAAAATTAAACTAGGATAAAATGCTTTTGATAGAAACAATATTTTTTTTTAAAAGTGCTTATTGTATATTTAAAAGGAAGTTTTTTTGCAATAAATAAACTTTACCAATATATTATATAAATATTTGAAAACCAGGCACTCTTCACAAACCTGGAGCTTAATTGTAAGTATAGGGGATTTAGCACTCTTCAACTATTCACACTATCTCATACAACTGATACACATGACCACACACATGTAGAAAAGATAAATAATCACAAATATCCATATTTCGTGCTAAACCAGCACTCATCAGTTGATCCAGATTATCATCTCCCAATCAGTGCTCATTTTATATTAAGGTAGCAAATCTTCATACCTTAATGGACAGGCTTCAATCTACTCCAACCTGGGTTTTCATCATCAGAGTTTTAATGATATGGATGGCTGAAAAGTTGGAGGTTGGATTAGACTGAAGCCTGTCCATTAAAGTATGAAGATTTGCTATCTTAATATAAACTGAGCACTGATTATATATTTGTGTAGAAAATGATAGTCTGGGCCAACTGATGAGTGCTGGTTTAGCATGAAATAAGGTTATTGGTGATTAATTATCTTTTCTACATATGTGCGGTCATGTGTATCAGTTGTATGAGATAGTGTGAATATTTGAAGGGTGCTTGATAATTTGAGTTCAAATCCTCTATACTTACAATGTATTATATATAAATCTAAGATTTGAATACTCAATAAAAGAACAACACCAAACCTGCAAACCATTATAACAATGTATGGAGAGATGTATGCTGAATAATAAAGTCTGATTGAAAGCAACGTATATGGTTGAGAGAACAAACAGGTATAGTTGATTGTATTTTTATATTGAACTATTTCCATCATCTAATATATGTGTTGAATGTCTTTAGAAAAAATTAACTTTATTTAAATATTCCAAATACATTCAACTGTTAGTAATAGCACATCAAACAGGTTAGTATATGTCACAACAGTTCGAGAGGTATTAGTCTTCCCTCTTCTTCAGGTGTTGCTGGCCTGACCAGTGACAGTACTAGCATGAGATTCGAACCTGGATTCTTAGATTCTTGAGTTTTGAATTTTAAGATAACGCTCTAACCAACTGAGCCACCCTGCCAAAGTAAAACCTCTCGAAAAGTTGTGACGTTAGCCTGTTTGATTGCTTTTACTAACAGTTGAATGTATTGGGAATATTTAAATAAAGTTAAATTTTTCTAAAGACATTCAACACATATATGATGGAAATAGTTCAATATAAAAATACAATTAGAATACTATCATCACAATCTTCAGGTATAGTTGATGTCTTAAAAAAAATTAAGAGGTTGAAATGGAGCTGGTCTGGATGTGTTGCTAAAAGAGAAAATAATAGAGAGAAAGTTGGTGAAATCTTAAATAGTATTCAAGAGATTTTAAGAACGATGAAAATAATTGTTGTTTGAAGCACATGAATACGCATATAGTCATGGTCATTGTTAAAATAAAATATTCTTAACATAATTTTATTTTATTTTTTTGACCTCAATCCATATTTCTCATCTTATTTTTTCATTTCTAACAGTAACATTTGAATTTTTTTTTTTATTTTAATAGTAGCTCTAACTTTATGAGTACCTGAGATTGGGTTGAAAGGTTAACGATTCTCATCCTCTTACTTTTAAATCAGTATACCATGTATATATATATTCAATATGTTTTTGAATTAACTGTACAATAATAGAGATATATACATTATTTACAGAAGAGTCATGTGGTTATAGAGATAGGGTTCAAATGCAATATCAGGCCATACTTAAGGGGTAAAAAACAAGATTCCCATCAGACTTCAGCTAAGTGAAGACCATAGCCAATCCAGATATCATTCCCATATCGGTCAGTAAATGGATATCTGTTTATTCTTAGCTAGAGGATAAAATAAGTATACTTCGCTACTCAGAAAATGTTATCTTAAATACTTTTTACTTCATTGTTTTTTCAATAAATTGGTCGTTGGAGAACCCGTTTGCTTTCCAGTGAATTATTAATACACTGATTTTTCTTTATCATTTTATTTATATTCTATATATAAAACTCACTAATGATTTAAATGCTTAAGGAAAGACACAATATACTCACAAATAGTAAATATATATTTTAAAAAGGGGAGAATAAAATCAAAAACCTAACATTTGACTTTAATTATATAAAATTTATCATCTTTAAGTTGTCTCTCGTTCTATTTCTCTCTTCCCAGAAAAACGTAATGTGATCATTAAACTTTTTTTAAATATTTACAAATTCTTATCTGTAATCTAAACCTCTCACAATTGATCTTTTATGTTTACTAACCTCTTTTTCTCCCCCTATCTCACTCTTCATAGTGAAGTAATGTAATCATCTAAATCTTTCTAAATATTTACAAATTTCTATCTGTGGTTAATTATCCATTTTATCTATGCGTGATTATATTAAGGTTTTTTTTTAATTTGTTGGTGTCGATTTTTTTTGTGTGTGTCCATTCAAAATTGTCTAAACAATTGCACGGAGCTCCACCTACAGAAAAAAATTTGAATAACTGGAAGTTTTTTAAAAACTTTGATTTTCAATTGAGAAAAAAAATTATCAATTTGATGCTTTAAATGTCTCATGACTTTATCAAGCGATCGGCCACCATTAATTAGAATCTATGGCTACATTGACGTAATTGAAGAATTTAATGAAGTCATTCGTGATTCTATGTCTTGGTTGGAATCTCTGCAGATACTTTTATGAAATTTTGATAATAGTCAAGTTGTCAAAAAAAAAAAAAAATTGTATCCTAAATAAATGTTATCAATTTGATAAATCCTGAAGCAGAGTTAATAGTTTTCTTCACACTAATTTACTATCAGTTTTTTATCAACCATTAAAAGCATGTTCTTATTATGATAATAGAATTATCTGCAGGTGTTTTTTTTTTTACCACCTATCTTATCAAGTATTATACTTTTTTCTGATATATAAAAAAGTAACCATGATAACAAGTTCGAGAATTTGACATGAGAAGAGCTGTGACACCTGCACCTTGACCTACCAAGTCTGCCACCTCACCACTATATAGGAAAAGTATTTTCTGATGAATTATATTAACTAGCAATGAGACTAAAATAGGGAAAATTCAAAATAACAACTGACTACATGATTAATATATAAATATAAAAAAAACTTATATGAAACTATAATTTAGAATTTTAACAAAAGTTTGTTCAAAATACAATAGTTAATAAAATTAAAATCAACTCACAGTCTGCATTACACTAATTATAAAGGGATCAAAATTATAAAAACCTTTGGATCTTTAAATTGAATTGAATTGTAAATTCCAAAGAGTTATCAAATAAAATATCACCAACATTGCAAAAACAAGTATACATGGAAAGCATAAAAAAAAAAAAAATAATAAAGCCTATATTTTAAAACTATTCAGCAAATCACAAAAAAAAAAAACCTTCAGTCTTGAGCAAGAAACTGAATGTCAATAATAGAAAAATCCACAGAAAAACTTGACAAATAAAGAACAGATACAATATATTTATGACTTAAATAAAGGAACCTACAAGAATCAACAATTGGATATCAGAAATCCAAATATTAAAAAAAAAAAAAAAATTAAATGAATTGTTAACTAAATTCTATTAGCAATTCTAAAAATTGCTTTATATTAATCATTTCTTCATCTTATATTTAATTGCAAAGAAGTAATGCCTATCTTCACCTCTAGAAGCAATTAATAAAATGAATTAGATATTAAATAACAATGAAACCAGACCCTTACAAACATTTTCTGTTTTATTAGCTTTCATCTGGTGGAAAATAATGATCTTCACAGTACTAGTCCAACATCTGTCTTTTGCTTATATTGTGATTTGTATAGTTGTAGAAAGATGCACTATTTATGTATCTAAATGTAAGCTGTGGAAGGCAATGTTTATGGTGTTGCCAGTCTTTTGACAAAGGTCAAAGTTTGTTTATAATTATAGCTATTATATTATTAAACATCACATGATTATTATTCTTATGTTTACTCAAGCTATTTACACAGAGGCTAAACTCTCCATACAGTAGTGCCAGTCAGTAAGCAATTGATGCAAGAAACTTTGTGCATAATATCCCTAGCTAGTGTCTCTTCATCCAATATCCCCAGACAAGTTTCTAGCTTGTGGCTTTCATCAGTGAGGAGCCTTGGATCTGAGAGCAGTGCACCTAGATCTTAGGATCTAAAGAAACCCTCTGACAGCTATCTTTTATCTTATTAGCTAACTATAAAGCTTTGACTTCAAAATGAAAACAAGACACCAAAAAGCATGGATGCTGAACTGAGTTCAGATCTATATGATTATGTAATCTAATTAGCTTGAATTGAAAACATTATTGTATTTTCATTTTGGACTCTAAGCTTAATAGTTAGCTAATAACATAAAAGGTGGTTGCTGGAGGGTTGCATTATATCCTAAGATCTAGGTGCAGTACTCTCATATCCAAGACTCCTCACTGATGAAAGTCCCAAGCTAACAACTAGTCTGGGGATATTGTATGAGTAGGCAGGTAGGGATTTTATATACAAACCTTCCTGCATTCATTATACTCTGACTTGCACTGAGTAGCACTACTGTATGGAGAGTTTAGCTTTAGCATGAATATTTAAAAAATAACCATTTATATTGAAGATTGCTGTGCAAAGTGAAGCAATTTAATTATAAACTCTTATTTAAATGTTAAAACTTTAGTATATATTTTTAATTATTGTAATATATGAACTTAGATAAAATATAAAAAAAATGAGATTTAAAATAGAAATATTAAATGATAAATAATATATACCAAGTAAATAAAAGATATTTTGAAAGTGAAAGGACATGGCAATGGCACAAGGACTTTCAAAATAAATTTAATATATAAGGGGTTTGAACACATACTTTGCTATCTCATACTGCTGATACACTTGATCATGCACACATGTCAAAAATATAAATATTCATCAATATATGTATTTCATGCTAAATCAGCACTCATCAGTTGGTCCAGATTATCATCTCCATATATATAGACAATCAAAGCTCATTTTATATTAAGATAGCCAATCTTCATACTTTAATGGACATTCTTCAAACACCTCCACCCCACAATTTTTCAGCCAATTTCATTGAAAATCTGATGATGGAATGCTCAAAGCCCACATTAGTGCCAACCTTCTCATACTACCCATGTTGACCAGAAGTCACTCTGACCCCTCATGTACAGGACATAATCCATTTACATAGATATATGAGGGCTGGGCAGACCTTAAAGCACTATATTTTTGAAATATGATTTTTTTTTCTACAGTACAGGCTTTAATTGTATATATGTATAGAGATGATAATCAGGACCAACTGATGAGGGTTTATTTAGCACAAAATATGTATATTGGTGATTATTTATTTTTTCAACATGTGTGTGATCAAGTGTATTAGCAGTATGAGATAGCAAGGATTGTTGAGGGTTGTGTGAAAGTATGCGTTCAAACCCCCTATCTATTACATATAGAAGTGCAGGTATAAAAAAGCCTGTACTGTAGAAAAAATTCATATTTCAAAATATATTTAAATTATAGTAAAATAAATTAATAAACAATAAGTAAATACTTAGTTGTTCAGGATGTCATTAATAAATTGAGTTTGATTTATAAACCTTTGGCTATTAGGTCTTGGGTCTGACCCACTACTGTTTACTAGACAACACAGGGCAATAAAATTAATCAACAGATTTAAAATTACCTAACTAAAAATACTCGATATGCTAAAAAGTGAACCAGCAGAAAGGTTTTATTTATCACTTGAGTTATAGATCATGATATGACTTGACTATTCTCATGGCAATGAAGAAAATAAAAATTTATGATAGTGAGAATTGTTCATTGTTCAGGATTTCATGTTCAAGTGCCAAATCATAGACTGAATATATTTTAATTAACCAAAAAGAGTATTTTTTACTTTGTTGAGAATGGATCCAAGAATTTTATTTACATTTTAAGCCCACCCTTCTACTGGATTAATCTATTTAGAATATATTGGAAATGACCAGTAACAGAGTATACATTTGAGAGCTCAAAGTATATATTAAATTTGATTACCACAAAAATTAAAACAATGGTCTACAGAAAGGGTACAAATTTTCATACCCTTAAAATAAAACCACATATTACAAACTACACAATTCAAATCCAATATATTATGTTTTTTTGTTGTTTTTTTTCAAATCACTATTTAAAAGAATCTTACAATTTTCCAAAAGCACTTTAAAGATTTTATTATAGATAAATTTCTTCCAAATTTCTTTACTTTTTGATAGTTTATTTATATTGTTGAAAAATTGATCATAATATCCTCAGAATCAAAACAACGACTGCCTCCCCCCCCCCCAACTTTTTCTCAGTCCCCCTCTTTCACAATAATGCTTCAATTTTTATAAATAAATCATACTATATAATATAAACTATCTTTTTATAACAGCAATATTAATTTTTGCTCTTTTCAATGTGATGTAACTATTTTACAATGCAATTTTTTCCAGTTTGGAATCCCCAAATATCTGTGAAAAAATATGTAATTTCCTGGCAGTTAAATTTGATGACAATGAGATCCAAAAGCAATATTAGTCATAAATATCAATATGAAGATAGTTTGGTAGAATTTGAATTAAAAAATCTTACCTATATCAAAAATATTCAGGTTGTAATATTCTATGTGATTCATTACAGATATGAAAAATGTAAAAAGTGAATGAAAATCTTAATGTCTTTCTTTGAATCCTACTATTGCTTTTAAAAAAGTTGGATCAAAAGTTGTAAATAAATAAATAACTTTTTTTACACATTCTAAATCTTATATAAATGCAATTTATCCATTCTACTTTGAATACTTTTTAGCAAAAAATCTTTTATTATACATATATGCATAAACAATCTTATGTTTCGACTGTCCTGCAGTCTTCTTCAGAGCTATGATGTAAAGAACAAAATAAAATACATAACTATAGAAATAATACCATAAAAATGTAAACAATAAAATTTAATAATAATAAAAACTAAAAAACAAGATATATTTTATTGTTTAGGTTATTTAATGGTATTATTTATATAGTTAATTGTTTTATTTTGTTCTTTACATCATAGCTCTGAAGAAGACTGCAGGACAGTTGAAATATGTACAATAAAGGGTTTTTTCTAAAAAGTGTCCAAAGTAGAATGGATAAATTGCATTTATATAAGATATTACATTAAAATAATAAAAGTGGTGAATAGTCTAAATCTTGTCTTTATTAATAATTGGCTAACAGTTTTAATTGTCCAGCAATTTTTATCAGAATTGTAATATATATATATGAATACAAATATAAATAACACTAAGAATATATTAAATTTTGTATATAATTTTTAATAAATAGATGTGAATTATCATATTATGTATATACCTAAAATCTTTATTTTTTTTATCTTCTATTTGATTTTATTATATATTCACTAAATTTATTTTTAATTATGACTATTATGTTATATATTCATTAAATTTATTTAATTATGACTTATAGTTTATATATACTCTGCATATCTTCATATAAAGATTGTATAAAGAAAACTTGTTTTATTTATTTACTTATTTTAATAATATAATAAATGCAATAGAGATAGAAAAAAATAAGAAAAATATCATAAGGTTGTCTTTCTTTGATTGTATTAAGAAAAGATTCAATTCTTTAAAAAAAAAAATTGTTTGATAAAGTTAAAATAAAATAGAAACAAATTAAACACTTTTACTTATTTTACAATTCAATGTGCTATTTGAGAAATGTGGAGATCTTGAAATATAGATGTTGACCACTTTTTATCACAAAATATTTTCTTCTTTATTACGTACTCATAGTACATTTATTTTGTGAAACTATTTAGAAATAAACAGAAGAGGATCTTTCAAATCAGTCATTATGTAAAATATATATAATAAATCTATTTCTAGTATTAAACAATTATGAACACATTACTGAGAAAATTTATAATCTAAATCCCCAAATAATCTTTTTGGTGGCGATTTCGTTTGCGCTCACAGCCATTTTGAAATCTACAAACCATCACTGATACATCCAAACGATAAATGACATAAATATTGAATAAAAGTACTTTAAATTCATATTTTAGAAAGTGTAAGCTAGTAAAAATAATATACTTTATTTTATTAGGGTTTTTTAAAATAAAAAATTTACCTTCATAAAATATTTGAAATGTGATGGTGCCAAGTACCAGAGTATGCAGAGAGGGAGAAGGATGGCTTGACCAATCCAAATCCAAAAGATGCAGAAGTCTGATCAAACCAAGCTTATAATTTCCAAAGTCTAAAAAATTATAACTTCTAAAATACGAAGTATATTATATGTTTATAATTTCTAATATATGAATTTAAAGTATTTTATTCAAAATTTATGTCATTTATTGGTTGAATATGTCAGCAGTGGTTTTGTCTGGTCTTTAGATTTCAAAATGGCTGTGAGCGCAAACTAAATCTATCTTTTATTATATCAATGCCAATCAACAATGATCATATTTATCTGATTAAATAGATTGGTATTGGAGTAACAAAATATATCATTATTTACACGTTTTGTTTTTTTTTTAAAAAAAGATTCATTAGGAATCTAGTTTGTAAATTATCTTAGTAATATATTCAGAGTTGTTTGTTCCTTGAAATAGAATTATATTCTCAATGTTACATATTTAATAAGCCATAAAATCATTTACGTGCTCATTAAAATCATTAGTAAGTAATAAAATACGTTATCACAAATAGTTCAGTCATTTGTTGTCTTAACTGTGACTTGTCTGTTTTCAATTAAGTGTCTCATTCTCTGGTTTCAAGCCACCCTACTTTGATTTGTTTGAAGAAACCAAATTTGCTTTTAAGATGAAATACTGATCTACTAAATGTACATCTTTATTTTCAGCAGCCATTATTAATTTATCTGATATTCGGACATTGTGTGATTTCCTGAATAATTAACTCTTCAATTACTTTTTAAGTCTTACAATATTTTCTAACTTTCTCATGCCCTATATAGATTAGTCCAATCAGATTCAGAGTTCAAAGTTTATAGATCATGCTCTAACTCTATCACTTCAGTATTCAAACTTTTAATAAACTCCTGAGATAAACTATTTAGTTATATTTATTTTCCGAATGAATTTTTCACTAATATTTAAAGAATTCTCTGATTTTATTCCCCCACCCCTCAGCTTTTTTTTATATTCCCAGGACTTGATCTAATACTAGCTGCAGGTCATTTCAGTAGATATCTTTCATAATATACCAGTGATGTTCAACATTTTTTTTTGTTGCTCAACTACCTTTCCTATAAAGTACCTAAAAATTAAATTTTAATTTATAAACAAACTGCAGATAACCCCTGTATAACATGGCATTCCTACAACATAGTTTCCATCTAATGGTTCGAGAATTAGGAAAAAGTCCTTATAATATAGCATTGACACAACACTGTTTTGCTCAAACATGGTTCAAGAGATGAAGGAGCTCCCCCTACAAAACAGCATTCATACAATAAGTTTTGACAATTAGGTAAATCCTCATATAACAAAGGATATGATGAGAGTTTTTAAGATAGAACACCATTTTTTAGTTATAAAATGCAAATAGTATGATTTTTTTAAAACTTTTGGAATCTATTCGTTTCTTGTACCAGTTCTTTGTTTCATATAACACAAATTTGCATATCACAGCAATTTTTAGTAACTTATAAACCATCTTATACAGGGATTACCTGTATATTAAATAATTAGCAAACCCTTGATTTTCAAATAAAGTTAAAATCATCTTCTTTTTTACAATTTCCAGATTAAATGCTATTGCATGAGAAAATATAAAGTAATAACTTTACTTTAGGGAGGGAGGGGGATTTTTATCTCTTTTTATAAATGTTGAGAAACACTTAAGGAATATTAAATGATTAGAATCTTTAAGTTATTTTTTCTATAGATAATAGTAGTTATGTATCCATTTTCAGACCACTGTTATTAATGAACCAAATGACTATAAGTTTATTAAATCTGATCTGCCATTAACACTTGATCATCATCTGCCACTGCACGACTATTTCCCTAATGTTACTGAGTCTTTATTTCATAAAGTTGTTCATTATAAGTTGGTTTCTTAAAAGATACATTTTTTATTCATCCTTTATCTAAAAAAAAAAAAATCTGCCTTTGCACAAAATGTGGATTTCATCTTTAGAGGGATGGCACTTAAAAGATGAAGGTAAATTATAAATTTAGTGCTCGCAGTAGTGTGGTACTTGATGCACTAATGATTTGAATCACATGATGTCACAATCATTCTGTTTGATTTTAAAGCATTGACACTAAATATGACCAATCTAAATTAACTTGGAATCTTTACCTTTGAGCTAAAAATAGTTTGAGAACTACTTACTGACAAATATTACTATAATTTTCAAGGGTGACATTTCTCCAGTGCACTCATTTTCCAATGCATAGAATAAACACAACTTCTTGTTTTCCATATGCACTGTTTTTTTTTAAATATACTTAAAGCTTTCACTCTAGTAATACATTCTTGAAATATATAAAGATATCTGAAAAAGACAAATGACCATTAAAATGCACTCTATGCTGAATCACAATTCAGTAGTCCACATCACAATTACTGACATATATCATCATCATTTATTCAGTATTTATTAATACTAAATTATTAACCAACTTTGACTTACAAATGTGGAATTTTCTGCACTCACAACTTGACAATGGTAAATCAAACAGTCATAATTTGTTATTGATAAATATAGAACAGATGGTGATAACTTGTGCAGGAAATTGTAATCTGGGCAAACTGAAAACTGCTTCTTTAGCATGAAATATATCTTGGAAGCCATTTGCCTCTTTATATTTCAAGAATATATTTAATTAAAGATTAATATATTAATTGTTAAATTCCAGGTATGAATATTATTAACTCTTCTTTTTCTATTCATGCATAAGTTCAAAAATACACAGTCAAACTTTCAAACCCAGCCTACTTAAATTATATTGTCAAAATTTGCAAAAATAATTGATTGCCAAAATGCATTTCTAACAGAGCCTTCCATCATCAGTTGGCCCAGACTCTTGCAATGTCATCATCGTGTTTTAGTATCTATTCATAGCAAATTACTACAATTAAATTTACAAATGTGACAACCATATGTTCTATGTGTATGTAGAGTTTGAACATTTTATAGTTTACAATTGACTACTATTGATCTACAAAATGTATTTAATGTTTTGAGTGCAACACTTTAAAGTTTTGGATTAGTAAAGTCATGTTCATTATCAGCCAATGATAGAAGAAAAACTTTCGCAATTTTTAGCTTATCAAGTTGAGAATATAAATCAATTTAAATATCTTGGTAATTTTGTAAGTAGAAAGCTGGACTTAGATGTTGAGGTACAACACAGACTCCAATCTGTTGGTGCCATTTTTAATAAGTTAAAAAGTTAAGTATTTCATCTTAGGAAAATAACTACTGCAAATTAAATTAGCTGTCTGTAGATCTTTACGCATGAAAGTGAGACTTGAAGATTTTATCATCACAATATAAAGACATTAGAAGAGTTTCATTTAAGGATGCTTCATAAAATTTAAGAAAAATAATGCTAAGATCATAATACCAATCTTACTGGATGTGACACTATAGAGTCCATTATTGTAAAAATTGCATCTTCATTGAATTGGATATGAAAAAGAGATGAACAATGCAAGACTTCCTAAAAGAGTGTTTACGATGAAATTGAGCATTGTTTTCATGGGAGAGACAAATTCCATTTACATTATAAGAATTTATAAATGTATTAAATATCATCCACATAATTATCTCAAAAGACATTCTAAAAAAATGCAATATTGATTATTTCCATTGGAAAGAAATGGCAGAGAATATAATGCATTAAAAAGCTACAATTAGATACAGGATTAAAGTATTTCAGAAAGAAAAATTTTCTGAAGTAATTAAAAAAACTATCACAAAATATCAAATAAACAGAAAAAGGAAATATCAAATAAACAGAAAAAGGGAACAACATTTCCTATCATCATCATCAACCCTTATCAATTCACTGCAGGATGAAGGTCTCTCTAAGTTCAAACCATCTCCAATCTTTAGCTTCTCTTCTCCACATCACTCCTGCACACTCTTATTTAAGTCATCCATCTCACAGGTGGTCTCTTTCTGGGTCTTTTAAATTTCTTGGAATCCCGTTTAAGATTTCAATTGTCCATCTATTATCATCTCTTCTAGCAATATGTCCAGCCCAACTCCACTTCAGTCTTTTAATTTTTTCAATGAGGTATGTAGATGTATTTGTGAATCATAGATTGGTTTGTATGGTTATCATGAAACTCATCTCTAGAGCAATTTTTTATTATTATTCCTTCCCCTCCTCTCTTGGAATGGCAATACTCGTTTCCTGAATGACTTCTATAAGTATATATTTATTGTGAATGATTAGCGGAGATGTTTCTAAATTGGTTACTTTAAAAAAATCCTAAATTCGCCTGAGATCTGAAAATATTTCCAAATCCCATTTTCTGAAGATTGAAACTAGTGATTGAATTAAATACTATCCACAAACTTTACAAGTGCGATTTTGTCTGAATGCTTATTTTTATTTTAAATAAGTCAATCTTTAACCAAAATAAAAAATTTATTGATTAGTTTTTAAGCACATAACTTGTTAAATAAATATACCAAACCGTTAGGACTTTTGTTAAAGTTAAAAGGAGGGTTTAAAAAAAAAAAAAACTTTTGTTTTGATTCTTTCGCTGAAAAAATGGTCAATGAAAGTCTTTAATATCTGTCAACTAATAATTTTATTAAAATAGAAAAAAAATAAAGGCTTGAGTTAGTAAATGCTTTCTTCTGCAGCGAGTGATCTGAAATAATGGAGGGGGATAATTTTCAGAGTGGTCCTGGATGCGTGCCAAAAATGAGAAAAAGTTAAATGTTTTGTATAGATAGAATCAATCGCAGTGACTTTCAGAGGGCGTCTCCAGCAGTTATTTTAAGAAAATGAAGGGTAAATGGTCAAAATAAAAGGATAAAAGTTATTCGATTCTTTATAGTTTTATAAATGAAAATTAAATGATTTTCAATAGTATTTTTTTGTCGGAAGACTAGCTAAATTATCGTAATTTTTTTTTAACGGGGGGGGGGGGGGGGAATAATATGCAAATTTACTACAATAATATAAACATATTAGTCTTTCTAAATTAGTAATTTATTATTAAAACTAAGCGGCAGAAACTTTTCTTAATTGTCCAGGTTAAAAGACATCGACCGTGAGCAAGAATCAAATATCACAGAAATAATGTTAAGAAAATTTAAAAGGAATCATAACATAATTAAATCTGGCAATACTTATTTTTATATATTCACATTATTTTATACGCACAATGTAAGTTTTAAACACTGAAATCCCAGTAAAATAATAAACTTGTACTAAAATATTATCACGATTACGATTTCGTCTATTGCACAAATTTCGTCTATTGCACAAATCTATCTATTTGTGCAATAGGCGAAACCACGATCGTGACAGAATTTTAATATAATTTTGACATTTTCTAGTATTTTAATGTTATATATATATTTTTTATCATTACTAGTGTAGCGTTAAACAGTATTTAATTTTCTATAAATGTATTTACATAAAAAAAAAACCTCATATTTGTCGTGCATTATTTAGTGCGGTGATAGAATCAGGACCGCACTTAGATATTTTAGAGAACTTGAGCAACTATTATGTTAGATTTCCTTTCTCACTTCGATATTTAATTAGAGACAAAAAGGCATCATTTAGAAACCTGTCCTATATATATGTACTCTACGTTTTCAGATTGAGCTTCGATTGACACATTAAGACTTTCGGTACTGATTGTATTGTGTGGTTATTTTGAAATTATTATAAGCCAGAAAACAAGTAGAAGTTTATCGCATTAGGTATTGAATATGATATTGATATAACAATTGAGATTCATCACAGCTTATAATTTCAGGAATTATTTAATAAACTGATTTCTATTTTTAATTAAAATTTTCTATTTATAACATTTGTGGACAAAAATATACTTTTCCCTGTTATATAAATAGATCTTTATAAGAGATTGGCTATATCAATCATCACCAATTTATATTTACTATTTGGATTAACAATCAAGTGGTTTTAGTACAGTAGATCATATCCAGGTATTGAGAGAAGTTATAGAAAGGACAAATGAATATGAGTTGCCATTATGTTTTGGATTTGTAGATTATGAAAAGGCCTTCAAATCTATACACATTTCTTCAGTGATTAAAGCATTGGATCATCAAGGTATAGATCCAGGATATTGTCATATTTTAAAGAATATTTATAAAAATGCAACAGCAACAATTATATTACATAATGATACTGGGAAAGTCAACATTGAGAAAGGTATAAGACAAGGTGACTCCATATCTCCAAAACTTTTTACAGCAGTGTTGCAAGAAGTATTTTGTGGATTAAAATGGGAAACTAAAGGAGTGAAAGTAAATGGAGATTATTTAAGTCATTTAGATTTTGCAGATGATATAGTTGTTTTTGCAAATAATGCTTCAGAGCTGCAGGAAATGTTGCAGGAGTTATCAGATGAAAGTAGGACTAAATATAAATGTTAAAAAGACTAAAGTAATGTTTAATCGATTTGCTCAAAATATGAAAATAAAGATTGATTATGGTGAATTAGAAGAAGTTAACAGTTACAAATATCTTGGTCAGATTATTAATACAGATGGTTATGATTTTTTTTACATAGTTTAACTAAATAAAGATTCTAACCATAAGATAGATTCACTAGCAGGTTTAGTAACTTTCAATTTTACCACCATAACTCCACTTAGGTCAATAGCCCGCTGTCAAGTTCTGTTTAATGCAGTGGTCATTTATTGCCCTGAATCTAGTCGATGAGAGTTCAATAACAACTAGAAAGATCAAATACAACTGGTTTATTGTAGAATGTGGATGTGCTTAGAATCTCATAAAAGTCAATTTTTTTATATCATAGTTCATCAGTTGCTGATTTTTGGTTAAACATTGAAAAAGGGGGTCTTGATTTGAGATGAACCTTATGTGTCAAGATTACATCATATGTTATTATCAAATCTGATTTATTTAACAGCTTGTTATACATTTTTTGTGAGACAATTTCTGATATCTAGTGGAGGAATATGAAAAAGAATAAGCAGGTGTCCCGGGGTTCACTTCCCAGCTGACGCTTTGGCACATAAAAAAAAAATAGGAAGTTAATGCAATTCTCATGATAATATTTTTTTCCAAATAGAGACAGTATTTACTAGTAGAATATGCCTCTGCTAATGAGGCTATTCATAAAATACTTGCATCACTATCCCAAATAATGTCAGCCAGTTTTCCAGAAATTATTTTAGATCTAACTTTAGGTAAATGAAGACAATAAATTAGGCTGCGATCCAAGATTACTTTTAAATATCATGAAGTAGGATTATATTTAAATCTATTGTGGTATAAGTTTATATTCAGATTACAAAAGGTTTCCCTGTTGTTTAACTAAAAAAAAATTGAGCATATTTCCATCATTAGATTAGGAATGAAATCTTAATCCTTGAAAAAAAAAAGACAAACTTTTTATATTCTTTTTGAAAAAATTTTTCTATTTTTTGAAAGGATTTTTTTTTTGTGAAGTTAAAGCAATGTCAACAGCATAGGCAAATTTATTTTATACTCTATTTGAAAGATTGTGGATGGATAAGAAAGAACTAAACCCGGTAGTAGACCATTCTGCATAATTTTTGTATCTATAATAACTAACATTTAATGTGACCAATTTTTCTATTGGAAAATATTTTGGAATAAAAATTAATCCTTTTCCTATATTTAAGGACTTGAGAAACTTCTGGAAGATGATAAATTTTCTAAACAGAAGTGCAAGCTGAAGTTAGATCAATAAAGATAGACTGTTAAAAAACAAATTAAAAAATTTGTTTTGAAATCCTTTTTCAATATGACTTGTAAAAGATAAAACTTTTTCATAGCAATTTCTTCCTGGCCTAAAACCAACCTACTCTATAAATAAATGGTTCTAAATTAAGGTCAAAATATTAATATGATTCAAATAGTTTGTCCAATGATATTAGGTGATAAATGGGGGGGGGGGGTCATTGTTGAATTTATTTGATTTTAAAACTGCTGTAGTTTTGCTTATATGCCAAGTTTTTGAAATAGTTTCTGTAGGGATAATGTTAGTGAACAGTCTTGTCAACCATGCTTGGACTTTAGGTCTCCTAATTTTTTTTTTAGAAATTTTGGAAGTATGCTATGTGTTGCTGGGCCTCTTTATTAAACCAAAATATATAATATTTTTCAACAAAGTTGTGTCTAGAGTAGAAGTGCAAAGATAAGGAAATAAGTTAATTATTCTTTATTAATTAATTA
Source organism: Epiperipatus broadwayi (assembly GCA_028023455.1). NCBI lineage: Eukaryota > Metazoa > Onychophora > Udeonychophora > Euonychophora > Peripatidae > Epiperipatus > Epiperipatus broadwayi. Next base: position 1,249,024 of record JAQFVV010012470.1, read on the forward strand.
ATAGTTTATGTACTTGATAGGTTAAATTTATTTGTTCATTATGACTAACAAACCTAATGTTAAAACAGGTGGTGGTCAATGTGATGTTTATTGGCTTAAAACCTAATGTTGCAAGTTAGTTTGGTTTTAATTTTTAAGGTTTGCCACAACTGTGTTTAGCAAATGATGGAAATTAGTAGCAACATGTTTTTAATGTATGCTTAGTTACTGGAGTAAAAATGTATACTCTATTTCCATTATCACATTGTTTTATAATGTTTATTATAACACTGTTTGTTTCCACAAATGAGATTGATTACTTGTGAGGGCATAGCAATAATTTGGAAATGAACCCAAGTGCATGCAGTGAATTTCATTAGCTAACATAGTACATGAATGGAACAGAACATATCAGAAGCTTTTCATCTTGGCTAGAACATCAAATTCATTTGTTACATTTTAAAGACTTAGTAATCAGTTTAAATTATTCATTTTCCCAAAGCTCTCTGATTTCTGCATATAAATATCTTATAATTGAATTATTAAACATCAGACAATTACTCTTTATTTTTAAGATACTGTAGTGTATTAATCTTTCTACTGATAAAAAAATTTGCATTGTTTCCCCTGGTGGTTATTTTTGCAATTATTCAACATTTAATTTTAGTATTAAACATTTATTCTGTATTATAATTTAATAAATTGGACTTGATTTGTTCAAAATATAAGATTACAAATAAAAAATATCCTAAAAATATATTTGAACTTTGCAAATGTAGAAAAAAATAATCATAAAGATAATACATAAAGAGAATATTAAAGTCCTTCTGATTGGACAGTATGAAAAAAATCAGCTCAGGCAGTGAAAAAAGAAAATTGATAAAGTCTTTGTTGATTGAATTTCATTTTTAAAATGTGAATGAATAAATGTGAAACCATTATAAATGTATCAAATTTTGTTTTAAAATTTAAAATTACATTTATAATTTTGAAATATTACAAACATTGCAGAGTGTTACATTTATAAAATCACAAACAATCTCACCTTCATAGTTATGTGTTTACCATTACAATTTGTTAACTTATATTTTTAAAAATTGAACATGTTTGAATAAAATCAAATTGTAATAATGTGTACTTTTGATTTTAAATAATTATTCAAATATTGTATAAAAATAATCATAAATATTTAAATAAACTATTTAAAAAGGTTATTTGTTGTTGATTGCTAACAAAAGAATTGTGGGTATAATTATCCTCATACCTGCTGGCTATCAGTCAGCATCATTGTAGCCATAGTTCAGATTCTTTAAAGTTTATTTTGGCTATAGTCTACTGACCTCTTCAGATTTTTTTAAAAATTAATAAATTAGAACAATTTTTGACATCAAAATAAGTGCAAAACTGTTAAAATAGCCCTACAGGTAGCCCCAGGAGGGTGAAGGAAAGTTGAAGTTTCATCAGTATCCTCTCCAAAGATTTTCAAATGTAGTACTTTGCAATTATTAATAAGTTGGATAAATTTATTTTCCGGTAATACTGTATACATAATTAAATTTAAAAATGAAATGACACAGTATTACTAATTTAATTTGATAAATTCAAATTATATTATTGGCTTCATTTTTCAAAGCCCTCTAATTTCCAAATAAAATAATTATCTCATCAAACATTAGACAGTTATTTTTTTATATTTGATATAAAGTACTGTATTAAATGTAACTTCTTGAATGGCATACTGAACATAAATTTACAGCATATTAAAATTAATGTGTAGAAATAATAAACAAATATTTTAAATTAATAATGTTATTAAATACTTAGCATTTTATTTCATAAGACAGGAACAAAATGATACATACTTGCCTGTTTAGTTGTTTTGTACTTTTTAAAAATAAAAATGATGTGTGTAATTTTATTTTTAAATTATTTAGTTGTGTAAATATGGTAAGTCAGAAGAACAGATTTAGAAAACTACCACAGAGTAAATAAAATATTAAAGAAAAACATTTCAAGAAAGTGAAAAAAAAAAACTTTCAGAAAACACTTATACAGAAAAACTAAATCATTGAATGCAAATATGATGAATACTATTGGCTGAATAGCATGCATATGTATAAATGTTATAAAAATTTTCAGAATGTTAGACATCTGTGTCTACTATAATATTTATTGCATTTAGAAAATATTGTAATTTAAAAAGTATATATATATATTGAACAGTAATTTTTATTAGGGTAAAATTCAAACCATTTTTTTCAAGATTTATTTTACCTAAATTGAATGTAATATAATTCACTCATATATTTATTTGCCACATTTAGCAAGTGATGACAAATTTTAAAAAAAATTACTTAACTAATTTTTATTGTAGAAAAATTTTTTTTAAATTTTATGGATTTAATTTTTAATGAAATTAAATTTTCAAATTACTTGTCCCTCCTAGAAAAAATTTAAATGTATTTTTATGTTTACATATTTGGGTACTGTGCTTACTCCCATTTTGAATTTTAAGGACCATCCAAAATCATCGCTGACACATCTAAATGATAAATTCCATCAAATAATCACACGGGGCCATTTAGATGTGTCAGCAGTGGTTCTAGGCAGATCTTAGAATTTAAAATGGTGGTGAGCACAGTCTAAATACTAAAAGTTTATTTCTAAAATATGAATATTATTCAATAATGATGGCACAAAGCGCCAAAGTATGTGGGGAGAAGAAAGGATGTTTTTGACGATACAAAGTATTGTTCAAAAATGCAGAAGTCTGATCAAACCAAGCTTATAATTTCAAAATACTAAAAGCTTATAACTTTCTAAAATATGAATTTTATTACAATATATGCCTATAACCATATGTTGAAATAATGTAAAATCAATTTAACCAAGCTTATAATTTCAAAATACTAAAAGATTATAACTTCTAAAATACAAATTTTATTACACAAAATGGCAGTGAGTGCAGTCTAAATACTAAAAACCTATAACTTTTAAAATATGAATGTTATTACAATAATAATAATGATGCAAAACACCAAAGTATGCAAGAGGGGGGAAGGATGTTTTCAACAATATGAAGTATCAGCCAAAAAATGCTGAAGTTTTATCAAAGCAAGCTTATCATTTTGAAATACTAAAAGCTTATAACTTCTAAAATATGAATTATATTCCAATATATGCCCATAATCACATGTTAAAATAATGTAAAATTGATCATACCAAGTTTATAATTTTGTAATACTAAAAGCTTATAAATTCTAAAAAGACAAATTATATTACAATATATGTCCATAACCATATAAAATTAAGCCTATTAACTTTTATAATTAATAGAATTTTTTCTTACCAGAAAGAAACTGATGTTGCATGGTTCCTTTGTTCCATGTGGTTAGAAAAAAAAGAATGGAGGTAAGAAAAATTAGTGTTGTTCATATTTGATCTGCTGATGTGGATATCAGATCTACACTTGATCACGTAAGGTCCTTACGAGCTGTTGAAATTGATACAAATTTGTAGTTAGAAAAAAGAATGGAAATAAGAAAAAATAGTGTTGTTCATATTTGATCTGCTGATGTGGATATCGGATCTACACTTGGATCACGTGAGGTTCTTGTGAGCTCTTGAAATTGATATAAATCTGTATATCAATTTAAATAATTTTCTATTTATTAACATTGAAGTGACTTTTACCATCAACAAATAAACACAGAAATATGTTTAGAGAAATATCTATAGATTTTGATAAAAATTTATTTCAGATGTAAAGCAGGTATTGGATTTGAAATAAGATAAATACTAATCTTTTCACCATTGGTAGGTAGCAGTAGCATCTTTGCAAAAATAATGAATAAATCTCTCTCATTTAGATTCTTTTTATTCATCCACCAGAAAATAATAATGTGAAAAATTAAGCATACAACATTATTCGCTTTGGTAAACAAAAATTTGATTTATTAATTTTTTATTAATTGTAAAATTAATATTCTTTACTTTAGACAATTATTATTTGATTAACATTAAGATAAAATGTGATTTATTATTAATTGTAGAATTAATGTGCTTCAGCAGTTCTTTCTACATTTATTCAACATTTACATAAATTTCAACATGTGGTTATAGGCCAATATTGTAATAAAATTCATATTTTAGAAGCTTTTAGTATTTCAAAATTATAAGCTTGGTTTGATCAATTTTATGTTTATTGAACATGTGGTTTTTTGATTAACATATGTGTCCATTATTTTTTTCTTTTACTTTTTCTGTTTAAGTTTTTTAAATTAGTATTTTAGAAATTATAAGCTTTTAGTATTTTGAAATTTATTTGTTACTCCTATTTTTTATATTTTACTCATGTGATTTGATCAAGCATAGTTGTATGAAGTTTGCACTTTAATTTTTTAATTATTGATGTTAATTTCAATTTTGTAATGAATAGTCATATCATGACCATGTGTGGATTATTCGATATCATTTATCACTTAGCTGTACCAGTGGTGGTTTTAGGCGGTCTTTATATTTCAAAATGGCTGTGATCGCACTCTAAATCAGTACCCATTTTGACATTCTATTATATTTTTTCTATTTAAATGGTTACATTGATTGATAATTTTGTTTTAGGCTGTTGAATTGGAATAAATGGCCCTTAAATGCAAGCACTTTGATGCAGTATGAATAAACATATCATTTAGTGAATATGTTTTTAGAACTAATTATGTTCATTGTATGGGCCTCTATTATATATAATGGCAACCATAGATTTCCATGCAAAATACATTCTAAGCTCTTACTTTGTAATTCTTTTATTTATTGATTGATTGTCTCATGTCTAGACTGATAATCAGATTGTTAAAGGTTTAATTTTTAAATCCATTTTATCCAGCACTGTAATAAGTTGGAAAAGTGCTCTGTATGGTTAATACAATGATAGAACAATGGATTCAGAATGGAAAGTTTCAATATCTAAGAGCATTCTGTACCCAGATACAAGGTATATAAAGAATCTGGGCATATTTTAAGGAGTGGCAGATTTGTATTTTAAAAATCATAAAGAAAGTACTCTGCTATTTAATTTTATCATACCACTTTGTTCAAACAAGTCTACTGCTTAGATAAATTGCTGATAATGATTATATGTATTATTAATATATTCATTTATTATTTGAATATTAATAGTAATAGTAACAAGTCAGATGTCACATGACTTATATATAGCTTGCACTTACAAATATGTAAAATTAAGAGCGTGCTAATAGCTCTAAACAAGCTTTTTTTTTTATTTATGATAAATGCTACTACAAGAGAAGGCATTCAAATCATTTTTATCTTGAATTGTCCCCATCCCCAGACCGGTTTCGACCTATGGGTCTCTTCAGTGAGGAGTTGGGACATTAGATCTAAAAAACCAACTCAAGCAAAGCATTTATCTAAAAGATAATTGTTAGAAGAAGATCTGAAACTTTTAGACATCTACATGTCTTTGGAGAGCTGACTTTAAAGACATGTAGATGTCTAAAAGTTTCAGATCTTCTTCTAACAATTATCTTTTAGATAAATGCTTTGCTTGAGTTGGTTTTTTAGATCTAATGTCCCAACTCCTCACTGAAGAGACCCATAGGTCGAAACCATTCTGGGGATGGGGACAATTCAAGATAAAAATGATTTGAATGCCTTCTCTTGTAGTAGCATTTATCATAAATATAAAAAAAAAAGCTTGTTTAGAGCTATTAGCATGCTCTTAATTTTACATATTTGAATATTGATAAATATTCTGGCATCATTAATGGTTTGTTGTGGTAAGAACTTAGCCTGCCCATCATCATTTGTATTAGTTTTTCTCAGATTACTGAATGAAAATAATGTTATTAATCTTACAAAAAGATGTTGGAAATTGTGAAATTGACTTTTGTTACATTTAAATGTATTGTTTCCAAATTTAATAATAACATTGCCATTAACAGTTGCTTCTGGAGAAATATCTTTTTCTAAATTAAAGCATGATGCAAGATCAACTTATAAATTTGGCTATTATGAGTATAGGAAGTGAAATATGTAAAAGTTTATATTTGGATGATATTGTAAAAAAAATTTCATGTGTAAGAAAAAAACAATGAATATACAAGTATTGGAATTATAAATGAATATATTTTTAATTTTCCTTTTATATGTTTTCATATTTTCTTATGACAGATTATTCAAGATAATTCAAAGAGAGTGGTAAAAAGATTTTGCACCCAAATAGTACATTGTACAGGCTTAAACCTGCATTTATATATGTAATATGTGGGGTTCGAACTCAGACTTTCACACGACCCACCACTCTCAGTGCCATCTCATATTGCTGACCCAACTAATCACACACATGTTGAAAAGATAAATAATCACCAATATAAGTATTTCATGCTAAACCAGCAATCATCAGATGGTTTAGATTACTATCCTCACATATATATATATATATAATCAGTACTCAGCTTTTTATTAAGATAGCCAATCTTTATACTTTAATGGACAGGCTTCAAACTATTCCAACTCACAACTCTTTAGCCTTCCATTTCATTGAAAATCTGATGGTGGAACATTCAAAGCCTTTGTTAGTGCCATGGTTGTAATCCTACCCATGTTGACATATTAGTTATTCTGACCCTTCATGTACAGGAGAATAATCCATTTATACATACATAGGCGAGGAATGGGCAGACCTTTACACACTATTTATATAGATTAATACATGGTACAGGCTTAAACCTGCATTTACATATGTAATATGCAGGGTTCGAACTCAGACTTTCACACAACCCACCACTCTCAGTGTCATCTCATATTGCTGACCCAACTGGTCACACACACGTTGAAAAGATAAATAATCACCAATATACGTATTTCATGCTAATCCACCATCATCAGTTGGTCTAGATTACTATCCTCACACACATATATATATAATCAGTACTCAGCTTTATATTAAGATAGCCAATCTTTATACTTTAATGGACAAGCTTCAAACTATTCCAACTCACAATTCTTTAGCCTTCCATTTCATTGAAAATCTGATGATGGGTCAGCAATATGAGATGGCACTGAGAGTGGTGGGTCGTGTGAAAGTCTGAGTTCGACCCCCAAATAGTATAAATTCATTAAGCGTCTCTGACAGAACCAATTCCTATTTATGGTATAAAAAATAAAGTTGTTGTCATATTCCAACTTTCTTTGCCCAGTTCCATCAATAAAGCCAGCAGGATTTTATCTTTCTAAACACAACTATATTGTCATTTATATATTCAGGACAACTGATAGACAGTATGCTTATTGTTTTCATAAATGAATACACAAACTATGATTTACAAAGTTAATATCTGCCAAGTGGCAGAAGTAAAGGTCTTAAATAAAAGCACTGGCAAATTTACTTCCTGTTTGGAATCTCTGCAGGTCCCTTTGTGATATTTGTTAATAGCTGTGATAAAAAAAATCCATATACAAAATAATAACATTCCCCCTTTTTTTTTTTAGTTTACAATATGTTTGGTCCTATATATTATAGTAAGAAAATAAAAATAATTTATGAACTCATCGCTTGATATAAGACCAGGTATCGTAATTTAATATTTTTTTAAATTTTCAACAATTATTTGAATAATCTTGATTGTTTAAATATTTTCATTAGCTTTCAGCTAAAAATAGATAGTTAGTTATTTATGGATCAGGTTCGAATTCAGGTCAGAAAAAATTCTGAATGGGATCTAGTTTAGAATTTTTTTTCTCAAATTGACAACCCATAAGCAACTTGGCCATTTCTCCAATATTGTTCAGTCGAACTATTTTTGTTTAAAGAGTAAAGAAAGTTTGATGTCCCGGGTTTGCGGGTTCGCTTCCCGGCCGATGCTTTGACACATGGAAAAAAATTATTCAAGTCGTCACCACCTAGTAACTAGTAGGGCTGGGAGGCGTAGCATTCTTCTTACTATTTTTCTGTGAGATGCTGCTAGAGAAGTTTTATCCGCCAGTAAGCTTATTGAAAAGTTAGTTAGATTGATGATAGATCAGTGACTTTAAAAAAATCCCGTGCTATGTGAAAAATATCATTCCTAATCAAATCTATGAAAGAATGCTATATAAATCACCGTTATACAAGTCTCTTTATATAAATCCATCGCAGAAATTTAAAAATAATAAATAGAAATATGATATAAAAGTAAGAATTTTATGATGCAATTGTTGAGACATCTTCCTGCTCACTATTTTTGAACTAGGTTCAAATCCAGGTTGAATAAATTTGAAATTTTTTTCAAAATCCTTGAATTTTTTTTTCCAGGTAGCTCATTACTAATCACCTAATATCGGTCAGTAAATGGATATCTAACTATTTTTAGTTAGAGAGTAAACCAAAATGGAAAATAATCGAAAGCCTCGCCATATGGCAATCGGTAAATTTGGGGGGTGCTGCCTATTCCGTCCCTGTTCCTCTGTAAAAGGCTGTTTGAGTTGCAGCAGGCTGTTAAAACGCTGATTTGCCCTTTTATCTTTAATTATTATATAAATACACGCACAGACATAAGCGCATGCATGACTTATCACTGTGTTTCATTGAAATATACTAATGACTACAAAATTAAATCCATTTGATGAATATATCTTCTCTGCCTATAATTTACTTCTAATGACTGCGCAAATTGTATGTCTTTTATATTTCATGAATAAAGTTTTTTAAAAAAAAAAATACACACACAATGATGACTCGAGTGATTTATTGATTAATATCATGTTTTTGAAGATACAGGAAAAAAAAATAAAGTAATATATTGCTAAAGTTTTGTTTGAAATGCTGCAGTGAATTTGAAGACTAATAAAGGAGTTTGCTAACATGAATCAATTATTATTATATATATAAATAAAAACTGATAATCAATTATTTTTTTAAAAAAATATAGAGATGCTCCATTTATTAAAAAAAGAAAAAAAAACAAATTCATTTACTTCTTTATAGCCAAATAAAGATGTGTGTGTGTGGATAGGTATATGGGTCAGAGGTGAATCGTTGATAGAAGCATGTTTAATGTGATTTTTGGAGTTTTATATTGAAATAGTTTTTAAATAAAAAGGACTTCACATTACGCGCGCACTTACAAGTGCAGATTGTTGGATGGATTATAGATTAGCACGCTTCAAGATTAAAATGATAGGTGTATTAAAAAATAGATCTTATTCCAATCATATTCACAAGAAAATTGATGTTCGTTTTTTAGAATTATATACTATATGATATATATTACATTTCGACAGCTGTTAAACACTAAAATTCTAATTTGGACTTGGATATAAGTAAATCGATTTTTGGGTTCATTAAATTAAAAAGAATGTTTTCTGGTAATGATCTTGGTATTTGTGATTTGATGAAAACGAAAAGTGACATTTTCTGCTTAGCAGAATTATAAATTGTGTAAAACTTCATAACAAATATAAAGATGTATCATAAAATCCTTTCTTTTTTTTTACTATGTTATTTTATATAAATACAATTACACTCCTTCCTTTAAACACTTTATTGCCTGAAATCTTTTTCATAGCTATGATACATTAATAAATAAAACAATATAAATAGAATAATATAAAACAAATAAGTAATAAGACAAAACAATGGAATAAATAAAATAAAGAAGAATAAGCAAAGTAAAAAAACAAAATATACCAAATAAATAAAACTAGATAAAAATAGTATTAATCAAAATATAAAATATATACATTAACAAAAGCAAAACTCTCCATACAGTAGTGCCACCCAGTGCCAACCAGAGTAATCAAGGGATGCCAGAGGCTTGTGCATAAAATCTTCATCTAATGTCTACTCATCCAATATCCCCAGACTAGTTTCTGGCTTGTGGCCTTCGTCAGTGAGATATTGTATGAGTAGGCACAAGTCTCTGGCATCCATTGATTACTCTGGGTGGCACTACTGTATGGAGAGTTTTGCCTTTGTTAATAACAGATGTGCTGACATAAGAAATGGTGATCATGTGATGCTTAATGGTTCAATATATATATTAAAAGTCTAAAATTAAACTAGTCGGTAAAATACTCAAAATTACCCCAAATTCACAACTCAACCAGACTAGTCAAAAAAATATAAACTCTAAAACACAACCAATAGTTTCACTAGTACAAGCAGACTACTTAAGTGTAAAGTGTAATTCTTTACACTTAAGAAGTCTGCTTGTAGCAATGAAACCATTGGTTGTATTTTAGTCTATATATATTTTTGCTAGTCTGGTTGAGTTGTGAATTTGGGTTAATTTTGATTATACATATTCCTGTCTCTATATATGAATATTCATTAATTTATATGTATTGTATATCCCTTATTATTTGTAATAGTCCCTAATTATTATTGCTTATTATAAATTACATTAATTATAAAACAATAATCTCATAATTTTAAAATGACATCATATTTATGATCTTATTTTATATAATTTTATGTAATATTGTTCTATTTTTTTAATATTTTTTTCCTATTTATTTTGAAATCACATAAATCTATCATGCTGTTTATTAAATTATCTGTTATTAATAAATGATTTATTATATTTTAATTTTTATCTATATTTTGTTCTGCTTATTCTTTTTTATTTTATTCAATCCATTATTTTGGCTAATTAATTATTTGTTTCATATTTTATTCATACTGTTTTATTTATTAATGTATCATAGTTCTGAAAAAGTCTGCAGGCAGCAAAAATGTCAGTTTATATATACAAGAAGATAATAAAGTGTTTTGAGTAAGAAGTAAGATTCTAAGGGCAGAAGTTCAATGACTGGCAAGAAAGATTAAAAATGATTGGTGGATTAAAACTGAAAAAAAAAAACATTCACCAATCATGGTCATTCTAGCTCCTTTTTTTAATATATTGAAAGCAGTGTATGGGAATGGTATCACAATCCTATTAAATCCAGCAATGACTGATGGAAGAAATATTTTTATCATCTTTTTAAGATCACAACTTTTAATGATATATATCCATTTTATCTACTTATATGGTTTGGATAAAAATATCCAACCTAGTGTAATTTTTAAAATGGAAAGATTTCAGGTCCTGATGAAATACCTGGATTAGTTTTAAAGTATATCATGATATGCTATCTCCATAAATACTATAAGATTTTAGAAATATATGGATTGGTGAAGTTAAGCCATCTAGTCTTAATAATGCTTCTATTATTCTAATTTGTAAAACTAAAAACAACAGACAAGATTGCAGAAATTATTGTGGGATATTATTATCCATTAAAAGCAAAGTAACTTACAAGGATTTTGTTGAGTGGTTACTTCCAGTCATAGATGAATAGTTACCAGAGACTCAATGTGAATTAGAGAATTGAGAAATCCTGGTATGTTTTTTATTGCCAAGAAAATGCAAGAAAAGTGTTGAGACCAAAAGAATGATTTATATATGGCTTTTGTTGACTACAGGATTATAGAATTATGAAAAAAAATTAATTGGATGTCCACCAAATGTATTTATATTATACAGCTTCTACATGATAAAATAAGAAGTGTTATTATTACAAATGGTAAATCTGAGACATTTGAAATGGAACTGAAGCTAAATAAGGACGTATTCACTTCATCATTGCTTTCAATTTTTATAGCAGTTGTCTTTGGAACCAATGTGATGTATTTGGTATAATTTTTAATTTGAATTGTTTAAAACAAAAATAATAACTTTTTTTGGATTTTTGAATTATGGTGTGCTGATGATTGTGCTAATTTTGTCAGTTCAAAAAACAATTTGCAGAATGTTCTTAAAATTTTGAAGGCAACATGTAAATACCCTCATTTATTAATTAATATTTCAAGCTCTTGATTGGCTAATAAAAAAAATCTGCAGCAATTTTTAGCTTGGTTGTTTAGAAATTGAGAAGGTATCATCATCATCATTTTCAACCCTTATCAATCCACTGCAAGATAAAGTCTCTCCAAGTTTAGTTCATCTTCTCTGATCTCTAGCCTCTCTTCTCCACATTATCCCAGCACTCTTCTTTGATTCATCCATCTCACATGTGGTCTCTTTCTAGATCTTTTGCAGTCTCTTGGAATCCAGTTTAAGATTTCAATTATCTATCTAATATCATCCCTTCTAGAAATTCATCTAGCTCAATTCTACTTCAGTCTCTTAATTCTTTCAATGATATCAGTAACACCTGTTTGTTCTCTCGCCCATGTATTTTATTTTCAATCTCTTCTTGTTACTTCTAACATGCTTCTCTCCATACTTTTTTGAGTAGTCTGAAGTCCTGTATTGCTCTTCCATAAAGTATTCAAGTCTCAGATCCATAAGTAAGAAATGGTAAAACACATTTATTAAAAATCTTTTTCAAACATATAGGCACATTTCCTTTTAATATTAAATTATTTCTACCAAAAGCATTTAATTCTATGATTAATTTCATCCATTATGTTTCCATCTATAGTAATAATATGATCAAAGTATTTGTTTTATAAGTAGAGTTACATTCCGGATTTCAAAATGATACTGCTATTTTTAATAAGCTAAAATATAGAGTATTTCATCACAAAGAAATAACTACTGCAAATTGAACTAAATATTATTTGAAGTGATTTACTTTATGGAAGGGAGATTTGATCACTCTAACAATACAATATAAAGACATTAGAAAAGATTCATTTAAGGATGCTCTGTAAAGTTTTAAAAATACAATGGCATGATCATAAAACCATTTAATAGGTTTTTTTCTGCTTTCTAGATATGATACTGCAGAGTCCACTATTGTAAAATTACATCTTCATTTGATTAGACATGTTAAATGAATGAAGAATGCAAAACTACCTAAAAGGGTGTTTTATGGTAACTTGAAGATGTATATACCTCGTCTATGTTATGAAGATTATTTTAATATATAGGGGTATATAAGTACAGGCTTTCACATGACCCACCACTCTCCATTCCATCTCATAACACTGATACACTTAAACACATATATTTTGAAAAGATAAATAATCACCAATATATGTATTTCATGCTAAACCAGTACTCATTAGTTGGTCCAGATTATCATCTTTACACATATATGCAATAAGTGTTCAGATATATATTAAGATAGCCAATCTTCATACTTTAATGGATAGGCTTCAATCCACTCCACACTCCAACTCTTCAACCATCCATCCAATTGAAAGTCTGATGATGGAATGCTCAATGGCCACCCTGAGGCCGAGATTCTCATCACACCCATATTTAAAAACATTCTAAAAAAAGTGCAACCTTAATTGATTCTATTGGGAAGATGTGACAAAAATGGAATATATTAGAGAGTTACAAGTAGACATAGTATTGAGGTAATTCAGAAAGAAAAGTTTTCTGCAGAAAAAATTAAAAGACAATATCATAAAATGCTTAAATAGCAAAATAGATCGGCATGTTTTATATGTGGATGTATTTGTGTTTCACAGATTGGTTTGTATAGTCATTGCAAAACTCATTTTTGGAACAGATTTTTTCCTTGGAGTTGGAATAGTCATACTCATTTATGAGTGACTGCTATAAATATGCATATTTATACTTTGTAATCATTTAGTTAAGATATTGTTTTGTTTTTATTTAGCGTGTTAATGGTATGGTGAAATTTTATAATCGCAGTTATTTAAATGATATTATCGTGTTTTTGCTTAAAAGAAAAATACAACTTGTATTATGCATTAAAAAAGTTTTCATTTTAAAATAAATATATATTTAATCCCAAACTATAATGTGAAAATAATAATAATAATAATAATAATAATAATAATTATTATTATTATTATTATTATTATTACTATTATTATTATTATTATTATTGTTATTATTGTTATTGTTGTTATTATTATTATTATTATTATTATTATTATTATTATTATTATTATTATTATTATTATTATTATTATTATTATTATTATTATTATTATTATTATTATTATTATTATTATTATTATTATTATTATTATTATTATTATTATTATTATTATTATTATTATTATTATTGTTATTGTTGTTGTTGTTATTATTATTATTGTTGTTGTTGTTGTTATTGTTGTTGTTCTTGCTGGTATTATTATTATTGTTGTTGTTGTTATTATTATTATTATTATTATTGTTGTTGTTGTTGTTATTATTATTATTATTGTTGTTGTTTTGTTGTTGTTGTTATGATGATGATGATGATAATAATGATGGTTTGGTGGAATGATAGAGCACCTCTGGTTTCAAAATTCTTAAGAATACCAAATAATATACCATTTTCTTATTTTATTCACATTACAAATAACTGTTAAGATAATATTTTGTAATTCACAATAACATCACTCAACATCAGGGGGCTTAACTCCAAAGACAGGGCATTTGCTATCTCACATTGGTTCAAACTCCAAAAACCAGATATACTTTGCTTATCAGAAACCAAGCTCCACCTTCACACAGACCTCATGATAATAAAAACAATTGAGAGCTTCGGGTACTTTATATACTCTTTCTCCACCTCAGCTACTGCTGGGGTTGCTCTTATCATCAATAGAAATTCAATTATTTGACTTCTTCAAAATCCTCCACATAGATACCAATTGCATTATTGCTACTATACATATCCAGGGTTTTCTATTCACTCTTATCAATGTGCATCTGGTTAAAGATGAACAAATAGTGTCACAAAGTTATACATAATATAAATATAGCAATTAGATCGAACCCTAGCCCAGTTATCTGGCTTGGTGATTTTAATCACACTTTTGACCATTTTGAGAAAAAATATTTAAAGATGGTTACTAGAAACATACACAGTGGGAAGGCACTCTTTCATGAAGGAGCCTTCTCTTTCTACACCAGAAGTACTCACTCACTCATAGAACTCATATTCTACTCTCCTGAAATAAACTCGTTCATAGATACACAGCTCTGGCCTATTGCCTTTTCAGATCATCTCGCTGTTCAAGCTACCATCAAATTGCAACCACAACTTCATACATCAACCAACCTCACCCAGACGATGAGATTACTCAACAGGCACAATGTGCCCCTCCCAATTAATCTCAGACATATACATCACCTTTCAAGAACAGAAGATATGGAATCTACCAGCATTACAAGGATAGAATACATTCATAACCACAATACAAAAGTTTATTAACCAATACAATAGATACCAGAAAGGGCCATTACGATTACTCTCAGAACTTGATCGAATTACATCTGAGCTGAAAAGCATCCACATTACAGAACACAACATCCCAGAAATTCTATGCCTAAAGCATACCTATAAACAAACCAGAATGACTCTTGCTGGAATATATTCGTATTAAGCAAGCACGCAATTATCTGGAACAACAAGATTGCTGGACTCCAGGTTATATCAGATGGGCCTTGGGGTCAGGAAAAAGAAATCACACACCCTCCTCTTTTTGCCTTGACAGTATTACTTACTCTGGCATCTGTATGCTTAACAAAATTAGGAATTATTATTCCACCAAACTACAACCCATTGGAACTGTTACCAGACGACACAAATTTGTGAAAGACTCAAATAACTCTCACAACATTACTGAAGCTGATATCATTTCCAAAATTAAAAGCCTGCCTGAACACACCCATTCTGGAATGCACAGAATTTCTAGATTTCTTCTGATACGCTTGGAAAAATTTACCATACATGTTACAAGGGGAATCATTGATCTCTTAGACACTGATAGCCTACATCTTCCAGGGATCTTTCCTATATCAGTGGTCCCTTTCATAAAAAAGAAAGATCTACCTGTAGACTTAAATAACATTAGGCCAATATCCATGGTTCCTCTCCTAATCAAAATTATTGAAAGCATTATAAAAGATAAAATTCAAGAGAAAATCATATCAAAACTTTCCAGGCATCAATATGCTAAGAGGGGTTCATTGACTGGTGGTGCTGTAAGCCAATTTCAACTCCTTGTTGATCATATCCATAGAACAAAACAGTCCCAGCCAGTCGCAGTCCAACTAGACTTCGCCGGGGCTTTTGACTCTGTCCGAATAGATGTACTACTTGGTGAACTAGAGGTTCTTCAGGTTCCTTTGGCATACATTCAGATCATAGAGAATCTCCTAGCAAATTGAGAGATTTTTTTCTCTAAATGGGAGAATTGCCCCTGGGTTCAAACCCTGCACTCCATTCCCCAGGACTCCCCATTAAGTGCTCTCTCCTCTTCATGATCTACATAAATCCCTTGCTTTTGAGCATTGAGGATGCACTCCCTGGGATCTCCATTCCTCTTCTTAATGAAAACATCCCCCACATCTCCTACATGGATGATGTAGTGGTGTTTCTTAAATCACATGAAGAAATAAACATTCTTGAAAGCCTATTACAGCACTATGCTCAGACGCACGGGCTTACAGTTAACAGGAACAAATCAGCAATTTGGAATATCAAAACAGCTAACAGGATAACAAGTTCATTACAAGCTATGCCTCAGCCTTTCTTGGGATTCAGTATGTCACTATCCCCTACAGCAATGAGGAGGGAAATACAATGAAGACTACTAAACAAAATAGACATCACCATAACATGCCTTTCAAGAATATATATAACCACATTTGGAAAGGTTTCACTCTTAAACTCCCTCATACTTCCCAAAATTATATATTATCTTGCGGGTTTTAAACCAGCAGAAGCTTTCATTAAAAAAGTAGAATCCCACTGGTGCGACTCTGTAGAGGTGGGCACAGATCATTTATCAGTCTGTTTACCCTTCAAAAGCCAAGAGACATGAATGGACTGGGACTGCACTCAATAAAGGTATTTGCAATACAGAGAACTTACAATATAATCCAT
The DNA here is from genome assembly GCA_028023455.1 of Epiperipatus broadwayi. Lineage (NCBI taxonomy): Eukaryota > Metazoa > Onychophora > Udeonychophora > Euonychophora > Peripatidae > Epiperipatus > Epiperipatus broadwayi. Next base: position 1,265,851 of record JAQFVV010012470.1, read on the forward strand.
AAACTTTATTCTGATTGCAGGACCTTCCAATGTCCGCTTCCAAAGAGCAAGTGCTTCCCACTGATAGACCGCCACCTCAGAGGTTCACTCCCATCTGGCTTCAAACACAGATCTCATACATTTTTACACACATAGTACCTTCTGCGACCATGTTCAATTCAAAAATAACCTATTGGGAAGCCTTCAACCTATCCAACTCAAATACCCAGAAGCACACTTACCTCCTCATCGACATAAACTGCACAAACTAGCCCATAGATTGAAACTAGCACCTAAACACACAGACTTCCTTCTCAAAATTAACCTTGGAAGCCTCTCCACTGCTATATTTCTTAATAGAAGAGGCTTGCACATAGATCCCATATGCTGTCTCTGTCTTTCCAGCCTAGAAGATATGGACCATATCCTTTTCACCTTTGTCCAGTCTGGCAAGGACTAAGACAAAACTTCCAGAAACACATTGATAATAATGGTCCAGATCTAACATCTCTTCAAGGGGTTTTAAATAGAGGCAATTTCACTGAAATCAGGCTTGCCACTTACATAAACTTTGCCATCTGGTTGACCAGATGCAAGGTGATTTTTCAAAAATTACCACTTGATGAAATCAATAACTGCTTTCTCAACATTATTAAAAATATCCAAGAAATGTCTAGACAAGAGAGAGGCTGATCCATACCTGGCCATATTAACCTGGGAATTCACAACTGGCCTAAACAGCACCTCTCCAACCAACCCCTAAATAATTTATATGAAAATAACTATTATGATTTAACAAAACCCTCCAACCATAACTTGCCAAAACAGGGTTTACTAACAAAGGTATTTTGTTATAGACTAGATGAATAATATTCACCTTGCATCCACAGACTAAGTTCTTCACTAACATTCATTTTATATTCTACTGACCTTTGGATCATTTCTTCTTTGTATATATCACCCTGTAACCTCATCTAGTTAATCTTGTCTCCTTTATCTAATGTTCATCATTCAGTTAGAATTGTATTCTGTTTGCCATTTGCTCTTCCTATGATAATTTTCAGTCATTTCATCTTTAGGTATATTGCTGCTTTAAAGCATCATTGGTTCCTGTTGTTTTATGTAAATATTTCCAACTCTCTCTTTTTAATTTACATTCACCATGCTTTTTCTTATTAATGTATGTTTTATTCTTAATTTCTTTTCACATAAATCTCTTCCTTTATTAAAAAAATGATTCTTGTTGTTGTGCTTTTGTTACTATGTTCATATAGTTAACAAACATCAGTGATCTGCTGAAGAACACACACCAACCATCATAATAAGTTTTCTGCCATTTATCTTAAGTTTAAAACCAAAAAAAAAAAAAGTTTTTTTTTTTTTTTCAATTTCTAAGTTTTAAATTGAGATATTAATTAGGTTTACTTGAAAGCAGGATAAATTGATGCATATGCATATACTAATTCTAATTATTTTTTATATTTACAATTATGACAAACAAAAAAACCATGGACATCATTTTAGGGAAGCTATAGTCATTAGTCAAGCAGTGGTTGATAAATCAAGGCAGTGGCTGATGATCCAAAATAGAAAATAATTAAAAGTTGTTGATTATAAATATAAGACACTATTAATCATTGAGCTATCGATAACTATAGAACATTTTCAAGTGAAGATTATTGAGAATATAAATTTACTTACGTTTCAATTAAATCTGAATATATTGCTATATATTTCCCAAGATGGGTTCCATAAAAATTATTTTTAGCAAGTTTGCAAACAATACTCAGTCTCACTTTATTGGTTAGATAGAAGATGATCTTTTTTAGTTGATCCCAGATTCTTAAATGGTAAATAAATTAGGTTCAAAAATGTTAAACTTTTATATAAATGGTAGTTTTGGTAACTATTAACTAAGCTACTATACAGTTTGAAATAACAATCTTGATGAAATTCAAATAATATCAACAAGCCAGTAACTAAATCATAGCTGATAAAAATGTAATGTTGTGAATATAAAACTATTTACAAACCAATTAAGTCCAATATGTTACTATAATTTAAGTATTAGATTCCTAAAAAATCATTTTTAACAAACTTGTAGACAAAAACCACCTTTTCATATTAATGCCAACATTAATTCACTTCATATTCTACAGCTAACATTACAAGTATGAGAAAGCAGTAACTAGTAGTTTATAATTTTCCATTTAAGTCAGATGTTCATCAAAATGCCATCTGGTTTTTACTACTTGCAAAGTAAGACATGGGGAGGCTAACATCCATTCCCTCCATGATAAATATTATTGGTGCATTTAAATCTACTTCTTTGCCATGGCTTTTTGTTTTTGTCATATATTTCTCTATCAAATATCAAAAACAAGAATTAAATGTGACTTATCTCAAATCCTAATCCCCTTTCTGAATGTTTAACCAAGAATCTAAAACTGAAGAATTGTGGGATAAAAATGGATTTCCCACAAGGTTTCAAATTCCAGATACTAAGTAAAGCCATTTAAATTTGATCTTTCTAGTTGGAGTTTCAACAACAGATTTAGGATAACCTATAAATATTGTACTTATATGCTTCATAAATAAATTTTAACTATCATTGACCTATATAAATATTGACAAACAAAATAACTATCAAACATATGTTTATAGTGGCAGAATTGAATGTCTTAATAAAGACATTAATTAAATGAGTTCTTAGATTAAAATCTCTACAGGTTTCTTTATGGTATTTTGGTAATACTTAAGTTGTATAAAGAAAATCAAATAAATAAATAGTAGATTTAACAATTGCTAGCTATTTGTTTATGGTTTGTATTTGTTCCAAAATACATAAATTAGACGTTGTTTAATTCCATTCTAAAACACAAGTCCAAAGTGATTATAATTGGATGTAAATACATTAATGAGATTTCAGAAATGCATAGGAAAATCAAATTGACCATATCAGTATAAATAAAACAAAACATCTACAGTTGAACCATTTAAGTCATCTCGACTACTATATCATTTATGAATTAATCATGACCCTTTCATATATATATAATATTTAAATACAAGTATATTATATATACTTTTAATCTAGATGTAATTAGAGGGGATTTGAACCCAGACTTTCAAGCTTCCTTTAGTCATCAACTCCATCCCATACAACCAATGTGCATGACTACATCATCATCAGGACCAGCTGATGAGTACTGGTTCAGCACAAAATACTTATATTGGAAATCATTTATCTTTTTTGCATGTATGTAGTTATGTGCATCAGTTATATGGGATGGAATTGATGATTAAAGGAAGTGTGAATCCTTCTAATTATATATCTATATATATAATCCTACAAAACATATAATAATCAAAATATTCTAGACCAGTGGTCTTCAACCTTTTCACACCTGCGAACTGGTAAAAATAAGAATAAGGTTTCGCGGACCGGCAAAAATAAGGATAAGGTTTTGCGGACCAGCAGAAGTCTATAGATAAATTTTCTTAAAGATATAAACTGCTTAGCCTTAGATGAGCATAATTGTTATAACTGATCAAAACAACAATGTTAAATATACAAGATGAAGTTTTTTTATATATATATATGGAGTTTGTATAATAAAAAAATTTTTTTTTAAAAAAATTTGAATATTTTTAGAAAAGTAATAAAAAATTTAATTCTACCCCCCCCCCCCATAAACATCTGTGATAACTAGAAAAATAAATTAATTTATGTATGACGATTAGATTTTGTTTTTGTTCTATTTCTTTTTTTTTTTAATTGGGTAAAAATGAGATGAAAAAATAAATAAAAATTGTTTATATTAATTAAAAGTTTAAACTCTTATTATTTTGTCATTACAAACTTTCCTGTCAGTCTACCATGGACCTGTAAAAAACTTCTGTGGCCTGACATCGGTCCACGTATCAAGGGTTGAAGACCACTGCTCTAGACTACATTCTACAAAATTGAATATGCTTATATAAAATAACAAGTTATTTATTTATATAGCACTATGTTTTTAATATTAGCTATAGCCAGATTGTGGCAGTTTATACCATCTTGAGGTGGCATAAACTGCCGTAAACTGTTATAGTGCAACATCTTTTTGATAAATTGAATTGTACTGATGCCTTGAAGTGGACTTTTATTTCTGAGGATAATGAACATAAAACAAAATCTCTTGATTTATCTCTATGGAGAGAAAATAATATAATCAATTATAAAATGTTTTTGAAACCTTTGTCAAATAGAGGATTTGTACATCCTAGGTCAAATGTACCTATTATGTTCAAATTAGCTCAATTTAAAACATTTTTGTTTAGAAATTATATTTTGGGTAAATTACAAAATGATAAATTATCTAATATTGAAATATATGTTAAGGGGTTATCAAAAGTGGGATATAGTAGGAAAAATATTTTATTTACATTATCTAAATTTACAAACAGATGGAGAGAAAAAAAATATGGAAGAGAAAACATTCGCATTACCTTATATAAATAATATTATGTGTAGTAGGATTACATCATTAATGTTAGTTCATTTTAATGATGCATTTAAAGTTGGACCAAATACTGGTAGACTAATTATTAATGTAAAGATGTTTTTGATAAAATCAATAAATGCAATGTTATTTATAAAGTGGTGAGTCATTGCAAATCCAGTTACAATGGTGAGACTAAATGTGCATTAAAAAAGAGAAATCATAAACATGAATTGTTATATAATAAATTGTTATTCTGTGGATAGGTATGCATCTGTATTTGCAAGACATGGAGTGATTTGTAATGGTGACTTTTGCTTTGATAATATTTTTATTTTACATGTAGAAAATGACTTAAAGAAAAGAAAAATCAAAGAATCATATTTTATAATAGACAATGTGTTAAATAAATAATGTAATTAGGTAAATATACATAATTTATGTAAAGTTGGTCATTCACGTAGGAATGGTAGTTTTGTGTGATTTTAATGAGATTTAAATATTAACATTTAATTGCTATTCAAGATGGCATAAACTGCCATAAGCTGGCTATAATTAATATTCAGTTATTTATTTTATATAGGCATATTAAATTTTGTGTGAATGTATTCTACAATATTCTGATTATATATATATATATATATATATATATATATGTATTCTACAATATTCTGATTATATATATATATATATATATATATATATATATATATGATCATTAGAAGGAGCTTACCAATCAGCTCCAAACAAGCTTTGTTTACTTAAATACTGAAAGAGATAGAATTCAAAATTTTTATCATTGTCATCCACCTCCAGACCAGCTGGTTTCAAGCTTATTGGCTCACATCAGTGAAGGGCTAAGAGACTAGAAACTAGTAGCCTTATTTATGTGATCAAATATGTATGTAAAATTTTAAATTGTAATTGACTATCATTTTAATTCGGTTCAAATTCAAATCCAGTATTATTAATTTTCAGCTTCTTCTTGGTTTTAAATTATGTTATAATTTAGATGTTATCTTTTCTCTTATTCTTTTAATCCCCCCTCTACAATATACGTAAGTTATTTATACCTTTATCCAAGAGCATTATTGTACAAAAAAATAGAGCAATTAAAGTGTGGCATGTGAATAGAATAAGCATGATTGATAACTAATTAAACCACTCAAAATTATTTTAAATCGCAATAAAATATTCTTAAGAATTAATTATAAAGATTAGTTTAGAATAGTTATCATCTTAAATATATTGGATTATTATTTAATAATAATAAGATATCAGTATTTCTTTTAAATTAATAATGACACTAATAAATTATTATATTTTTGATACTATTGAACATCAGTCCATCTGACAGACTGCATACAAAATCTCATACACAACTGGACAGAGGGCTTAGCATATCTTGAACAGACAATCACTCTCAGGAGATTTATTGATATTTTTTTATAATAAAATTTGGCAACTATGATATCTCACCACTCATATAATACACCTATTTAATATTGCATATTTATTATTCTAATTATTACCAGTTAAAATTTAAAATTTTATATAATTGAACATTTAAATAGGGCTTGGATAAACATTAAGCTCAACCATAAGGTTGCAATATACATAGATATATATGTATATAATTACATAATAATAGATTAAGCTTGTCAACTCTAGGAATCTTCAATCTGTTTTCCAAGGCATTTTGACTACAACAGATTATGAGATTTTTTAATGTTTTAATAAACCCCATTAAACAGGCAAATATAACCTGTTTTGAAAGCAGACTAATAAATAGTAATTTTCAATACTTTCAAACCCAACTAAATTTATTATTTAGATAACAAACTTTATTTTTCATAAATCTAGATAGCTCACAGAAATAAATGTTATGCTAATAATCTAAGTTTTTCCGCATTTGGAATCTTTAATATGTTATCAAGTCATCTTCTATAAATGTGATTTACACTCTTTATTCTTGTCTAGTATTTAGATAACATACACTAGTGAAATTACACACCCTGAGAGTGATACATTTGCATAAATATATAAATCAGGGAGGGGGAATGAACAACAACAACAAATATTCATTTTCATATTTATTCTAAATTTTTCCAACATGTATTAGTACATACAGTACTACAATATTTTAGGTCTTTTAATGCCATCTACCTTAAACATCTGGACTGATTTTTCAAACCTTTCTCTAAATTTTTATTTTAAAAACCCATTAATTTCTAGATAAATTAAGGTTTAGTTTTAATTTTTAATATAATCACCATTTAAAATTCACTCACTTTCACAATAATAATAATTCGGATTTATTTTGAAGTATTTTATTAGCCAATACATCCAGTAATCAAAATAAGAATGGTCCATTACGAACCTGTTGATTTTCTTGCCATTTATTTAAAAACTAAAAAAAAAAAAATGCTGGCTTAAATTTATTTTAATCTTTTCTTATGAATAAACAAACTTTTTTTTTTTAAATTAAAAAAAAAAAATCCAATTAGCGCATCTGCGTTTTACAAGTTAATACGTAAAATATTTTAAAATACATTAAAAAATATATATGTTCCTTAAATTATTCATCAGACTTCTTAATTTTTTATGCCACATTTTGTTTCTGTTATTAAAATACCATTTTAATTATTTATTAATTTGCAATCTTTCATCTTTTTACTAAGCCATTTTTAGAGCTTTATTTAACATATAAAAGTCTATAATGAATAAATTATTAACTAATCTGGAGAGGCACTATGCACAAACTCTTTTAATATTCATTGATTACTGTGGCTTGAGCTGGGTGGCACTACTGTATGGAGAGTTTTGTCTCTGTCATAATAGCTTGTGTAAGCATAAAAAATGGGATTATGTGATGTTTAGTGGTCATTATACGTATCTGAGAATGTTGGTGCTTATGAATCAAATACAGACATCGATTTAAAGCTTCAAATGCATATTGTTACCAGTGGTTAAATCTACTAGCCGATAGGTAAAGTTTTTATCACTTTTGCTGTTCTATTTTATTCTCTAGTTAGGAGTGATTGATACTCATTTACCAACATATAACCAGATGGCTAGTAAGATTAGCCATGGATTATATACCTTTAAAAAGATCTTAACCTTGCTTGAGAATATAAAATTCTTCAGTTCCTTGAAAAATTTTAAGCAGCCATATTGGATTTTCTATTCAGGCAAGCATGGTATTACTAAAGCTATAGATGTTTTAGCCCATTGGTAAAGTAACAGACTCGATGTTTGTGTTGAACATCATATGATCTCCAGAGCAACAAACTATTTGATTATTTGTTAATGCTAATCCACAATGAGGTCTTTGAGTAAGTATTTTTTTTTCATCATATTAAGACCATTTCCAAAATATATTTTATGCATAAGTGTATGCATTATCCATTGTTTTAATTTTATTATTGGAGTTTGGCTTTAATATACAAAAAAAAAAAATTGACACAACCCTGAACAGTTTTATCCAGTGTAAGGGCAGTTGCCTCAAAAGTGAAAGTTCCGAGAGCAGTTTTCTTCACCCTACAAAATCATAATACAAGCAAGGATCAAATTTTAGATCCTAGAATTTGCAAGATGCTAACATATATTCTTTGGATGACCGGACTTATATAAGTGGCAGATACAACTTATGGTTATTGCACGATATAATTTTGGAAACATAATGTGAGAGGAATTGATGAAATTAATTAATTTAAAGAAAACAATTAATTATTGGCATTTCTAAACTGAATACTGATTTAAAGAAGATTGTTTCAATAACCACTGATGGCGCCCTAAACATGATTGGAAAAAATGTTGGATTTATTAAGCATTTAAAAGAAAATATTGGACAACCAATGATATAATTTCACTATCGCATCCATTGGGAGGTTTTGTGTGCAAAGTGAGGATTATAATCTTTTTCAAAGATTCTGAAAACTGTAACAAAATTTGTCAATTACATATCTGTGTAAATTCTAAATAAACACCAATTTTCTAAATTACTCAATGAAATTGATTCTCAATATTTCAGGCTTCTTATATACAACAATGTTCAATGGTTAAACTGAGAGCAAATTTTTAATCATTTTGTAAGTCTACTGGATAAAATAAGATTATTTCCACATGAAAAGAACAAAAATTACTGAAGCTGACAGATCTAAAATGTTGGAACAATTTAATAATTTTATGTGATATTACACAATATTTCAGTGACTTGAATAAAAAACTTTAGGGCCATGGATAAATTGCATTATTCACATTTCTTTCAGAATTGGATATATTTATGAATCATTTAAGTAACAAAACAATAAAATACTTTACATGTTTGCATATACATTTTTAAACAGCATCCAGTTTTGAGAATTGTGGCTATACTAATGCAAATGCGGTGAACTGTTATTTATCAATTATGAAATAAATAAAAGAAGCTATTCAAGAACATTTCAATCAATTTAATAAATTGGAAGTTAGTTTACAATTTATTGTGTCCCTCATAAAATAGAATTTAAAGATTTGGAGCTACATTTTTTTTAATTTCTTGAATATAAACAGTTTAGAAATGAAATTAAACCAGTAAGCATCACATGATCACCATTCTTTATGTTTACACAAGCTGTTTCATAGAGGCAAAACTCTCTATATATTATCACCCTAAGATCTAGGTACATTGCTTTCAGATCCAAGGCTCCTCACTGATAAAAACCACAATCTAGAAACTAATCTGGGGATATCTGATAGGAATAAACCTTCTTATATCCATTGATTACTCTGGCTTGCACTGAGTGGTGCTACTGTATGGAGAGTATTGCCTCCATGTAGAAATAAAATTAATAGAATTTAGAAATAGCTTTATATGGAGACAGAAGTTTAAAGGATTATGTGCAAAAATAGAAGAAATTATTTATCAACAACTGGCAGAGAAATAAATTGAAAACTCTATTCTTCAGAAATGTGATTCTATACCTGATTCATTTATTTCTATGAAGAAATTTGCATTTGCCATATTTCTGCACTCTAAGTGTTAACTTCCTCTTTGTCATTTTTATTTTTGGTAGATATCACTATGCATAAAGACCTATAGTGGTTAGTGTCTTCACCTTGCCATGTTTATGAACAGGACTTTAAGTTAGGGTCTGGTGAATCCTGAAATTTTTTCAAATTCCAAGCAGGATTAGATATTTAATATGTCTGGCTATCAATTTACATAGATAGCAAATATTGGTCAGAAAAATGAATATCTATCTATTATTGATTAAAACATAGTTTCAAGTTAATTAGGATTAGTTGGATAAACCTCAATATGCTAATATAAAAAGTAAACTAGCTTTGTAATATGTATTTTACCATTTTGGAAAAGATATATCAAACTCTCACAAACACCAATTTTATGGTTATCCCCTGCTTCTATCTATTTTTTTTATAATTATCATTTTAAAACAGGCAAAACTTTCTATAACAGAAGTGCCACTCAGTGCAAGCCAGAATAATCAATGGATGCCAGAAGGCTTGTGCATAAAATCCCTATCTAGTACCTACTCATCCAATATCCCCGGACTAGTTTCTGGCTTGTGGCCTTTGTCAGTGAGGAGCCTTGGATCATGTGATATTTTATGGTCTAATTATCATCTTAAAAAGTCATTTTCGATGGCCATGTATATAAAAGTAATATATTTTTTGGTCGATATAAACTTAATACATCCTAAAATAAGACAATAATAATTGATTAGCTGCTCAAGATGTCAAATAATATTTGAATAGTAAAAAGTGACATTTGAACTTCGATCTAGATACCTTTAGCTCTCAAGTCTCCCTCCTCCCCCTACTTTAACTACTCTAAACCATGCAGGGTTAGAATAATCAATGGCTAATGGCTTGGAAGGTCATATGATGTTTAATTACCGGAAGTAAGTCGAGGTTTGATCCCAAAACTTGTAGCTGTTCTAAACAATGCATATTCGATATATTAATTAAAAGTGGAATGCGAAAATAGTATTTTTATTGGTATGTTTGCAATGTTTTCAATAATCTTCGTTGTAATGATATAAAAAATAAAATCTTATAATAATAGATTATTCTTTTAATGCCTCAAGATTTGTTATAATCAGAATTTTCTTTCCTTCGGAAACATATTCTAGTTAAACAGTTTAAAGCATTTTTAAAAAATGTTTTAAGTTTGTTCATATATAAACTTTACTCGGATGGTCATCTTGGGGATTTAATTCAAGTTATTTTTAAATGATTAAAATCAATATTCAGCTCCCTCTAGGCCTAAAAATAAACTCAAATAGTTTTTTATCATTATTATTCTGTCATGAAGTTGAATAAAATTTCAGTTTAATAAATTCATAAAAAAAAAAGAATGGAAGAAATTTTTTAAAAATATAAAATCGGTATTTTTTTTCTATTTGTATAAAAATAAACGAAAAAAATAGTAAAGTAGTAAGAAGGGGAAAGAGTTTTATGTGCTTATATAAATGTATATAATATCATGATATCCTAAACACACAGAATCCCTTAAGAGAGAAAAATATAAACTCGATGGAGAAAAGCGTTATAATGAAATTATGCCCATATTCTGAAAGTTCAAACCTAGTCTCGAAGATAAATAAATTTCTAAACATTTACAATTTATTGTTAACTAGCATCATCCACAGATAATTGCTCAGGAAATCATGTGACCTTCAAGCTACCTAGTGACAGACTGAGCCTTTAATAATTTCAGTTATTTAGTTTTTATTATTATTATTATTATTTACATTATTTAACTGAGAATCAATCTTGAAGCTTTTAACTCTATGTTCACCATTCTACCACTTTGCTAAATCATACGGGCAGCTATATGGGTATATGGGTGTCTAGCTATTTGTACTAAAAAATAATGATCCTGTCAATATGGATTGAATAGATGAGTAACCAATATACTGTCAGCAAAACAAAACAAAAGATGATTATAATATGATAGTGTTTTCCACTAATGAGAGGTATTATTCTTATATAGGCACTGAGGCCATCAGTATAAATGTGCACATATTAAGGCAGAAGCAGTATGACTAAATGAAAAAAAAATGTCTGTTATTGGTGTTAATTTGCATATGGGGCTGTTAATTTGCTTAATATATTTTAGTATATACGAGCGCTTTAATACGCTGGGTGAAGAAGCTATTAGTGGTAACAAAAACAATTAAAGTAAAATAAATTAATCAGGCCTAGTACTTTCGAGGTTTTGACCCTCATATTCATGGCCAAAATAGATTTTCAAATCATTGCTGTGATATTGAAAAATTATAATATATTCTGCAAAAGTGAGTCATAGTTTCTTACTGATATATCATAAGTTTATCGAGCCCCTACATGATTTTATTGACATATAAAGGTTGAATCATTTCAAATATTTTAGAAACAGTTTTTTTTCAAAATAAAATTTATTGTAAGTTAAGGTGTGATGTGCACTTTACCTTTTATGTCATAACTCATAATCCAAACATCCTAGTCCCTTAAAATTTTTGTGGTGAGCAAATGAACTACATCATTATATAACACAAGTTTTGTTTCATAGATGGCACTGCAAGCAGTTTGGAAAGTGTTTGTGCATATATAAATTGGCAGCTTGATTAAAGAGTTTCCAGTATCTAAAGAATTGTTGCTTTTAAATTCAACATAGCTGAAAATGATTATATTGAATATTTTTTTTAATATAATTTTCACTATACCACTCTCATGCAAGTTAGGAATTGGTTTTTAACACCTTGTGGAAGGGTGCAATCAAGACATGCAAAGATGTATGATTCCAAAGATGCACATTTTGTGCTAAACCAGCACTCATCAGTTGACCCAGATTACAATTTCACACATATTTTTATCTTTGTTCAGTATATATAGATAGCCAATTACTGCAATTTAATTGATAAGTGTCAAATTTACTGCCCTAACAACTTTGACATCTTGATTACCATATATCTTTTTAAAATATCTTTGGACATATATTTATGATTGCACTCCTCCACAAGGTTTTCAAAGCAAAGTGAAAACAGTCCCTGTGAATAATCTCTAATCTAATGAATGACTGATAAAAATTATTAATATTAATGATTATACTAATGATACTTAGATATAAAACTTTTTTAAATATGTGTGTGAACTTTAATGATAGGAGAATTTTATTAAATACAGCATACTCAAAACATCAGTCCTTAGAAAAAATTGGATAAAGAAGTGGGAAATGTCAAGCGTTGGTGGTCGAGTGGTCAGCACAGCCGCCTTACAAGCAGTTGTCCTTGGTTAGCGGGTTTGCCTCCCGGACGATGTTGCATGGGGGGAAAAAAGAAGTGGAAAATAATTGCAACAAATGCAGACTACTCCTATAGGTTGAGCCTACCTTTTATCAAATTTTTTTTTTTTACATTAATAAATTGCTTTTGTTAAATTCTGTCAAAACCTTGAAAAACCTTGGCGATTTTTGCACAAAAGATTCTGTGATCCAATATATATATATATGCCATAAATAAAAATAACTTATACTGTTTTTATTACACTTCGCAGCGTAACAATTATTTAATTTTGAACTGGTCAATTCGGTTCCAGTCCAAACATGGTTCATGGGATCTTTCTCATTCAAATTCCTATTCCATAAATATCTACCTTCTTGAAAGACTTTACTTCTATTCTACCTTCAGAGTAGCTAGAGGATATCAAAACATGCAGTAATTGTAATGATTCCATGAAGTAAGGTAAGTATATCATTTAAATTTTGAAGATATATATATATAACTACAGCATTAAAAATTTGATGTCATTTTGGAGTGAGGCTATGTTATTATATTCTCATTAATCATTTTATTATGAAGCTGATTAATTTAAAATTTAAATGTAAAAGAATTTATAATAAAAAACGAAAATGACAAGATAGATTCAAATTATGATTTTTTTTTTGTCTGTAGCTTTCTTATTTTAGATCAAACAGCTTTGTAAATCTATAAGAATGGGGAACTTCTTAAAAACCATTTGGCACATTTTTTGAAATTTACATTTTTCTCTTATTTAATGATCTATGCTCCCTCCTCTTCTGATTTTGACAGTTATTAAAATACTGTTTGACTTTTTATGGACAATAAACATCGTTTTATTCTAAAATAAGACTGGGACATTTTAATAGAAACTTAATTAAGAAAAATGTTTTTAAAACATAATATTTAAAAAATTAATTTGCCTTATTTATATATATCAAATCAAAAATATATATTAAATACAGTTTACATGAAATAAATATAAATACTATGTCTTTCTGTTACTTTATTAATAATAACATATTCTTCTATGCACTTTATACAATACAAAAAAAAATATTTAACCATAATAATATATAAATTTAAGAGATATAAAGATACAATTACATGAAAAACCTATAAAGCTCCTTATTTTTAAAATTAAAACAATTAAAATTAAATGTTTTTAACCACAAGTATTTTGATATGTATATAAACAAGATTGAATTAAATTTTTTTAATGATTTTATTATATATAAAAATTTTGTCTTCATATTTAATTTGTTATAATAGATTATTTATATATGGTGTATATTATAATTCTGAAGAAAAACATTGGATAGTCAAAACTGTCAACTGTTTTTAAAAGTGTGGAGTAATAAGGAATTACATTTACGTTGTGTAAAGAGCATAGAAGAATATTTTATTATAGTTTATTTTTATTGGTAATAATATAATCAATGAAAAACTGCTAGTGACTGAAAAGAAGAATATTTGATATTTATTTTAATAATTAAGCAAAGTTACTTTGGAGGTTATGTGATGTTTAAGCACCAAAGTGAGTAGAATTGCAATAAGTTGATTCAATTGCCCAAACTAAGGTTTTTTTATTTTATTTAACTAAGAATCAATCAATGATTATTTCATTATCAAGTCTATTCCTCTACCATTGTGGTATGACATACTATAAAGCCTAAGACCAGTAAGTAATCATATAGTGCATCAGTTTAAATGTTCATAAACCTTTATTGATAGAATTATTTTTTATGAATGGCTTTTGTTTTCATTTTATTGTTGCTATTATTGAGTAAACCACTATTTAATTGTTAGTAGTAGTAATAGTAGTAGTAGTAGTAGTAGTAGTAGTAGTAGTAGTAGTAGTAGTAGTAGTAGTAGTAGTAGTAGTAGTAGTAGGTAACAGTAGTAGCAGCAGCAGCAGCAGCAGCAGTAATAGTAGTATGTGAGATTGTTTGGCAAAGCATAGAACATTTAATTAAGCATCTAAATAAATAAAACAATTCCACTCAAATGATCAAACTGATATTATTTGATATTTTTTCTTTATTTTACTATCTTCAGCTGGAAATCAATCTGTTAATCATTAGCTATTTTCAGTTAAATAATGAGCCTCCTATTAATTTTGTGATCATTTGTAATGTGTCTCCTGATATTCAGTGTGGCATTTAAATAGTCATTGTACTGATGTTTGCATTGTATTTATATATTGCAATAATAAATCCACATTTAAGTTTTCATTTATATACCTACAATAGTTTTTAACAAGTAGGATAACTTTAAACTGCAGAGGTTAATTTGCACAAAATGAAGTAATAATTTACACTGCATTTGTAAATTTGAATGTGATTTCTAAAGATATTTTTTTGTTTTAAAATTATTTTCATTATTTTGAAAGATGTTTTTAAAAATAAACATAAAATATATTTTATTTCTCTAATTATATTGTTTTTTAGAAAGATTTAAATTAGAAGTAGAAACAAAAAAAAATGTAAATAAGCCAAGCTTTTTTTTTTGTTTAACTAAATTTGTTGTTTTCAATATTTTTTTCATTCTAATTATGCCCCAAATAATTTTTAATAATAATCATGCTTAAAAATAGTTTTATTTTAAACCAAGATTTGTTCAAGCTAAAATCCACATATATAAAAAATTAAATTCTGCAATATTAGCCTTGTTAATTACCATAACAAAAATTTGGAATTAAAAAAGACAATATATATATATATAAATTATTTTTTTTTTTTTTTTTTTAAGTTATCTATTTTAAATAATAAAAATAATTACTAAAAATATAACAAAAGAGAGATTGAGATGAAGTATTCAAAGTTTAAGTAAAATGTGGCAATTAGATACTGCAGTTATTTTTAAAGTAAAATAATTTATTTGTGGCTAAATACTCTTAATATATTGTAGTTTTATTACTAAAAATGTCACATTATTTAATGCCTATGAATAATAATGCAGAATTTTAGCTTTATATTATTTAAATGCTTTAAAAATCTTGATTAAATATTTAACAAAGATTTAAATATGTGCATTTGTCTTCTATATCTGTTGTCTTTCATTGACAGTCTAGTAACTCACAGTTTTAAAAAATGTTGAAAATAACATTTAAAAATGAATGCATAAATTTTATGCATACATTCACTGAGCATCTTGAATCACCATTAGCTTTTATCTTGCACATTCTGCAAGAACTTGGTCATGTGATTTTTCCTCCCTCTTGATTAATTACTGTATATTTCACAATTAAACCACTAAACATCACATGCCATATAATACCAAATTGCCCATGCACTTTACTACTGTTATAAAATGCTTTATTTACCACCCTTTTTTTACAGTTTTGATTATCCCAGAAATCTTCTTCAGAATTTTATATCTCCTAACCTCAACTGCCAAATTCAAATGGTGGTAAATAAAGCACTGTGTAACAGAGGTAAAGTGCATGAACAATTTAGTATTATATGGTATACATTTGGCAATGCAATAAGAAAGAGTACTTATTAAACATCACATGATCACCATTTCTTATTCTTGCTCATGACTGTTATTAAAACAGGCACAACTCTCCATACAGTGGCCTGTTTTAATATTTCACAATTACATTTATCTACCTTTTTAAAAATTACTTTTTTTTATGTTTCATCATGTGAATTTTAAATCAAATTGTATTCTATGTGTGCATATATATGTTAAACCAACATGTTATATATGGTTTGCCTAAAAAAAAAATACATATGGTTTTATTGCTCGGGGGTTCATAAAAAGTTTGAGCACCAGAACTGTGAATGCCAGAATCAATCCTGGGATCTCCTTATACCTCAAGTCAGACACTCTACCAATTGCACCAAACTGCACAGAATAAAAAAATGCTATTTGCTTTATTGCTCAGGAGTTCATAAGAAGTTCGAGTGCTGGAACTGCGAGCACCAGAATCGATCCCAATTCAGATGCTCTGCCAACTGTACCAAATCATGCAGAGTATGATTTACCTTATCTGTAGTTTTGAGTATCAGTGAAGAGATTTGGAATTAAATACAGTGGCTAGATTATTGTAACAGTTCAAATTTTATATTAAGATTGTCCAATCTTATTTTATAAAAGATAAAGAATTTTGAAAATAGTCGCAACATTCTCTTTTGTATGCCTATGCAAATAAGACCTAAATTCATTTTAAAATAGTATCTTCACTTAAAGAAAATTTTAGTTAGAATAGATATCCACTGCAACTGCAAGGGCTTGTACCAGAGTATTCACCAGCCTTCTTCAAAATAACTCCGAATTTCTCTTTACAAAGGGAAAAAAACCCACTATGCATATTTTAATGTCACATGGCTAATATTATGACTAATAAGTATATATTTTTTGAAATTAAATTTATTTTCAAAATTTTTGTCTCTATTTATTTAAAAATAATATTCTTTTCATCTATCATTTGTAATCACTGTTCCATGCAATCCTCTCTTGTAATCATAAATACATCTTATGTAGAAAAATAGTCTAATGAACGACTAATAAAAATTATCATAAATATATCTTGTATTGGAGCAGGTTGGATGCTATTAGTTTTTCAAATCAAAGTTGCTAAGACTGCAAATTAAACAAATGTTTCTAACTGCTCATAAATAAACTTTAGTGCACTATATGATTAAAGGGCACAATTCAATATGTTAAATCACCAAAACATTACATGACCACCTTTTCTTATATTTGGACAATTTGTTAAAACAGTAACAACTCTCTCCATACAATAGTGCAATCTTGTTCAAGTCATAGTAATAATGGATGAGGATGTTGGATGAGTAAGCATTAGATAGGGATTTTGATGCACAAACCTCCATTGATTACTATGACTTGCACTAGGTGACACTACCGTATGAAGAGAGTTGTTACTATTTTAATTAAATGTTTTTTTAATTATATTTATGGACAAATATTTTGATGTGGTACATCCTTGTATGGCAACCAGTAGCAATGCAGGTTTGGTAGGTCTGTTTTCAGCAGCCAGGTATTCTGATAATTAAAAATAAATTTTAAATACAATTGTAAAAATTATGGAAGAATTTTACTGTTTTAAAGAAAAGTAAAAATCATCTACAAAACCTGATAATATTTAAGACTTTCTGCAGAAATATTAATTTGACTGTAGGCATGATTGACACAAGAGTATCAAAATCAAGTCTCCTAATCACAATTTCAAATTTGATATTAGCACCAATGATATAGTATCAAGTCAAAACACAAGAAACTTAATCCATCTAATCATGAAGCCAATACTGACATTGCCCAAGATAGAGGAAAAAACTACACTAGATATATTCTTGGACTGTGGAATTAATTCTATTCACAGATACATGTGATAGAATCACCATATGTCATTGAAACAGCATTAAAAATCCAAGTTTTAGGTTAATAATAAATCAAATGGTTTATGACTCAAGAGTTCTTTGAAGTGATGAAGGTAGTCCAGGATCTATAGATCTTAATCTTTCAATTTTCTACTGAACCAACACATAAAGTGTAGCTTTAATAATTGAGAATATGTAAAAAGACATTCTGAAATGTATTAAGAACATTTACTTAGTTTAGAGTTTGATATTTCAAAAAAGACTGATAGAGATTCTTAAAAGCATGAAATTATTTTGAAACCAGTTGCTAATTGATAATTTGTGCACTTTAAAGATTAGAACTATCTTGAACTTACAGCATTTGTTAGTGGTTCTACATATAGCAATTAAGCCACCAACATATCCAATAGTCATTACTTACATAACCCAAAAGGTAAGGCAATGGTAAATCATAGGATCAATGCATATAGGAGCAAAACAATTGTTTTATAATAGTTAATTCAACCTTACCCTTATTGCTTTACAATCAATGCACTGACATTCATCTGACTAACCCAGATTAATCTAAAATCTCTATTTTATAGTAAATAATACCTGGATACTCAATTAGCAGCTATGTGCTGCCAATCTGAAATCCTAAGACTGTTTCATACTGAAAGAAATAAGAGATTTATCATCTATACATTAACTCAGGGGATGAATTGGCAGATAAACATACTATTAGGCTCTACAATCCTAAATGCAATATAAATTAGCTCTTTCCAATTTTGTTCAATTTATTTTATTAAAATATCTATCAATCTATCTATCTATCTATCTATCTATCTATCTATCTATCTATCTATCTATCTATCTATCTATCTATCTATCTATCTATCTATCTATCTGTCTGTCTGTCTGTCTGTCTGTCTATCTATCTGTCTATCTATCTATCTATCTATCTATCTATCTATCTATTTATCTATCTATCTATCAATCCATTTACTTATCTATGAATATATACATATCATTAAAAACCAGATAACACTTAGACAATCTCAGCATCAATAACAATCAACAATTTCAAACTGTTGTCAAGACAACCTCCTTTTAACAATAAAGGTGGAATATATACATATATTATTTCTAATGTTCTTATAGATAAATAATGAATTTATAGTATTATTTTTGGGAACTTCCATGTAATAAAATATAATAGCTAAATAGCTAGCTTTTCAGTACTCAGAGCTTCTTAATTTCTCAAATCATAAAAATGTGTGTGGTGAGATTTAAAATCGTTATTTTTTGTTGTTGTTGTTATTTTCTTCTCATTCACAACTTCTATTGGTTGAGAAGTTTTAAAAAATATTTTATCATCCAATAACTTTTTCCAAATATTATTAATTTTCTTCAATCATAGAATAAACATAAGAAAGGAAGAAAACATTTTGGCAGTTAGAGAAAAATCTAATTCATCAGCCATTTGTTCTCACATTAAGTTAACTAACCATGACATCAATTTAAATAAAACACATTCTGGAAAAAATTGAACAATATGACCAGAGTCTGCTAAGGGAAGCTATAGAGATTTATAAAAGGCCTAAGAGCATAAATGAAAAGAATGAATTGAAGAAAATTAACAATATTTGGAGATTGTAGAATAAAATATTTTTTAAAATTTCTCAACCAATAGAATTTGAGAATGAGGAGAAAATAACATAAGAAAAAAATAATGATTTTAAATCTCATCACACACATTTTTATGATTTGAGAAAGAAGAAACTCTGAGAAAAGTACTTGTTATTGTACTGAAATGTCAGCTATTTAGTTATTATATTTTTATCATATGAAAGCTCCTGGAAATAATACTATGAATTCATATATATATATATATCAATCTAATCATCGATTAATTTATCCATCACATTTATCTATATAAATATATATTTATTTAACTTTCCATTTACCTACCTATTCATATATATATATATGCAGTCACTTATTTATTCATCTATCTACCATATATATATATTGAATTAAATATTTCCATAGATTATTATTATAATAAAGAATATAAATAAGGAGATTATATTTATGTAAACAGTGGTAACTTTTGCATTTTGACATTGCAGCAAATTTGTTACTTAATTCTGTATTTTTCCTAACATTCTTAAATGTGCCAAAATAATCACAATTTTTAAGAATGGCTCCTACATTTGTGTTAATAATTATAGACCTATTTTTGTTTAACATACCATTGCTCAAATTTTTGATAGTTTGTGATTATAATAAAACTATTTCTGACATTCGTAAAATCATTTCTTCACATGAATTTATCTTTAATAGATCAGTAGAAACTGATTTGTTCATTATTTATGATCAAATAATTGAGAATCAGTAGAAACTTGATGTTATTTATTTGGATTTATCAAAAGCCTTTGATAAAGTAGATTACATTCATTGATTTCAATTTTTTCTTTGTAATTACAAAATGTGTTAAAATCAATATATTCTAATTTTGAATTTGTCAATGTAACATTGTAGCACTTATGTTTTTTAACATTTATATCAATAATATTAAGGATTGCCTAAAGTCTTATCTTTAACACTACACTGATGAATGTAAAATCTTTAGAAGAATCAAACTTTAGTATCTAGTGGGATCTAAATAATATGTCAATTTATCTTAATAAATGTTTTCTTGTTTCATTTCTAAGTAATATGAGGTTTTAATTTAATTTTATAAATTTTTACAAAATTAATTGTTTAATCTCCAAAAGACCTAGGAGTCTTATTTTCTAATAATGGATCCTTCTTGCTCATTTAGAAATGATTGTAGGTTAGCTTTTAAAAGCATGGGTGCCATTGTTCAGCATGGTTGTCATTTCAGTGATGATACAAAATTCAAATAATTTCATTTGTTTTTCCTATCATTGAATATTATTCAATCATTTGAAATCCTAACTCTAAACAATGATGGATCCATGAAGATATTATTGCCTTATCCAACAATGTATATTATAAAATGGAAGATGAGTCTCCTATGGGCCTTTCATCAGTGGAATAATATCAAGCATTGTACTTAATAAATTTAAAGAAGAGATCTTATTAAAATGTTTTAAGCAAATTCCATCCTTGTTTTATATACACTTGTGGATGATGTCATTATTTGTGCTCCAGAGGCACTAATCAAAGAAATAAAGCAGGATCTTACACACTTGTCTTCATTAATGTGGACAATTGAGAATGAAGATAATCTAAAAAGCATTAAGTTCTTAAATAATTTAAATAATGAGATATAACGTAATGAGCAATGTCAAACATAATTAAGTAGTAGATATTAAAGCAAGAGATGTTAAACCAATGTTTAAAGGATGATATTAAAGAAATGTTTAACAGCCCAAAATATATAAGAAATTTTATATATTAAGGAAAGCATCAGGTCATGACATCTTTCTGTGATCAGCCCAGTTAATTATCTTAAGTATAAGCATAATTAATAGTTCATCAGCATTAAAATAAGTATAAGTCATTCATAAGTACTACTCAAAAAAATAATCGGCGATCATAAATGACCAACAATCAAAATAAATCAACAGTCAATCATGTGACTGAATTTGAAATGGATCTACTATAGACGAGGCCAACTATTTAGCCTTTGTCAGCATGAAGTACTTATTTAACCAGTAATTTGAATGCACCAATTTTAAGTGCTAATCCATTAGAATACATAATGATAAAAACAATAATGATGGTATATTAAAACAGGCTAATCATCATCAATGCTCTGGCCACTTAGTACCATTAATCTACTGGTCAACTATAAACTTAAATTCTAATAAGACTAAACTAAAATGTAGTGCATGGACTTTTGAATAATATAATCCTTGCACCAAACCAGGACAATGTCATACTGGAATGCCCCTAAACACTAAACATTCCTTTTCATATAACAGACCATTGTGCATGAATCTAGCTCAGAGAACATGATCTATATTACTGTATTGCAACCAAGAGATGATGCAAACATAAGATCTAACAACCATTTAGAATCGAAGTTCATTGGAATAATTTTAACAATTGAATACAAGTTTATTAATAACAACAAAAAATGAAGTTATGGTCTTGAAAATATGGCTATACCCATAAGTCTTCTAATTTTGATTAACATACTAAATTATACATGTATAAGCTTTCTGATTTTGATTAACATAGAAAATTAAACATCACATTGCGATGTACATGATTGATATACAAATTCAAATTATTACATAGTGATTTACATATATGCTTTAATAGGTTTATTTAAAACCAGACAGCACACAGACATGTAGCAATAATTTCTAAACATACTTGAACTGTCATAAAATAATGAATGATTAAAATTTATATATGTGGTTATTCGACACATTAATATATATATATATATGCACATATATATGTTGTATAATAATTTCTGAACATGTTTGACTTGCCATAAAATAAAAATCTTAAGTTATTAATTTTAAATGATATAAAATACCACAATGAGTTTACATAATTGACTAACATATAAATGAAAATCATTTTTTTATCATATTTGAATTTATCAAGCTACTAAAATTATTAAAAATATTCATAATTCCATTTGAAAAATATACATAAAATTCATACATACACATGTGTATCAATAAAAACAAAGATGATATGAATGAATTATCAAATTCTATGATAATAGTTTATAGTTTCTTTTTTTAAAAAAAGTACTATCCTATAATAGTCTCTCCCTTGACAGGTCACTGTTGATTAAAATTTTATAAACATCTTTAAAATAATACATTTGCAAGTTTTTTTTAATTCAAGCAAAATTATTTGTTTTTGTTTCACATTTAAAATGTCTTTTTTTTTAATAAATGAAAGATAAAATTGTTCCACATATACATATCAGTATCACAAGTTACTTATAATGTCTTTCTTTAAAATATAGAATCTTCTATTAACTCATTACTTTTTTATTTTTAATCTAAGCAAAATTATTACTTGCATTTTGAATTGTATTTTTAAATGTCACTTTATATAAATACATTCAATACATTTACCTGTGTTTCTCTGCTTATAGATACATCAACATACATATAACTAATCCTTCAGCAAACTTAGGAATTATCTTAGTGAGTGGTCTTAGTGATACTGGTTTATAGTCATTATCAGGAAAGTATAATCAGGTAATTAATGGTATCCATTTGGGTTCCACAGACTTCAGGCAAGCAAACTATCTCTTCTAGAACACATTTGGGGCTGATGGTGGAAGTTGACCTATTTTCCTCCAAGTGAATTCAAACTTCACCATTGTGAACTATAGAGCAGCTTGTGGACTTGCCCTCCTTGCATTCTTACATCTGCATGGGAGCTCTGTCTAACTCTTCAAACACAAACTCTGCTAACCATATGTGTCTGCTACAGCTACCAACTAACTGCAGCTAACTACTTCATATAGCCAAACTGTTCTAATCTTTTTATCAACTCTTTTTATAGTAGTCTGGTGAAGTGATAAAAACACTAAATGAAAAACTGTTTTTTCTTATCTCTCTTGATTGGAAAAAGTTGATTTCAATTCACTTTAATTCTTTCAAAAGCACTTTTAATCAAAAGCTGCATTTGAAAGTAAGTCTGAAATTTTTATCAAAAAAATAGATAATAGAATGTATACAAGCATTAATTAAAAGATTTCAAAAAATAAATCCATGCTTGTTTTTAAATTCAAAATCAGAATTCAATAAAAATATTATTTAGACCTTTTTATTATTTATTTCATAATGAAATTTTATTTTACATTCAGAATTATTTAATCTTTTACTATGCTTACTATTCCAGGAAGATAGAAAATATCTACTAATTTTTTTTGTCTGTATTTATTTCTACTTTTCCTTTCAACTTTATATATATTTGTGCACACACAGTATGTTTTTGTGTGCTCTATAACAATTGTTATAATATATATATATATAATATTTAAATACATGCATATTGTCTATGCATATTTTCTTCTTTATTTGTCAATTGCTTTTATTATTATATAATATTCTATATGGATATCCCTTTACTATTTTTATGTGCAATGTAGTATTATTAATAATAGTAGCAGTGAAATTAATAATAGTAATAGTAGTCTTTTCTGTATTTTTATGATAGAATAGATGTTATCATAATTTTTTTTGTTACATACATATATTTTCCTGTTAGATATTTTTATTTTGTATATGTAGCAGGATATATATTAATGAACTAATTCTTAAAAATCAGTCAACACTTAGACAATCCCAATATCAGTAACCGTGTTGTCAAATAATATGATAAAAAATTATTACTACAATAACTAAATTCTTAAATGTTTTATATAATAAAATGCTCACTTATGCCACATTCAAATCTGTTTTAAGATTTGCTATTTTTTCATTATTTTAATTAAAAAAAATTATTCTATTCAAAACTTAAAAGTCTTTGAATATATTGCTTCTCTTTTCAACTTATTATCAGTAGTAATATATCATATTAAACTTCATTCTTTGGCATGTACCATAATTAGATACTATTTTGTTAGTTGCATATGTCTTGTCTAACTATAATGTGTGAAGCTATGGATGTAATGGAGTAGTGATGAGAGATAGAGTGATTGCATGATAGTTAAAGCTCTATACTTTTACAATTACAGCTGGTACTCACAAAAATTCAACTATCTTCACATTACTCTCAGACCAACTAGTAAAGAGATAGTATAAGAAGTTGGGTATTGATAATTTTTATTATACAAGGGAGAAATAGGTAACATACACCAGTATTTTTATATAAATTATTATAGACAAAACTATATGTAAAAAGGAGTTGTTAATTTGGTGTTAGTCACTCTTTAGTTAATCAACTCCTTTTTGTCAGGAAGGTTACAAATGGCATAACTATGGTTTGGGTACATAAATCATTACCCATTTTATATATCAGCACACTGTATTACACAAAATAGTATTTTATATGTTTTCAATTTTATAGTGTGATTGCTATTTTATTTGTTACACTTGAAACTCTTTACTGAAGCCTTTTTTTGTATGGTTTATATTATAGTATTATTTAAAGTTATTGTTTTCTGAACAAATAAATAAATTATTACTTGATGCCACATTGACAACAAATCTTTATGATCACATGAACAACATGTTTTAAATATAATTTAAATTTGGGAGGGGGGTCGCCCAATGGTGAACTTTAAGAGCTAAAGTTTCCTTCCTCAAAGCTCAAATGACATTTCTGTTGCTTGAATATCACATGAATGATTAATCATTCAATTACTATTTACTGTTTTTTTTTTTACTTCTCTACAGTAGGCTAATAAAATAATGCTATAAAGATGGATAAATATATGACAGTTATAAACCACTCATTTATACATAAAATGCATATTTTCAATCTGATTGAATAACTGATTTCTTTTATAGCCCGTGGTTTTCTTAAAGGTTTTTTATCTGCACCACAATTCAAAAAGCATAACTATTTTTTTTCTATTTTTAATTATAGTCATATAACTAGACTGTTTTTTTATTTAATAGCTCAATGATAAAATTAAATAAGACAAATGCAATTGTGCTAAAACTCAAAATAAAACTCCTAGTCTAAATGATGAGTAAATAGTAATCAGAAGTAGCACAATTTGAATCAAAAAAATGGACTCAACACTTATAGAAATATGACATTTCATAGATGATGACCATATCATAAACACAATTATATTGTTATTTTTACGATCGTGTTGACATTCATGAGCTCAATCCTGATTAATCACAAAACTTTAATAATAATTAGATCCATAATTACCAAACAATATTGGATAGTCAGTTCTGAATTGGCTTATATAGGACAAATGACTGCTTATAATCTAAAAATAGTACCAAGTTTCATTACAAATTACTCATATAGATTTTTTACTTTATATAATGACAAAGGATTGAACTAATGTTTACTGAGAAACATCAAAGCATGTATTGAATTGGATACCTGTTCAGGGGTAAAGAAAATTTTAAAGATAATGTTGAATATAAAAGATGATAAGTGAGAATTGTTAGAAAAGATGAGAATGTTAACAGAGTGTGGATAAGTGATTAATACCAACTTTGAAGTTCTTCAAATATCACAGAAACCAGAAGACTGCTGCCATATGTGGTTTATCCACAGAGAAAAGAAGGATCTTTTGAATGCATTGTCTAAACTCTAGCTGAGGTTATATCAAATCAGTTTTCAAAAAAAGAATACTAACATTCATACAATCATAGATTTTTTTCAAAGCAATATTATGCAGAAATCTGCTGTACTACTTGTATACTACATGCATTGTGGTATACAAGATGGTTACAATTATAATTACAACACTAGAGAATATTCCAAAACACTTATAAACAAACTTGGTGAAGTAAGAATTAGGGACAAAACAATTACTTTACCAGACATATTTGCAGACACTTGGTCTCTCATATCACAGTATTCTAATTTATAATAAGATGTACTTTATTTGTATGTATGTGTGTGTGTTTAGTTATGTATACAAAACTAATGTAATTAACAACTACTTATCAGTGAATTTAATGTTCATTTGCAATGTAACTAAGTATAACCTATGTATTGTTTGTAAATTTCTTGGAATAAAATTCTTTAACATTAGTAAACTTTCTATACAGTAGTACAGCCCAGTGCAAGAAGGCTTGCATATAAAATCCCTATCTAGTTTACTCATTCAATACTCCCAGATTAGTTTTTAGCTTTTGGCTTTTATACATCAGGAACTTTGGATTTGAGAGCAGTACAATTAGATCATAGGCTCTAATACAACCATTCAGCAGCTATCTTTTACTTATTTAGTTAACTATAAAACTAGGAGCCCACTATGAAAAGTAATGTTTTCATTCCAAGTTCATTTGCTTGTTTAGTCATACAGTTAACTAAATAGGTAAAAGGTTGCTGCTGGAGGGTTGCATTAGAGCCTAAGATATAGTTGCAGTTCTCTCAGATCCATTGATGAATGAGTAGGCCCTAGATAAATATTTTATGCACAATCCTTCTTGCATCAATTGATTACTAAGACTTTCTCTGAGTGTCCCTACTGTATGGAGAGTTTGCTAATATAAGAATCATAGAAAGTTAAACAATTATAGACTGTAACTGTAACATCAATGTTATATAAAGTTTTTGCATATATGATGGCTAGAATGTTTGCAAAGTGGATGGAAGAAAATAATATAGTGAGAGAAATGCAAGGAGGTTTTCAATCAGACAGATGTAATTTATTTGAGTTACGCAACTTACAGACATGAGTAGGAAAATAAGTAAACAGTTATATATGATTTTCAGAGATATAGAGAAGGCATATGATAGAGTAAATAGAAATGGATTATAGACAAGTTTAGTAATTTATTTTTTTTTATTTTTTTTTAGTAAATTTGGGAATGAATTGAGCTTTAGTGGATCTTATTGAGAGATTGTGTGAAAATAATTACTGTACATATTAATTAGGAAATACAGAATCAGTTAAAGTTAAAAATGGGATGAGAATGAGGCAAGGACTTCCTATGTTATCTATTTTGTTTTTGCTATATTTGAGAGAAATGGAAAGAGCAATAGAAAGACTAGGAAGATTGGTAAAGATATCATTAATAGGTGGGAAGAGAGTATATACATTCTTGATGATATCTTCTTATGCATAGAAAGTAGGGCAGATATCAAAGTTATGCTAAAGATATGCACATGGGTGGGCAAAGAGATGGTTTAATTTAATTTATTTAACAAAGGAAAAGCAAAAGTAATGATAAATGCTGAGAAAAGATAAGAGAAAGAATTTTTATTGGACGATATAAAGTTAAATATGGTGAATAGGTATAACTATTTTGGAATCATCTTAAGTAATCAAAGAAATTTCTTGGATGAATGGGAGAAAAAATTGATAAATGAAGCAACAAAAGGAAATGGACTGATCAAAGAAATTA
Organism: Epiperipatus broadwayi; assembly: GCA_028023455.1. Lineage (NCBI taxonomy): Eukaryota > Metazoa > Onychophora > Udeonychophora > Euonychophora > Peripatidae > Epiperipatus > Epiperipatus broadwayi. The sequence goes on from JAQFVV010012470.1 coordinate 1,293,927, forward strand.
ACAGTGTTTTCATATAATAAATGTGATGTAGCTAGAATTGTATGGAAGGGAATGGCAGTAGCAGAATTAACTTATGGTAATAATGCATTATGTGTTAGTAAAGGGGTGTTAGATTACTTAGAAAAAGTACAAAGAGAAGTGGGAAGACATGCATTAGATGCAGATGTTTGGATGGTAAAAGAGGCAATTCAAGGAGAAATGAGATGGTCAAGTTTTTATACGAGAGATTCAAAAAATAAAATGAAAATGTTCGATAGATTGCAATTTATGGATAATATGAGAATAGCTCAAATAGTTTTTAATTGAATTCAGAGCAAAGGACAGGGAAAAAGATGGGTGAGAAAGGTAGTATGGTATACAGAAGATTTGGATAAAGACTTATGTCAGTACACTTATACAAAAAGTTGGATGATTGTGTTAGAAGAATTGTTAAGTATTATAGTGGCAAGGAATGGAATAGAAGAATAGATGCATTAATAAAAAATAGGGAGTTGGACAAATAGTGTGGAGAGTAAAAAGAGTTTAAATATATATAAAAGTAAACAGAACATTGGGTGCAAGTTTATTTATGATAATAGCAAGGAGAGTAGTTTACTGTTTAAGGCTTGAACAAAATGTTTAGCAACAAGGGAATATGCACATAAATGGAAAAATATGGAGGATTTAGTCTGCAAGTTATGTAAGGAATGCATATAAAATATTAGGCATCTGTTAATTGAATGTAAATACCTACAAGCAGAAAGGGTGCAAATAATGAAATTGTGGGAGAATAAATATAAACCAAGTGATTATACAGAAAGTGGGTTCTTGGTTTTTGTGCTGGATTTGGGAAAAGATAAGGGGGATTTAGATATAAAAGCCATATAGTTGATAAAGATTATGTTGTGGAAATAGGATGGAGCAGGATAGAGAAGAATATGAAAAAAACAGATTGTGAAGTGGAAAGGGAAGGTGACTAAGATGTTTCACTGGCATAGTGGCTGAGAGATTCCTGACTCCGATAAAGAAGAAGCCACAATGCATCTCATGCATTACATAATGTTATTTATTAACAGCTTGTGTAGGCATAGGAAATGGTGATCATGTGATGTTTTATTGTTAATAAAATTTCTTTTGAATCAAAAAAAAAAAGATGAAGTCGGAAATGGAAATAGACATATATAGATCACTAAAATGTTACCTGAAAAAAAACCCTACTCCAATGCAGAAACACCAAGTCTTGAACTTGTTGGAATAAGCCACACGATATCATAAAAATATCCATAAGAAAATGGTTAAGAAAGAAGTAATGAGGTTTGGAAGATATATTTAAATCCTATCTTTTGGCGTAAGCTGACTATTGTATTTATTAATAATTCTACCTCAACCCGATTAGCTTTTCTTAAACTAATTATTCCCTAATAGTTTAGAACAGACTTTTATCTGCAAACAAAAAAAAATCAGACAACTAAAGTATAAATTTTATTTCTCGTCATGTTTTTTTTTTATTATTATGTGTGAATTTGATTAATCACAATTTTCATTTTTAATTAGAGTAAAATCTTTAAAATTTTACCATAGCATAAAATTACAATTACAATAATAATTAAATCTCAACTTGAGTTCTGGAAAATATCCATTTAAAAAAAAAAAGTTTAAGTAATAAAAACAAAGCTGTGGAGGATCTTTATCTTTCCTTTCCATCTAAAACTTTATCTTACTTCTAAAACCTTTAGAAGTATTTTTTAAAAAAAAAAAAATGCAGAAAGAAAAAAAACATTTTGTATTAATATGAGAAAATAAAGCTTTTAAATTCCATGGTTAGCAAATATTTGTAATTCCTAATAACAAGTAAATAATCGAGATATCATTTCCAAATATTGCTGCAGAAGAAGTATATATTTATATTTCACATAAATATCCATATAATGTTTTTGAAACCTGTCCATTAAAGTACGAAGATTGGCTCTCTTAATATAAGCTGAACTTTGATTGTATATATGTGTGGAGATGATAATCTAGACCAGGGGTGGGCAATTGTTTTGGCTCAGGGCCCGTATAGGTTGGTGGAGGGCCGCAGCAGGGACCACTTTGTGGAAGTGAAGGTTAGGGGAGGGCCGCATCTTTTTTTCATGACACCCTGCTTTATTCCCTGTATTACCAAAGAAATATTTGTTTGTCCATTCTTCGTTAAACACATGACATTCATTACCGATTTTACATTTTTTTGGAGCATTCATGGTTTCACTAAAGTTGGGAATGTATATATTTGCTAATGCAAAGACAAAATTGAAATTAATCAGATCAACTGGAAAAGCACTGCACATCGTATCTATACTGTGCATGGGTATTGATGTGGTCATCCTAGTGGAAAATATGAGATGAATATTCAGTCATGCAACGGGAAGGAAATCTCAGTCCAAGGTGGATTTTTCTGATTGTCTTGGTGGGCCACATAAAAACTCTTTGTGGGCCGCATGTTGCCCTCAGGCCGCTATTTGCCCACCCCTGATATAGACCAACTGATGAGTGCTGGTTTAGCACAAAATACGAATATTGGTGATTATTTATCTTTTCAACATATGTGTGATCAAGTGTATCAGCAGTATGAGATAGCATGGATGGTTGAGAGTCATGTCAAAGTCTGGGTTCAAACCCCCTATATATTACATATATAAGTGCAGATATGAAAAATACTGTACTGTAGAAAAAAAATTATATTTAGTTTTTTTTTGAGCGGTCAGGTAATGTTTGAGCACCATAGGGCAGATTTGCTTTATTATCCATTATATTGTCACTGCTAAACAGCTCAATCCAACAGTTTTGGTTTTCAAATACCACATGACTTCCCAGATAACAACTCAAATATTTACTATATAGTAATGGCATATTATTTTATTTACAAATGCAATTGATAGTTAGGTATAATTATTTTCATCTGCTAATTATATTTTTTTTGTCTCTCTTCTCAAACAATTTTTCATTTTAAAAAAATCTATATTTTTTAAAACAATCTTTTCTCCATTTTGTTTTGTCTTCTATTTATTTTGTATATTTTTACCTTAATTTTTTACTTATCCTCATTAGTCTTATTCATCTTCATCAGCCTTTCTTAGTCAAATCCAGTTTTTCTAATTGGTAGCTTTTTTATTTTTCATGTGTCATAGCAACAGCCAGGAAACGAACCCACTAACCCGGGACAACTGCTTGTAAGGCAGCTGCCACTCGACCACCAATGTTTGACAATCGGTAGCTTTTTTGCCCCAACCACGCTAGCAGACTACCATATTTTATTCATTCATGGATCTAACACTAGGTCAAACTTTAAATGTTATAAAAAATTATGTTTAAAACTGGCCAAAGTAAAAAATTAATTAACTTTCTTATGGGTTTGAAACTAAAACTTGCAATTCACTTCCAGAGAGCTAAGAAAATTACTCGTAGAGCATATAAGACTCTATTACGAGAAAGAATAAATGCTCAAGGTTTTCCAAGCATCAAACCTTGCATTCCATTGGTAATGTACAATGTTTTTTATTGATGAAGTCATATTCTAAATTACATGGAAAAATAAAGGAAAGCCAAAAGAAAAACTTGTAAACCTACATGAGTATATCAAAAGTCATGCCATACCAAGGATCCTATCAATTTCATCTAAAAATCTTCTAAATATTTAACAGATGCTGAAATTTCTGTTTTGGATTAAACATTGTCATCATATTATTAGATATAATGGCTGTCACTGGTGAAGTCATTCAAAAATTGCCTTTAGTAAATGCAACAGAATTACACTGGAAAATAAAAAGAACCTTTGAATGACAACAAAAACTAAAGTCAAAAATTTTCTATGACAAGAAGAAAGTGATTAAATCTCTCAAAGTAGCCAAATCCATAATCATTCTCTTTGCTGGCAGAGGTAATGTGACATTTAAAATGGTTACAACTGATTGTTACAAAATACAAGCTTTCCTCACAGCAGACCAATAAGTGGCAAAAAAATCTGAATACTGAAACAAAGTTATTAGCATCATTCAGAAAATATTCCAAGTACTTCAGTGATTCTTAAAAAAAGTAAACTAATATCATATTTAAGCAAAATTCCGCATCTTTATAATCTACCTAAAATATATAAGCACTATGTTCCTTTAAAATGTATTGGTTTTAGAAATTCACCTGGCCAAAATTTATCAAGATTTCTTCTCAAAGTTATTAGCCATTTATTATATAAGACACAATCCTCTATCAGGGATTCTAAGCACTTTGTAAATTAATCAAGAACATGAAAATTGAAAGAACTGATTTCTTGTTAAGCTTTAGGGTGGACAATTTATTCACAAATGGGTCATATGATAAAGGATTGTCTATTGTAAGAAAAATATTAAATGGTGATAACAGCTTACAAACCAAACCAGAACAACTCTTCCTGTTGATAGTATAATGGAACTATTAACATTCTTCATAGCAGCAATAAACATTTAATGTGACATGGAAATCTTCCAACAAAATCAAGGGATGGCTATGGTTCACCAGTATCACCTCTGGTTAGCTATTTACATGGAGGCACTTAGAAATTACAGTGATAAATATTATTCTGTATCCATCTAAAATTTGTTTTTGCCATGTTGATGATACATTTTTTGTATGACCATATGGTGAAGCACTATTACAAACCTTCGGGACACACATCAACAATGTATCCCCTTTAATTAAATTTACAATAGAATCAGAACAAGAATAAAAATTGGCATTTCTTAGATGTTCTTATAAAGTCAAAAGTACTGTTTTCAAAAAACACACATAAAGGCATATACTTAGCACATACATCCAATTGCACAAAAAACACAAAATATAGAGTTATGCTACAATTATAGAATAGAACAAAAGAAGTTTATTCAGAAATCAGTGATTTTGAAAAGAAAAGATCAACACACAACAAATTTTTTTGAAAAATGGTTATCCATCAGCTGTCATTAAAAAACCTTAAATAGTCAAACAAAAAGAAACATCAAAAGAAAAAAAAACAATTATTGATATTTTAGTATATCTATATATACCATGAATAGCAGACAGACTAAAGAAAATTTGCAATCAATATAACATCACTACAGCTTTCCTGATCCATAACACCCTATGAGAAATTCTAACATCTACAAGGCATAAACTTGACATGCTGAAAAGCATCTGCATCTATGAAATGCCATGTGAATGTACATGGATGGATGTATATTAGTGATACCAGTCACCCCATTGAAAAATGATTGAAAGACCACAAATTGGTGATTAGAAAAAAAAACAGATATTTCTAAAGTAGCAAACCATGTATGTACATGACCATATGTTTGACAAGGAAAATCAAAAATATTGAATAGAAAAGAAAAAGTATAAAGTAGAAAATTTGAAGAAGCTATGTGCATAAGTCAATCTAATATGATAATATGTAATGTCTGGAAATCACTAGTTAACTTTGCTTTTAGGAAAAAGTAGAGAAATCAAGAGGAAACTCATACATAAATATATGAAATTGTTGCCTTTGGCAGAATGACTCATTTGGTTAGAACATTAACTTAAAATTCAATATTCAAGAATCTAAAAGTCCAGGTTTGATTTCCATGCTAGTAGTGTCACTGATCAACCAACAATACCTGAAGAAATGAATACTTCTTAAAATGTTTTGTATATACTAATCTGTGTTTACTATTACTAACAGTTAAGTATAATTGAAAAATTTAAGTTTAAAAATTTTTCTAAAGACATTCAATGTTTAATGTTAGATGATGGAAATAATCCAACATCTAAATGCAGATAAAATGCCATCATCCCAAATCTTTAGGCAAACATCTTACACATAGATTCTCTTTATGTTTTTACAGCTTCTTAAGATCCAATTTAAGATTTCAACTATCCATCTATTAAGATGTCTTTTTAGCAAAATATTCAGTCCAGTTCTATTTCAGTCTCTTAATTCTTTTAATAATATTAGTGATACCATTTCTTCAATCACCCAAATATTTCACTTTCAATTTCTTTTTGCTACTCACAACATCAATATTTCCATACTGTATTGGGTGATCTAAAGTCTCTCTATTGTTCTTCTATTAACTGTTCAGGTTTCAAATCCATAAGTAAGGACTGGTAAAACCTATCTCTCAAAACCTTTTCTAATTCACAGACACATTTTAATCTATACTTCCATCTGTATTAAGAATCTGCCTTATTTATTATTATTAGCTCCTTCTAATTTATGATTATCAATATTTAATATCTTACTATGAGAAGTCTCTTTGAATATTAGTTTAGAAAATTTTATTATTAATATCTATACTGATTTAGTAACAATATTGTCCACAGGTAATAATTAACACATCATCATTGAACATCATAGTTAGAAGAATTTAATAATTCATAAACAATTCCTATATACTATGCTAATAATAATAATAATAATAATAATAATAATAATAATAATAATAATCATCATCATCATCATCATCATCATCTTTTATGAAGATATTGTTAAGTGTGTAATCCCGTTGTCTCATCTCAAATTCTATCCTAGTGTTTTTTTAAGCTTTATTGCCATAATAATTACTCTATTATTGATGTGAATGTAAAGCCAATTTAAATAGCTGTCGAGGGATAACAATCTCTAGAATAGCTTCTATAGGGAAAAAGACTTACTCAAAGAGTTTTTTCAAAATTATCAGGATTTATAGTGTTTTTTCATTCTTATTTTATCTTTTAGTTAAAAGTAACTAAATATGCATTTATTAATTAAAATTGAATGGTTATCATGCTTAGTCCTTGCACCAATGACTACTTAAAAAAAAACTTTAACAAAGGTGGAAAAATTTTCAAGTTTTTTTGACTATATTTAAACACCTATCATAGGATAGTAAGTAGTGTTATGGGATGGGGTAACAAATAGAGATGAAGGTGGGGTGATGGCAAAATCAATCATCAACCCCAGTACACACATTTCAAATAATGAAATTTAATAAAAGTATAAATAATGAGCAGTATCAAAATATAGATGTAATATAAGATGTAAGTAAGAGATATTACAAAATATAAATAATTATTATTGGTAAAGATATTAAAGTGAGAAGATATTAAATAATGTTAATATCCCAAAATATATATAAGCAATTTTATATACACCTGGGTCTCGTTTTACGCGATAGATAGGTTCCTCAGAAAACACGTGCAAATGAAATCATGCAAAAATAGACATAACTTACATTGAAAAAGGAAGGATGTGGTCTGTGATTTTTCAAAATTCACATAAAAGCAAAGCACCAACGTAAAATTACTTTAAAATTCGTGCAAAAAAAAAAAAATAAGGAATTAATATATGACTAATAAAAAATTTCAAATTTGAAAAAAAATGATACAAGACAAACTTTTTTTAACTATAATATTTAATTTTATTCAAAATAATATATTTTTATGCATAATTTACAGTACAGTAATTTACATTTTTATACACGTTTTAATTATTATAGCTATTTGCCAAAAAACACGTTCATTTGCAAACAACTAGCGCCAACTTCACACTCATGTTGTGTCAATGGTTTTCTGGTGACAATGTAATTAGTAATTAATTTTTGAGACAATGATTTTATTAATTGTTTATGAAACTAACAACTAAAAATTAAATTCTTATTTTTGTCTTTAATTTTCAATTCCGTTTAAAAATCAAATTTCGTTTTACATCACATTAATTTCAAGTCGCCGTAAGTAATTTTTAAATTGTCAATTACAATTAAAAATCAGATTTTAATTTTTAATTGTGCCCACTGCTATTACTGACCTTTTAAAAATAAACTTGTGGACACTAAATGATTAATAATTGATTATGTTATTTTTTAAAAAGCAAAAACAGAATGTGATTTAAGATGCAAAATTAACACGCACAATGTTTGAACAAATTTACATTATAATCTTGTAAAATTTAATGTGTGTATACATAAAATGTGGAAATTATGATTTTAATTTCATTATTGCATAAAATCTTACTATTATAAAGCACTGAAAATATTGAAATTACTAAGATGAAAGTCGAATTTCAATAATGTGCTATTACTTTCAATATAACGTAAGTGCGTGAAATTTATTATTTAAAGTAATAGCGCATTGTTGGAGTTTGACTTCCAGTGAAACATGGATCGCATAACTTCAAAATCATGTTAAATAAGTCCAAGTAAAAAGAGACCCAGGTGTATTACAAGAGTATGAGCAATCTATAGAGATCACTCACAGTAGATCAGTTAGTTAACTCCTTAGAGCAACCATGATTAACTATACATCAACCAACATTATCAATAAGTAAAAGTAAGTATAAGTAATAATCAAAAGAAAATAGCATTCATTATCATGAATGATTAGCAATGAAAAATAAATCAGTCCTTGTGGTTGGATTTGAAATGACTATTGAGCCTTTGCCAGCTTGGGGCAATTATTTACATGTAATTTGGATGCACTATCTTAAGTGCTAATCCATAGGATATATAATAAAAACAAGCTAGGACATTAAAACATGCTGATCATCATCAATGTGCTGGCCACTTAGCAACAATAATGTACTGGCCAACTATAAATTCAATTTCTAATAGACTAAACTAAATAAAATATAGTTCAGGGGTTTTAGAATATAATCTTAGTGCCATTGCAGGATATATCAATCATATTGGATGCCCCTTAAGCAGTAAATTTACATCCCCATTTATATATTCAGCCATTGTACTCAATTCTAGCTCAGAGAACAAAAGCTCAAGTACTGTTATGGTGTCCAAGAGATGATGTAAACATACAATTTTTAACAATTAAATACAAGTTAAACAAGAATAAAAAAAATTGAAATTAAGATCTTTAGAATATGGCTACACACATATCAAGTCTTCTGATTTTGGTTAACATATAATAAAAAATTATCACATCATGATTTACATATGTGATTTACAACATTCAAGTTATTATATTGATTTACAATGTTTTTTAAAGAGTGTACATGAACTCATATATAGATCCACACAGATGTGCATTTTATAATACACATACATTTTGATTGACAACTAATACAATTTTTAAAAATGACTAAAATTTTACATGTGTTCTATTTGACACTCATTAATATATACACACAAAGAGTGCAGTACAGTAAAGAAATGGACATATTTAATTGACATTTAATAATATAAAAAGGATTACATTTTACATATATGTGTGGATTAACACAAAATCAAAATTCAATTTATTACATTGTGATTTATAGATATGTTCCAATATACAACACTTATATGTCACCACACACAAGCATGTGGTAGAATTTGAGTTGTTATAAATTAATATTTTTAGTTGTCACTTTTAAATGAGATAAAATACCAATAATAAAAAAATGATTAAAATTTATCTATATGTATTGTTTAATATAAAAACAAAATTCAATTTATTACATTGGAGTTTTCAATACCTCTTAATGGGTTCACTTAAACACACACACATATATATATAATCTGCACACATATGAGATATTAATTTATTAACATAAACTTAAACTTATCAAAATAATAAATATTAATTTTTATAATTACTAAAAAACTTAAACTTATCAAAATAATAAATATTAATTTTTATAATTACTAATTCCATTTTGAATATACATAAAATTTACATATGTATGTGTATATCAATAATAAAAAAAATCAGTTTATCAAACTCTACCACAGCTTTCTTTTTTGAAGAAAAAGTATAGTCAATCTTTGACAGGTTAGAAAAGTTCCTTTTTATCAGGTTACTCTAAAAAATTTTTTTTAGATTTCTTCCTTTTTTAAAAAAAAAATAGAATCAGCTTTAAACAGATTGTTAATTAATTATAAATGTCTTTTTTTAAAAAAACATACACCAGCAAATTTCCTTTTTTCTTTTTTTTTCTCCCTTAAAAGATTTTGGATTTTAGAAATATCTATGAATCAATCACTTCACTCAAGCAAAATTTACTTATCTTTTACAATATGCATATTTTAAATGATTTGGAATTATTCTCTTTACATATGTATGATTGTCACAAGTTACTTTTAATTATAATGATTTTAGAATTGTCTATTTTTAAATTTCTCTAAAAGATTTTAAAATATCTTTTAAATGTTAAGTCTGATTTCTTAGAATTTTTTTAAAATCCAAACAGACTTATTTATTTGTGTTACTCTTTTTAAAAAAATATAGAATTTAAACAATTTAAGATGATCATCATCATCAACCATTATCAATCCACTGCAGGATGAAGGTCTCTCCAAGTTTAATCCATCTTCTCCGATCTTTAGCTTCTCTTTTCCACAACACCCCTACACATTTTCTTATTTCATCCATCCATCTCACATGTGGTCTCTTTCTGGGTCTTTTACAATCTCTTGGAATCGAGTTTAAAATTTCAATTGTCCATCTATTATCATTTCTTCTAGCAATATGTCCAGCCCAACTCCATTTCAATCTTTTAATTTTTTCAATAAAGTCAGTAACACCTGTTTGTTGTCTTACCCATACATTGCGTTTTCGATCTCTTCTTGTTACTCCCAACATACATCTCTCCATACTCCTTTGAGTGGTCTGAAGTCTCTGTATTGCTCTTCTATTAAGTGTCCAAGTCTCAGATCCATAAGTAAGAATTGGTAAAACACATTTGTTAAAAACCATTCTTTTCAAACACATAGGCATATTTCCTTTTAGTATCAAGTTATTTCTACCAAAAGCACTCCAACCAAGTTTAATTCTATGATTAATTTCCTCCATTATGTTTCCATCTGTATTAATAATCTGACCAAGGTATTTGTAACTGTTAACTTCTTCTAATTCTTCATAATCAATCTTTATTTTCATATTTTGAGCAAATCGATTAAACATTACTTTAGTCTTTTTAACATTTATCTTTAGTCCTACTTTTCTACTTTCATTTGCTAATTCCTGCAACATTTCCTGCAGCTCTGTAGCATTATTTGCAAAAACAACTACATCACCTGCGAAATCTAAATGACTTAAATACTCTCCATTTACTTTCATTCCTTTAGTTTCCCATTTTAATCCACAAAATACTTCTTGCAGAACTGCTGTAAAAAGTTTTGGAGATATGGAGTCACCTTATATTACACCTTTCTCAATGTTGATTTTTCCCGTATCATTATGTAATCTAATTGTTGCTGTTGCATTTTTATAAATATTCTTTAAAATATGATAATATCCTGGATCTATACCTTGATGATCCAATGCTTTAATCACTGAAGAAATGTGTATAGAATCGAAGGCCTTTTCATAATCTACAAATCCAAAACATAATGACAACTCATATTCATTTGTCCTTTCTATGACTTCTCTCAATACCTGGATATGATCTATTGTACTAAAATTTAAGATAATACTGTTCTATATTATATTATATACTGTAATGGTCAAGTTTGTACATTCGCATAACAAAGTCTAGAATCCAGGCAAAGAGACCAAAGCTGACCAGACCAGGAGTGTGACATCCCAAATCCAAATACGCTTCAACTCGTCTATCAGAACTCCAAGACTCAAGACCTTACAATCTTTCATGGCCGGCATAGGTCAGGGAGAAGCATAACACTATAGGACTTATATATATATATATATATATATGTCAACTAACTTAAATGCTACCAGCATGGATATTAAACATAACATTTATAAATTGTAATTAATGCATAGATGGTTGTATCACACATATGCAATTAATTAAGACTGAATTGGATTGAAATAGGAATGAGAAATCACAAAACCAGAATAAATTTAATATATATGATTATTAAATGATAAAATAATTAAATATAATGAAACAATGTGGAAAAGCATGCAAGCTCTATAAAATGAGGACTTAACATGCCTCCTCATTAATTTCTAATTATGAGGGTTTGCATTTATATAAATAATCACTAAGCTGTGCCTAAATCAATCAGTTTAGTATGCTAAATACTGCACTAGTCTTTAGCACATTATTATATTCCAATTACATATATATATTTTAATAAAGATTTGGGAGCATAAAAACTTGCTCCATGATATAGATTAAACCTCAGAATAAGATATATTTCAAGTTAATAATACTGATCAATTTAATTAAGGGGATAGAATTGGCTGCATTACTTTACCATTGGCTATAGTACCAGCAAATAACAATACTGAAGTCACCTTGTGGATAGATTAGAATCAAGGGTTTTCATGACCAATACCAGTACCCTGGGATCGAGCATCCTGCTGTGAAAAGGTCGAGGTGGCTAACACAATTGCCTGGAATTCAACATCAGGTCTTACTGGTGTGCACCCTGAAGAAAGGTAAAATGGGATGACCTTGCCCAAGGTCCCATCTTAAGGAGAAGATGCAGCCAAATGTTAAACTTTGAAGAACATATATCTAATCTGCCAAGCAAAGGAAAAGTAGAACATATGGAATGCCATATATATGCCATAATGATAAGATGTCTAGTTGCCTACTAGAAACCAATTCTAATTAATGCTCAATAATTAAGCATCCAAAAAGAGCATAAAATTACATATCAAATCTTGTTCACTTGTTTCAATCTATACATATGAGTATTATGGACAAGAAAGGGGGGGGGGATAAAAGTATATTTGAGGGGTTGCTTAACAATAACTAAATAACTAATATGCTTCATAATCCCAAAGACCAATGCTTATAAAATTGTAAATGAGGTTTAAGAGCAAGCCACCATGCATATTCATTTTAAATAATAACTAATAATGACAAATGCAGAGCGATTCGTTATTATTGCAAATATAGGATGTTCGAAACAACATGCTTGATTAAATGACATTTAGATAATAATTACATGAAGATAATTTAAACTATATCTTCTTTAAAATTTATTGAAAGTAAAATGCTTGCTGTTTCGAAGTATTGGCATATGAAATAAATAATAAAGAAAGATTATAGACACAACCGCAGTGATATCAAGTTACAATTAATTTACAAGAGTGACATTTTACACTTTATGTAGAATGATTTATAATTGAATTATCCTTGATTATTTAAGCTTTAAAATTTTAACATTACAATTTTAGTTAAAAGTTAATAAATTACATTCTGATAATTTATATAAGCAATTAACACCAAAGGTGAGTTTAGATGGTTTAAATACTGATTTACACAGAGCTCTGTGGTTGTTTAGGTTTTATATTACCAGTTCATTTTCTGGACAGATAAGTGCTGGATCTTCAGGTCTTAGGGGATTCATTCTTGGGTCGGCCATAGCATCTTTTTTCTTATTACAGCAGTAGGCTGCTGCTGGATGGTTTACATTGCTAGCTTTGGTTGTTGGAGACATCTTCTTGCTGTCTGCATACCATTCCTCTGTGGATTGGTCACCCTTCATCCAGTGATGATCTTCTAAATAATTAACTACATCGCCAAGCTTAATAATAAAGAGCAAGATCTAAGAACAACAACAATAATCCTTTAAAATGAAAAATTGTCCTTTTTATACTGATTATGCTTTCTTAGATATGTAAAAATATAAAAATTTCAGCTGCAAACATATGTAATGTTATAGAAATGAATAAAAATGTAAGAGATTCAAATAGGTCATGAGTAAAAATTTAAAAGATTCAAATAGGTCAATGAAACTTATCTATAGCTTCAGGACTTTTGAGGTATCTTGTGTGTTTTAGTGCAGTTTAATTTGAGTGCTAAAGAATTCTAAAACAATGTTAAATAGTTGTTTCTGATGTTCAAATGTCACATGATCTTCCAAGTGACTAACCATTTGATCTTATCAAGATTAATTTCATCATAAGTAACATTTTATCTTGATTTGGCCAGCTACACTCAATATGCAATAATTCCAGACTAGAAGAATTTAGGTTTTATAAACTACATATAGAGACAGCAAAATTGTGGATTAAATGTCATGGTTTAAAGAGAGTATTTGTAATACACTATTAGTTTGTCTTTTATCTTGATAAGGTAAGAAAACTTATTTATTTCTATCCAGAGCAGTATATAGGGTAGATCAATTGTTTTACTAATTAAGCTCTAAATGAAACTTATGATGTAAATTAGAACAGATACTATTGTTAATGATAATTCTCTTAATCTTCATGACATTTGTCTATTCATGTGTAAATGTACTATTATTTCTAATTATGTGATAAAATTTAGGTATTTTGAAGCATAAACCAGTTTAAGGCCATTTAAGAATAGAATCTTATCTTTGACTCATCAATAATTTTTTTTAAATACTATATTGTTTTTTTTCTTTGTTTGTATTTGTAATTTGTATTTTCATATGTTTGTTCATTTGCATGATTATGGTGAAGTTCACCGAAAGTGCACTCAGTTTTAAGTTATAAAGAAAAAAGAAACCACTTCATTGTATAGATGAACAAATGTTTGCAAATTTGAATACAAATACTATTATAAGAAAATTTTTAGCAGTAAAAAGCAACCTGAATTCAGCTGTATCTCTGAGGTCAGACTTGTTAATTGTACTTAAATAGATGTTAAATGAAGATAGAATCTATAAAGGATTTAATTGAAATCATTTATATTTTAAATAAACTTAGTTGAAAGCACTCCATTGTGTATTTAATTTAATAAAAGTGTTGGGTGTAATTTCTTTTTTAATCTGAAGAATTATTCATAGGAAATTATAAAAATAAACAATGATCAAGATTGCCATTCTCTACTTATTTTTGGATAGCCATAGCATCAAAATATCAAAAGTGTGACTTCAATGACAAATTAAAATTAAAATATATACATTCATTAAAGCAGTACTACTAATAATAATGAAGTGGAAAGTGTAAATGTAGAAGTGTACTTTCTATTACAAACAGTGTAAAAATCACCATTAAAATCAACTTATGAACTGTCAAACACAAACAGACCACATTTTCAGTAATTGCAAGTACAAGGGTGACATATTTTAAGAAAAAACAATTTGAAAATGCTGAAAACTAGCTACAGCTGAAGATTTAAGGGCTTATCACACAGTAATGCACCACCACTCATTCCAATCAATGGTTTATACCTGCAAATTCATTAAAACATGTTTTGATGCCAAGTTTATGTGTTCTAGAACAAAATATGAGGCAATAGTTACCGATGTGCTGGTGTCTTATGTGAACCAGTTATTGGAAGAGGATTTAGATGCTGCTAATTTTATTTCTATTTATTCAGACACATCAAACCACAAGGAAGTAAAGTTGATTCCAATAACATAATATATATTTTTCTACGAGTCTAGAATACATGTCAAAATTTTGGAAGTCAAAGATTTCCTAGGTATGATATCTGACATTTTTGAAAGAATGTGAAGAAGTGAGAAAAAAAATATTTTTACTAAGCTGAAATCAAATTTGAGTGGAAAGAAGCTTATGGTAATTGGTTGCACTACTCAAATTTTGAATAATGCTTAACAAACTGCAGCCAACTATCTAACAGTTGATGTGCAAACTTTTATCACTAATATATATATATATTGTACCTAGTGTTATGACCTTGGTTTATTTAGCTCGTTTCCGAAAACATGCTTCTTTTCAGAAAAAAAAAAGTAAAGGTAATAATATTAAATGATTAATAAAATATGCTTTACTCACTTTAACGTTTTTAAGCAAATAACAAAATTTAGTAATTTGATGTCATTTGAAGAAGGCATGAATAATTTAATTAAAAATATTAACCATAAGAGCAATTTAATATAGTATAAAAGCACAAATTATAAACAGTAATTGAATTTAGATGGGTAGAGGGGGGGGTAAACGAGTATCTTATCATAACACACAATAACTTCTGGTAATTTTTAAATTATTTAGATAATAATGTATACAGAAATATACACCACTAATAAACATTGTTAATTAAATGTATTTATTATTTTTCATTATTTGTCAAATTACCCTGTAATCCATTTAAATCATACAGAAAAATATATAACTGTAATAAGTTTTTTTTCCCTTTCTTTGTTTATGTATAATTAAATGTTTTTTCTCTGTAAGAGGCGCTAAAACAAGACCGCCAAAATTGCAGAAAGCGTCTGCCATTAGTTTTACAAGAAGGAAGCAGTACTGAAATTCGGTAACAAATTTTTTATATTTTTTTTTATTGCTGAAATAAATATAAGTTCAATAAATGTTTGATAATATCATGTGTGGCTAATCTTAATTGATAGGATATTCTGTTGTCTGTGACCATTTACCTATTTTGAAGCTTTTTATACTCAAAAATATACTATCGTATGCTAAAGTTCAAAATGACCGTATTGACTACAGCAATCACGGAAAATATCATTATGTTGAAAATAAGTAATATAAATAATTTCCAGGAAATAAATAATTATTTGTTAACTTTACCTTATTACATAATCTTTTCATGGTATAAAAGAAAAATTATAATTGAAAGAAATATTATAAAAGTCAAAGGAAGTTAACGAGAAACATTTCGCGCTCTTTCTAACAGAAATTGTCTGCGTTTGAAAATAATGTAAACTCCCCACGTTAAAATATGTTTTATTCAATGAAAATTATCTAAAAATAATCTTAATGATCAAGGATATTTACTTATGCACCTGTATATTTTTAAAAAGAAAATATAAATTTTCTCAAGGCAAATATTGAAAAATTTGTATGTGTGCATTTTATGGAGAATTCTTTATTAATGACAAATTATAATTCCTAGAGTAGGAATAAAAAACTACAAATATTAATGACTTAATTATAACCCTAATATAATATGTTATATTATACCTCAACTGGAATCATTAAAACTTTATATCTACGTAAGTCAGCTGCAGTCCTTATAATAATAATATTTCGTAAAAGTCGCGCATTAGTTTTATTCTTAAGCCAGCTAGCTAAATAAAAATGATACGTATCGCCAATAGTAAAAAGAAGAATTGTTATGTGTTGTCAATCGTCAAATATTCATCATATTAAAATATGTATTGTTTTCTTGGATCCCAAAAATTATATAAGTTAATTCAAGGAAGAGTTAACACCCAACGCTGCTATGTTTTCTTTGCTTAATTTATTAAATGCACCAGAATGGAAGCAACTTTTATATAAAATGAAATAATAAAATGCGTTTCTTATTTTAATTTGCTGCGTGAACTACAAATGGATCAAGTTCTTCATCTAGATAAATTGCCCAACGGAAAAACAACTTTCTAGAGAGATAATAAGCAATTGTTAAGTAATGATTTTTTTTTCCAATTTGTAAAATTATGTATATTTTTTTTATCAACAGGTTAAAAGATGTATAGTCAAGTAGTATTTAAATGATCTTGTAATCAAAAAGGTATGTTTTCCTTTAATTATTCTAGGTTAAATTTATATTTGACATGGAAATTTTTTTTTATAAAATGTGTTTATTTATGATATGCATTATGGGTATAAATTTATATGTTAGATGCGTAAAAATAGAAAAATTTAGATACTTACTAGGTAAAAATATCTAGTTAAAATTATCGAAGTAAAGAGAAGTGCTAAGAATATTCTTATTTAAATTTGAAATTTATACTATTTATTTTATATTATTTTTTTTATTAGCATTCCTTATTTTGAAGATAATAATTACTTCTTTTAATTTTTCTTTGCAAGGAATTATTTGTTGTATTCTGTGTTTCCATTGAGGTCAGCGTTGTCAATATGGTAATTTAGTGTATTGTGTTTTGCTTGTCTTGATAGCATCAGTATAGATTAAGTTGAAGTATGTTATGTCTATTTTGGGGTAAACCCCCAAAACTTATTTCCATAGGGATAAATAAATCTAATTCGGTATGGTTATAACCCTATTTTCCAGAGTTAGGGCCATTTATCGTATTTAGTTTATTTCGTTCGTTACCATGGAGGTTATATTGGTGTGTGTTCCTTGCCCAAGAAAGAGGAAGACAAACATTTTAAGGTATCGTTACCATATTTTATTTTCCATATTCCTCATGGAAAATATAATTCCCCGGAAGGTGTAGATATTGTGTTTTGTTTAGAAAGTTATGGCAAGATACAGGTATACTGGAGTTAATTCCTTACGTCCATTTAGAAAATAGCGTGCTATTTTGTCAATTCTGTCGTACGGAATAGTGCTGTATCCCTTCAATGGAAGGTAAGTTTAAAATTGGTGTTTAGAATTTTTATTTGATGGGGTTCAAATTATGTTTAATTCGAGTTAATTATTAAGTAGCCTCCAATATACTTAGGAGAAAACAGTGTGTTAACTTCATTGTTATTAAGGTAAATTAAAATAATAAGTGTACTCTGATAAAAATAAATTATATAAGTTATCAAATAAAAACTATTATTTAGTTAAAGTGAATAATATAATTGTTTATATTACAGATCAGTTTTTTTATTTTAAAAAAATAGTTATTAATAAAGTTAAACGTTTATAAGATAAGTTATTAATGTATCGTTATATTTATTTTGTTATATTCTTTGATTAAAAGAAGATGAAGAAGTAGTTGATAAGTCTAAAAGATAGCAAATTACTATTAGTTATATTTTGTTTATCCATATGGGTCGCAAATTGTATAGGTTTGTTTATTTGTTTCTAAAGGATAGTTTTGTTAAACTAATAATAAATAGAATATTGTTAAAATTTAATAAAATTATAGTCTTGTTACAGCTGTTTTGGTCTTTTCTTGTGTCTAAATAAAAATTATCTCATAATACTTGCAATACTTTCTTGAGTCAAAATTATTTAAAATCTCAAATTCAATAAGTAGAATTGTGGAGATCAGAATATTTCATTATATTTTTAATTTAATAAGAATTATTTATGGAATTGAAACTTAGGAGAAATTTTATTTTATGTGTGTGTAAATTACTTTATTCCCTAATAGTAGGTTGGTTATTGTTCCATACTTTAAGTGAAGTTCATAATAAATTTAGTTAAAGTATTGTGTTGTCTGGATGATGGAAGCAAAAGCACCCTTGTCTTTAATTATTGATGAGATTCTGGATTATAAATTGGTGTATTATTCAAATTATCTTGTTATTGAATATGGTTTTATCTTGTTAAATATTATAATAGTTGTATGTGGTGAAGACTAGAATTTATAAGGTAAATTTTCCTATAGGAAGTTCATCATATGCGAAAATACTGCTAGATTTTATTAAATATAACAGAGACCGAGATTAGTGTCATTATTATAAGTGCTCTTAAATAAAAATTGATTCATTATGATCAATATTACAAGGTGGATGTAAAGAGATTGAAACTTTGATTGTATAATAATAAAATATTGAGATCATATTGGCAAATTAATAAATGTATTAGTTTAGTCAGTAATATTAACAATGACATAAAATCTTCATCATCATCATTGTCGAACAGTGCAGGTACTTACAGCTCAGAGAATGTGTTTTGGATAGAGAAAGAATGTTAGTTTATTCTAAATTTTCTTTTTAATTTATTTTATTAATGATAATTATTAATTATTTTAATTCTATCGCTGTCTGAACTGCATATCTCTGTAGCTGAATTATTATAACTAACCTAACGAAGAGCAATATTATATTATATTATATCTTAGGAGGCGATAGAAGGTTGCCACCCGTCCTATACGGAAGCGTCCGATTCCCCTTGATGGAACGTGACCGTTTTATTTTTTAATAATAGAAAAGTCTTCTTTATAAGGTTAGAATATATATATATACAGTGTGCATTAATGAATTAAAGAATTTGTGTATTTGTGGACAATGAATATCAGAAAGTGTTAAGATACAGTGCTACATGATGGATGGCCTTACATCCCACTATTGAGGGCATCCTACAAATATATCCTGCCTTGAAATCATATTATGCCTCAAATAAGTAGAGTCCTGCAATTATCACAAATTATTTTGATAATCTAGAGACAGTTTCGGCTTTACTTTTTGCATTGTGTCATCATTATTCCACAATGCTATTTTGAAAATAGAAAGACGGGAGATTTCTATTACAGAAACTACCAATATTTACAGCAATTTAAAAACAAAGTAATGTTTTTTACCATTACAAGTGTAGCAAAAATTTGAAGCAGTTAGAGGGAAAAGGTACATTAAAACTTACTATTTTCAAAGAAAAAGTATTAGAAATTTTATGATACATGTATTTGATATCTAGAAGAATGGGAAGGACTCACCAAGCATAATGAAAAGTTCAATTGGATTTTGTTAAACTTTAAATACACCGATGACAGTATTAGAGTTTGCAGTGAATGGCTTCTTAAAAATTTGTCGGAAATCAATTTAACAGAAAATGAATGGATTGATGAGACCAAATTATTCATTGGAAACAAAATTCTGTAGCAATATCAAACAGATGGATTGAAATATTCAAACCCTGAAGTGAAAATAATGTTTGCTTCAAAAATATTGGCAAATTGGTGGAATATTGTCTCTGTTTACCAGAAACTAATGCATCTGTCAAACATAATTTTTTTTTATGAACAATATATGGTCCAGTGATAAAACTCAATTACATATCGAAACCTTGAAATGCTTGCTAATTATTAAAATAATTTAAATCAAACTTGTATTGAATTTTATAAAAACATTCATGAAAATGAATTATTATTGAAATCAATTTACTCTTCAAAAAATATATACGAATAAGAAGCAAAATCGGAAATGTAGATGAAACACTTTTTTTTTTCACGTGTCAAATGCGTCGACCGGGAAGCGAACCCGCGCTAGCTGCTTGGAAGGCAGCTACGCTAACCACTAGAACCACTAACCCTTAACTAGATGAAGTACTTTTTGTACCTTTTTTTAAAAAAAACATTTTGTTCTACTGCTACACTTGATTCTTTTGCTGTATTGCTTCACTTAAAGACACAAAATGATCAACTTATTCTGTAATATTTTTTCAACTTATATTTTTCGACAGCGACTATACTCATGCTGTCTGAGTTATTTCAAGTGTCTTGGGTTTAAATTAAAAAAAAAAAAAGATAACCTTATTTTAGATAGTTCTTTTTTCCCTCTAAGAAAATAACAATTATTTTTGATATAATTTGTTTTCACATACATTCAGATATATATACACGCAGGAAAAGCAAATATAAAATTTTTGACCTATTTCTTTTACAAATTAATTTTTTAAAATGTAACTAAAAAAAGGCTGTTATTTTAATAAAAATAAATAAATAACAGTAGTTTTACATAATGTTAAATGTATAATTATATTTAAAAATATATAATTAATATGAAAACTAAAATTACACTTATCTAAATTCATAAAATTTATTGTATGGATGAAATCAAATTTGTGAGTGGAGGTAGTTTGACAATGGTAAATGAAAATTTAAGAATTTACTCTAGATAAATACTTTGCATATAATAGAGATATATATGAGAGATAGTGACCTGTACCAACTGATGAGTGCTGGTTCAGCACGAAATGCATCTTGGGAGTCATTTGTCTTTTTTTATATCTTTATTTATATGAATTTGAAAAGAATGGGGAAGTGTGGATATATATATTTTTGTTTTATTATTAAAATAAAATAAAAAAACCTTTCACCAAAACCAATTTTAAAAAAACGAAATACATTCTACCACAATATATTTTTTTTCTAAAATCTACAACAAATTATTTATAATCTTAGATAAAACACGCGTGCACAGCCCACAAGGTTTTTTTTTTAAAAAAAAAATTGTTGCGAAGATAACTAAGCAGAAAACTGACGATTCACCTTGATGAAGTGCTATGTAGAAGAAAGAAGTTAATAGGTATAGAAGATAGCACTGGAATTGTATGTTCAGTCCCCATTATCAAATCAATATTATCAGAATAATAAAAAATTACATTTTTTGTCCATTGAATTGATATATAAAAACAGTAGTTAATTATTAACAGGAATGTTTTTAAAATAGTTTGTACTGATATTTTGATTATGTATAATGTTATAACTATGATTTTAATTATAAATTTATTTAAACGCACATTGATTACGTAAATAATATTCATTAAGGCTGTAGCCTCAAGCACATGCGTATAAATCGCGATAGTAGGGACCTCTACAGGTCTTAAAACCACAAGCTTCCAATGAGTAAGCTTGTGGTTTTAAGACCTGTAGAGGTCCCTACTATCGCAATTTATACGCATGTGCTCGAGGCTACAGCCTTAATGAGTACTATTAACTATGATTTTAGTAAATATTTCAATTAAAGTAATACGATTAGACAATCATTTTTTTAAAAGTTTTTAGGGAACTTTATGTCGGAAAGTATTGAGAAAATCTAGAACTTTAAATTAAAATTTTTTAGTACATACAAAGGGACTAGATGCGCGAAGTTCTCACTATCCTTCTCCTCGAAAAAGCATAAAAGTGCTAGCTTTTTACAAAAGCTATTTTTAAACTTTTCAAAAAATGTAATCCGCAGCAAATTTTATTTAAATCATTTTAAAACTATCAAGTTATATTACTGTTGGTATCTTGATGATTCCAAAACAAGTCTATCATCAAAAATATGACTGTGAATAATTAACATAGATAGTAACATAAATGGATGAAGTTAATCATAGAATTGATATTGGGGACGAAATGCTTCTAATAGAAATAAACTTCAGTAGTATGCTTATCTATATGCTTAAAAAAGAAAGTTATTAATGTACGTTAAGAATAATAAGAGGGGTTGAAAGTGAAATACACAGTGAGAGAAATAGTATTAAATGGTATTATTGAAAAAACAGGCAAAACTTTATATCTGTTGCCACTCAGTGCAAGCCAGAGTAATCAATGTATGCCAGAAGGCTTGTGCATAAAATCCCCATCTAGTGCCTACTCATCCAATATCCCCAGACTTGTTTCTGGCTTATGGCCTTTGTCAGTGAGGAGCCTTGGATCTGAGAGCACTGCACCTAGATCTTAGGATCTTCACTGGTGAAAACCACAAGCCAGAAATTAATCTGAGGATATTGAATGAGTAGGCACTAGATAGGATTTTATGCACAAGCCTTCTGGCATACATTGATTACTCTGGCTTATACTGAGTGGCAATACATGTAGAGATTTTTGCCTGTTTTAATAACAGTTATAAGCAAGCATAAGAAATGGTGATCATGTGATGTTTATTATTGAAAAAATTAAGAACCCAAAATGGAGATAGACTGCATAAGAAAAGAAATAATTGAGGAATTAAACTGGATTCCAAGGATTTGTTATATGTCTGGGAAAGAGGTAGAAAGATGAGATGAGATGAAGCTTTCTGTAGTGAAATGGATAAAAAAAACTATTGATAGAAATAACTTGGTTAAACTTGAAGAGATTTTAGACTTGCACTGGAATGTGATGATGATTGTGTATAATGCAATATATATATATGAATTTTTTTAATTGACATTATTTTAAAACGAGGGAAGAGTCATTATAAAAATATTTTTGTATTTATGTATATACTGAAAGTTTTGCATTTTTCACATTTATTAATGGATAGTATTTTGGCTCTTCTGTAAGTTCAAGGAAACGTTTAGAACAATTAAGGTTTTTGTTGTAATTATTATATTTTTTTCCCATAGTTATATAAAAATAAAAAGATTATTCTGGGTGGGTTATCTCTTAGATCTCTTCTCTAGTTTATTTTATATTATTCTGACTAAGTGATAAAAGAGAGAGAGAGAGAGAAAACCGTTTTTAATCCAAGGTTGTTTAATTCTTATCATTCAAAAGTTTGCTCGGAACAAATCATCTGATATAAAAAGAGATCTTTTTTTTTCCTTAAAAAACATTTTAAACTTTGTATTCTTTCTCTTGTATTTCGTTGTTTAATGTGATGAAAGATTAGTGAAGAAATTCGGTCCAATTATTTAACCATTTTAGGACCAGTAAATTCTACGATGTTAACAGAAGTGGAAATTATACTTAGTGAATGCTAAAAAAATGAAGATCAATAGAAAACTTGGTAGTGAAGAAAAAAAAATCAAATTTTCAATGTTAAACTTTCCATTAAAGAGAGACATTTAGCTTTTCTTTTTTTTTTAAAAAAAAAAAAAATCTTCTAAATCAGACCAAAAGACGATAACTATTTTTATAAATGATCTTTTTTATATATTTCTTTTCACTTTATTTTACAAGAAATTAAATAAATTGAATTAATTTTTTTATAAAAAAAAAAAAAAAGTAGCTTCATTTCAATATTAAAATCTGCATTTTTTTAATAATCGATTTTTTACCACACATATATATATAAAGCCAGATAACTATTATCTTAATTGTTCTTAAGGCAAATTAAATCTTTCTTTAAATGATGTAAATAAAATCTAGCTCATTTCAACCGGATTGTATACATGTTATAGGAATCAAAATCGAGCCTCACGTGACACAGAAAAAAAATCAGCTCATAACGTTTATAAACTTGGCAAGACTATCTAGCGTCTATTGCTTTATTATGTAAACCAATCCACCTACACTTCTATATTTATATACCCCCAGTAATATTTTCTGACCTTAAAAAGATCAATTAGCCAAAACTATTTTTTGAATCTCAGTTGTTCAGTAACTTATTCAATGCTTAGAAAGTAGTCTGTTTTAAGAGAATCGCATTAATAAAGCGAAACAACCTTTAAATTGTTTGCTGCAAGACGACTTCTTTCAAAACAACATGCACTGGAATAATCTATTATTAATTCGTGAAACTTTCTATAGATTTTCTTAACTAGCTAAATATCTATTTGCCAATCAAAAATAATATGGTTAGGCTAATAAAAACAACAATAATCATAAATGCCTTTATCTGGGCAGGTGTAATGTCAAAAGTTACGACTGCAGAAAGTTTCACACCTGTAAATCAAACTGATAAGGGTAGAGTGGCTTTAAAAATCCTAAGTTTGTCTTAAAATCCTCAACTATCTAAAAAAAAATTTAAGATGTTACCCAGACTTAAATATCAGGCAGATATGTTAACCAATACTCCAGAAGCCTCTTACTGTTATTGAGAAAAGGAAAAGTTCAACAGATTGAGATTACTGATTGTTAATGATACTGGTACTGTTTATTGCTTTTATGTATTTATATTGACTACCTATCTGACCTTAAGCATTATTAGTTTTATTATCTTAGTAATACATGTTTGGAATGCAATTTGAAATTTATAAGTGATTATTTGTTTAAAGAAGAACAAAAATCCCTCAAGCATAAACAGCATTAGACCCATCTCCATGACCCCCATTCTAATTAAAGTTATTGAAGGGGTCATTAAAGAAAAAATTCAACACAAGATACTAGACAATATTTCACAGTAGCAATTTGCCAGAAAGGTATCTTCTGCCCTCACAGTTATGGGGGAGGCAAAGACCCTTCTTCATCACATCAGGAAAAATCAGATGTCAAGACCAATAGTGGTCCAGCTTGACATCTCTGAAGCATTCGATTCAATCAACATTGACATCCTCCTCTAAATTCCTAATAACCTGGACATTCCGTTTCAAATCATATGCATTATTGAGAACTTGCTTTACAATCATCAGGTACATATAACATTAAATGGTACATACACAAATGGCTTTCTATCCAACATTTCACTGCCACAAGGATCAACTTTGAATGTCTTGTTATTCATCTGCTACTGAACCCTCTTTTAAGGAGATAGAAAACTCTCTCCCAGGAGTATACATTCCTCAACTCAGAAAGTTCATTAAACTATTCGCTTATATGATGATGTCCTCGTTATACTCCAGATCAAAAGCATCTGTTAACACTATATTACATAATAGACAAATTCTCAAATGAATCACAGTTAAAATTTAATCCAAATAAGTCAGCCTCATGGTGAATCTTAACGGGAAAGAAAATCAGCTCTAAATTTCTAGCTGAGCTCCAGGACTTCTGGGGTTTCCCATTTACATCTCTCAAACATCTATGTATAAGCATATCCAGAATTCTCTCCTGAACTCTATAATTCGACTAATCCAAACACTCTCTAGGGTATACCTTTCACTACAAGGAAAAGTCTCACTTCTCAATATGAAAGTTATATCCAAAATTGCTTATAATCTTCCCATAATCTCATTAACAAAATCAATAGATAATGCTCCCAACTCTTCTGGAGAGGGAAAATAAATTCCATAAGTATGACAAGGATGCAACTCCATCGTAAGGCAAATGGTATATCACTGCATTCTATTCTATCCTTATAATATCAGAAATGTCATACCTTGATTTATAACTTAGTTTTAAAACATGGAAACTTTATTACTTCAGAAGTAATACACCCAACTGACAAACCACCACCTCATAACAACTCCTGGCTTGATGTTATTCTTCAGTATCTCAACCAATATCAGATAATCACCAATTTAACTTTCAATTCCAAAATCTCTATATGGGATGCACATCTGTTTTTCTGCACCCAGTCATCAATAGTATAAAACCATCCTTAGAGATCAACAATCACAAAATTATCTCCTTATTTAAATTTCTTTCTTCTTAATTAAGGTAAATCAAGATGCCATGCATACTAATCACTTTTTACACTTCAAGTGCTATCTAAATAATCCAATATGCCTGCTCTGCAAGACACAAGAGGATACTTTTGACCATATTATTAAATCATGCCCTCGGCTGGTAGGCATTAGATTACTAATATCTCAAAGCTCGAGTATTGACTATTACAAAACTATATCATTGAAAGACTCCTTACAAAGTAGACATTTTCCTTTCATTAGGTTTTCATTGTTTTTAGTCCATACAATCTGGAGCATCTGTTGCAAACTAATTTTCACCCTTCCACCTCCAAATCAGGACCTCATATTTATCGATCACCTTAATAAGTTAAAAAGTAAAGACTTTATCTGTCTTCAAAATGTCTCTATAATGAGATGTGGAGACTCTTTCAAATACCAAAAATAACTTAAAATGTACACAATCACAGATGAAATTTGATACTAGCATTTCCATTAAAAATTCTCCAGGTGATTAGACATTAGATCCATCACAGATGCTCAATCAAGATGTTAAACTCACTTATCTATCTCCTAGAATTTCTTGCCAAGAAAGACAATGTATTCCCATATTCTTAAATCATCAATTATTTTACACTAATAAAGTTATTTTTGAAATTAATAAGTGATTGTTTGTTATTCTGCTTTCAGAACATATTCTGTTTAATAAGATTTATTTAAATTTTTTGTATTAATCTCTGTAGCTCAAGTTGCAATCTTTAATATCTATATAAACATATTAGACCATAGATAAAGGTGGGATTTCCATCTTTATTGATTAAAGAAGGTTGCCTTGACAACAGATTAAGATTGTTATTGATATTGGCATTGTTTAACTGATATTGATATTGGTATTGTTTAACTGATTACTGCTTTCATGTGTTTACTATTAAATATATGAAGGGCTTCATAATATAATGTTAGTGTATTGTCTACCATGTTTGTAATCTAGATTTGAATCTGGATTTTTTTCAGGTAATCAGTCCATCTAAGTATCTAATATTTATCAATAAATGGATATTTTAATATTCTAAGCTAAAAAAAGTAAGGATGGAAAATCACTACTCAAATCTTCACCACAATAATTACCAACTATTCTCTCTTTCTCAGCTGTTCTATGAGAGACTGTTGGAGAGATATTTGCCTTGAAGTAGATAAGTAAAGGCTGAGTTAGCTTTTACCCATTGTGGTTTACATACCTCAGATATAATAAGATTTTATTTAAGGAGTTAAATATGAAACAACTATATTGCCAATGTTGAGCTATTATAGGATCAATATTGCGCATATATTAAAAAGTGGAAATATTTTCTATTTAATTACAAATGAATAATAAATAACTCCTTTCTACCTTGTTATTAATTATCATCATTAGTTTTATTTATATGGAAATGATAATTGTTTCACATGTATGCTACAATTC
This sequence comes from Epiperipatus broadwayi, assembly GCA_028023455.1. NCBI lineage: Eukaryota > Metazoa > Onychophora > Udeonychophora > Euonychophora > Peripatidae > Epiperipatus > Epiperipatus broadwayi. Next base: position 1,321,769 of record JAQFVV010012470.1, read on the forward strand.
TACTCACTTGACTATATTATAAATATGCATAAAAGAAAAAATGCGTACATAAATGCACACACACATATATTATAAATATGGGTTGCTAAGACCATCAGTATAAACATGTCACACTAATGACAATAACCTTTTGAATAGATGGAAGGAGTATTTTGATTTTTCTTTGGATAATGACACAATAATTGAGATGGCAAGTTTTAATAATTAGATTTGGATAAAGATGTTCATCTTAGTAAAGTCAAAACAGATCTTTGTAACCTCAAAAATGGAAAGCTTGCAGGTCCTGATGAAGTACCTGAAAAGTTTTAAAATATGATAGTGATATGTTGGCTTTAAAAATATTGGAAATTTTTAGGAATATCTGAACCCATGAAGTTGTTTTTCTGATCTTAAGAATGAATTTATTGTTGCAATTTTTAGAATAAAAAGTAATAATAAGATTATTACAATTTTCATGGGAATATCATTATTATCCATTATAGCAAAGGCACTTTCAATAATTTTGTTGAATTGATTGCTTCCAATTATAGATAATGGTTATTAGAGATTTAATGTGGTTCTAGAGAATCAATAAGCACTATAAACATAGTTTTTGTTTCCAGGCATATACAAGAAAAATATCAGGAACAAAAGAATGATTTTATACTGCTTTTATTGATTTAGACAAGGCATTTGATTCTGTTAATAAGATAGATCTATGGTATTGTTTGAAATTAATTGGTTTTCAGCAAAAATATATTAATATTATACAGTGTATACATGAGAGAATGAGTGGAAATATTATTACTACATGTGAAAAAGAGTCATTTGAAATAAAACTGGCATTAAACAAGGATGCATTCTTGTTTCAATACTGGTTTCAATTTTTATGATAGTGGTCTTTGAAATTGTTTATAGGTGGCTCCAAACAAAAATACAATACAAATATGATAGTGGAATTTTTAATTTGAATTGATTAAAAGTAAAAACAATTTCTTCCTTTTGGATTCTGGATTCACTGTATGCTGATGATTATGTTGTTTTATTCAGTTCAAAAGATGATTTACAGAATATTCTTAATGTTTTAATGCAACATAAGGTTAAAAAAAACTCAAGATTTTTATTAACTAGTGACTGAAGAAAAAATTTCAGCAACTTTTAGCTTGCATGATTATCAACTTGAGAATGTGAATCAGTTTAAGTACTTTGATAATTTTGTAAATGGAAAAATGAACTTTGCATGTTGAAGCACATGATGGACTCTAAGGTACTGCAGCCGCTTATAACAGTTAAAAAATATAGGGTATTTTATCACAGAGAAATAACTACCGCAATTAAATTAGTTGTATATAAATCTGAAGTTTTACCTAATTTATTGTATGGATGTGAAACTTGGGCATTTAAAGGCACTAGAAAAGTTTTATTTAAAGATCCTGCATAAAATTTTAAAAATATAATGGCGAGAGCTTGATAAATGTGACGCAATTGAATCCATTATTGTAAAATCACACTTTTATTGAATTGGACATGAAAAATGAATAATAGAAGACTATCTAATAGCATATATTTCAAAGTTATTCTAAGGAAGTGCAATGTTAATCATTTCCATTGAAAAGATATGACAAAGAATAAAATACATTGGAGATCTGCAATTAAATATGGTGTTGAAGTAATTTAGAAAGAAAAGTTTTCTGCTGAAAAAATTATAAGACAGAATTTAAAAATATCAAGTAAATAAAAAGATGAGGCACCATGTTTTATATGTGGATGCATTTGTAGTTCACAGATAGGTTTGTATAGCCATTGCAAAACTCTTTTTTTTTTATTTTGGAGTTGAAATGCCATGCTCATTTAGAAGTGGCTGGCTTTGATTATTGTGCTGTAAATTACATTTGGAAAACAGTTACCTATTGACAATTTCATCATCATCATCATCATCATCATCAACCATTATCAATCCACTGCAGGATGAAGGTCTCTCCAAGTTTAATCCATCTTCTCCGATCTTTAGCTTCTCTTCTCCACAACATCCCTGCACATTTTCTTATTTCATCCATCCATCTCACATGTGGTCTCTTTCTGGGTCTTTTACAATCTCTTGGAATCCAGTTTAAAATTTCAATTGTCCATCTATTATCATCTCTTCTAGCAATATGTCCAGCCCAACTCCATTTCAATCTTTTAATTTTTTCAATAAGGTCAGTAACACCTGTTTGTTGTCTTACCCATACATTGCGTTTTCGATCTCTTCTTGTTACTCCCAACATACATCTCTCCATACTCCTTTGAGTGGTCTGAAGTCTCTGTATTGCTCTTCTATTAAGTGTCCAAGTCTCAGATCCATAAATAAAAACTGGTAAAACACATTTGTTAAAAACCATCCTTTTCAAACACATAGGCATATTTCCTTTTAGTATCAAGTTATTTCTACCAAAAGCACTCCAACCAAGTTTAATTCTATGATTAATTTCCTCCATTATGTTTCCATCTGTATTAATAATCTAAACATTCATTCTGCCTTATCAGGCACTGAGAAGAAAGACCACGGTGTTTCTTGATCTTAAACTCAGAGGTAAAAAGCCAATAACTCACCACGCTGGCTAATGCGTGTTGGTGAGCAGCCCATCCATGTTCGTATACTATATGAATAATCACATAGTAATAACAGCTGCAACGACAAGAACGTATGGAGTGGACATTAGGAATTTGCCCTGCTCGGTTGGTTTATTATATCTAAAATACTGATCAAGAATGTGATTGGAAGATTGCAAAATAAATATTTATTAATCTATTTTCAAGCAATCTATCTCTGTTGAATGGGGTATATGTAAAACTTGTAGGCAAATAAAAACCTATCTGTTACAACCATATGTCATTATTCTTGTCTGTTTAAAAATCTTAGGACAGAGTGAAGTATGGAACTTAACTTTCATTTATAGAAGTTGTTTTGACAATATATTATGGATATTATATTGATTTATTAAGGCTTTGATTGTTGTGCTGTGAAATACACTTGGAAAGCAGTTAGTTATTGGAAATTTATGATTTATAAATTAAAAAGGATTAAATTATTGGGATTAACCTTTAATTACTAAAAAAAAAAAAAAAATACGATTTTTTCTTTAAATTTTTGTTTTTATATCCAAAAAATATTAATACTCAATTGTTTATATTAGTATTTGCATGCACAATTATGGATTTTATGATACAGTAATAAAAAAATCTACTACTTATTTATGATTTTTGGATTTAAATCTGGGTCAAACAAACTTAAAAAAATTTTTCGACAGACTTTTTGTTCAAATAGTTGGCACATTAGCAACTCAGATAACTATCCAATATTGATTGGTAAATGGGTCTCAAGCTATTCTTAGCTAGCGAGTAAAGAAGGTTTAAAAAACATTCTAACCCTCACTGCCAAAAATAGTTACGCCTGGTGAGTGCTACCTTTTTTTATTTATAAGAGACGCTACTGGAAAAGCCTTTGCCCTATAATAGAGTATCAAAAGGTTGTTTTACTTCTATATGCATAGCTTTATAAATACATTATTTATTTATTAATATATTTTCAATCCTGATTTTAAAAAAAAAAAATAGTTTGTTTATTTTGTAAAATATGATTTAAAATAGTAATTAATAAAAAAAATATATATATTTAATGAAAACAAATAAAATAATTGTAATTTAAAACTGGAAGCAAATCTAAACAAAAAAAAAAGTTTATTAAAATTTACGTAAATAATAAGAGAAAAAAAATCAATTATTTACAAAGTTTAGAAAACTCATAATTTTTTTTTTACATCTAAATGATTACAATTAGCTTCAAGAATAATCTTGTAACATAGATGGCAGTGATGCACAGTTGTATTACCAAAACTATATATATAAGACAGCTTTCTGTGCAAGTATAAGAAGTTATAGAATAAATCTAAAAATAATATTTTTTTATTTAAAAAAGTTTATATAATATATATTGAGCTATGCTAACTTCACATTTACAATTATTAACTTCTGTTAAGTATTAAAACAAGTTTAGTAAAATTGATTATTAGTTTAATAATTATTAATGCCATATGAAATGGCTGGTATATTAGATTAACTCTGAATTTCCACCAGTGTTGGTAGGGATAAGCTTATAAGCATTAATAGGTGAGCTCATTCTGTTTTTGATCTTTGCTAAACTTACAGAGCGCTATTTATTTTAGCTTGAGGGAGAATGGTTTGCTTTCCTTAATTACATATAATTTAAGTATACAATATATGTAAATATTTATTCATATTTGCACATGTTTGTATGCATAATGAAGTGTTTTTTTTTCTTTAAAACCTAAGACTGAGTGCATTTTCTGTAAGCATGTCACCAAAAATGCCCTCAACCTTAGATTATAAAAGAGAAAGAAAATACTTCGATACACATACAAACAAGCAAATGCTAATTTGAATATATATGTACATATCATCATCAACCATTATCAATCCACTGCAGGATGAAGGTCTCTCCAAGTTCAAACCATCTTTTCCGATCTTTAGCTTCTCTTCTCCACATCACCACTGCACACTTTCTTATTTCATCCATCCATCTAACATGTTGTCTCTTTCTGTGTCTTTTACAATCTCTTGGAATCCAGTTTAAGATTTCAATTGTCCATCTATTATCATCTCTTCTAGCAATATGTCCAGCCCAACTCCACTTCAATCTTTTAATTTTTTCAATGAGGTCAGTAACACCTGTTTGTTCTCTTATCCATATATCGCATTTTCGATCTCTTCTTGTTACTTCCAACATGCATCTCTCCATACTTCTTTGAATGGTCTGAAGTCTCTGTATTGCTCTTCTATTAAGTGTCCAAGTCTCATATCCATAAGTAAGAACTGGTAAAACACATTTGTTAAAAATCTTCCTTTTCAAACACATAGGCTTATCATATATATAAATTATATGTAATTAAAAGAGGAAAAGATTCTCTCTCAACCTATAGATAAATAGCATTCTGTATATTTAGAAAAGAATCTAAGATTGAGATGAACTTTCAGTGAGTATCAGCAAAAAAGTTTTAGGTTATTTAAAAAAAAAAAACACTTTGTTACGCATATGAACAAATATATCAAATTTGAATTAAAAATACAAGTAAAGGGAAAATCAATAATATATATATAAGTAACAGTAATAATAACAGTCAGATGTCACATGACTTATATATAGCTTGCACTTACAAATATGTAAAATTAAGAGCGTGCTAATAGCTCTAAACAAGCTTCTTTTTATATTTATGATAAATGCTACTACAAGAGAAGACATTCAAATCATTTTTATCTTGGATTGTCCCCATCCCCAGACCGGTTTCGACCTATGGGTCTCTTCAGTGAGGAGTTGGGACATTAACAAAAGTATTATTTTGAAAGTTCTCATTAAAACATAATATATTTAAAAATAAATAATTATCATCCACATTGAAAACAATTTGCATAAAATTAGTATAAGAAACAAACATATGTAGACACACACTTATATATGATGAACAATTTTGTCTCAGTGAGGATGATTTTGAGTACTCAATCAGTGATATTGATTAGATAAAATGATTTTAGTATATGTAATAATGAATTTGATACATTTAATAATAAAAGCATGAGATCTCGTTATATTAAAGGTTGTTTTAAAGTGACAACTCGATGCAATTTTAGTTCTAGTAATTATAAATCAAGCGTAGGTAAGTAATTATTGTCTTAAATTGTTTTCTTAGCATTTATTTATTTAGTTTTGTAAATTTATAAATAGGATTTGTGTTAAGCCTTATGAATAATAGGCCAGTTTTTCTTGATTAAGTAATCTATGTGTTTATGAAATTCCTCAGTTACTTAAACTACATGTTTGTGAAATTCAGTATAATTTTCTGGTAAATATTTGTACAAAAAAAAGCAATATTTAGATATTATCTTGTTGGTTTTTTGTGATTCACAACAAGGCTAACTTTGCAAAAAGTATTGCAATCAATAATGAAACACTTGGCAAATCTGAGAATTATTTGCAATAGGCTCTCAATAGTGTATTGTTAATTTTGACTTATTCCTTTGTTTAAGATAAAATTTGTAGCATTAAATGATTTTTGTAATAATGAATTTATAATTTAGTGTTTTCCTGAAGGTTCGTGATGATGGTAATTTAGTTGCATTTATATATTGGATCATCTAATATTAAGTATTGAATGTCTTTAGAAAAATTTAACTTTATTTAAAATTTCCAATTACATTCAACTGTTAGGATAGCACATATGCATAATATTTTGAGTAGTGTTATTCTCCTTCCTTCTTCGGGTGTAGCTGGCCTGACCAGTGACAGCTCTAATATAGGAATTGGACCTGAATCATTTTATTCTTGAATATTAAATTTTAAGGGTCTAGGTTTAATTCCCATGCTAGTGCTGACACTGGTTAGGCCAGCAAAACCTGAAAAAGAAGAAGAATAATACCCTGAAAATGTTGTGCATGGATTAACCTGTTGGCTATTATTAACAGTTGAATATAATTGGAAAATTTAAATAAAGTCAAATATTTCTAAAGACATTCAATACTTAATATTAGATGATAGAAATAATTCAGTATGTAAATACAATCTATAATTTAGTTTTCAGTTTTCTTAGAGGGCAGGTATAATCAGGGGATAAAAACTACAGACTTTGGTGGGAATTTTTACACTGTAAAGGTGAAGATAAGTTTTTATTTATTTGAAAACATTTTTGCTCTTTAAAATATATTTTCATTTTTACTCTTTTTAATAATAAACATCAATATATATTTTATTTTTATAATTAGGAATGTGTTTTAAAAAACATTAAAACCTATGTGGTGAGACAGAAAGTGTTTTTTAACATTTATATTAATGAAGGCTGTGGTGATTTTTTTTTTATTCCTCAATATAATTTGAGTATTTTTAACACTTTTAAAAACTCATTATTTTTATTAGTTTCTATTCATTCTTCACTCCATCTTAAACAACTGATACACACAATCACACACATGCAAAAAAGATATAGGATCTCCAATTTATGTATTTATGCAGAACCAGCACTCATCAGTTGAGCCAGATCATAATCTCCCACACATATATACAGTCAGTGCTTGATTTATATTAAGATAGCAATTTCTTAAACTTTAATGAACTGGCTTCAATCTTTTCACCCTTTTAACTATTCAACCACCTATTTAATTGAAAACCAACAGTGGAATGCTCAATGTCCTTATTGGATTTGATATTGTAGTCATATCCATGTAGAAACTATATATATTCAATCTAATAATAATTTAAATAATTTTTGCTAAAAAAATACAATTGAATTTGCTTCAAATTCTCTTCAAACAGAAAAGCTTTGTGTATGAAAAATCAAGCTTTTCTATATTAAAATTAAGTAAATTCTACTTCTTTAAACATAGGTTATTTTAATTTTAAATAGTGGTCTGAAGTTAACTAACTGAAACAGTTGTTAAACTTCCATTCAAAAGAAAGACGTTTTAAAAAAAAGTACTGATTGAAATATATTATTTAAACAAAATTACATCATTTTCTTTTTATAAAATGTAAAAATTTTATTCAGAAATTTGGTTACAATATATGATAATAGATAAACATAGAATATATTACATGATAATCAGGGGGATGAAAGCTCAATATTGATATCTTGTTTGACACCAACTAAAAGGACTAATATGAAGCATATCAGCGAGGAACGAGTCTGGAATAGTATCTTGTTGATATAGATGACCACGCTTGCATGTCTCATATAGTTCAGCGATAGGTCTAATCCTTTGTCCATGCTCTGCATGACCAAGTCAACTTTTCATATTGTAGGTTACTTCCATAACAACTCAGGATCTGGGCAATAATCATGCAGAGCAAGGTGAGTCATCACAAAGGGATGCAGGCCATTCAGCCTCAAATCATTCTCCAGGGAAGGAGATTTCTATTCAGGAGTGAAAGGGATCAGCTTTTAGGGTTTAGGTCAATAACCTCCACGTAGAGTCATAGATGTAAGAGGGGCCAAATTCTGGTCTCTTCTGAAATTTTTTCCATTTTGTTAATATAGAGCTCGAGCGGGGACATTCTAGTGCATGATTAAAGGTGAGCCAGCACCATGTGTACCATAGTGAGAACAGTACAAATGTTGTTAATCATATCTCTGGGATGGATCCACATAGTATATTGTCAATGAAAGTCGACAAGGCAGGCATATTGTTATTTAACATGGAGGCTATAGGATTCTGTAGGGGTGAAGGGAAACATAGTGGCAGAGGAGGTGAAGACAAGTTTCATCCTCTCTGAGGCATAGTGAGCAATTGGACTCTATGTTTGAGAATCCTTGGCGATGCATCAGAAAGTGTTTAGTAGGCAAGGCATTAATATTTATCTTCATCAGGAAATCAAAATATTTGGGTTCAAGGAACCATCGCTTAAATTTCTTGAAAGCAGTTGGTTGTTAAGCCTGAGAATAGTTGATCCTGCAAAAACTTCAGGTTTAAGGATATAGTATGTGCCCCAGAACTTGGATTTTCATTGAGGACAATTTTTTAGGAAGCATAGTATGTTTGGAGATAAGACATGCGAGGGTTGCCAGCCAGTCAGTACCAATAGGGGGTGGCTTATCTGTGAGAGTGACCTCTCTGGAATGTGAGTAGTTAGGATACTGCAGACACATTCTGCAGAAAGAATTGTAGGAACATTGAAATATAAAAGTATCTATGGAATGTAGAGATAATCCATTGAGTTTTGTGTGTTTCTGTAGATTTCTCAAGCTTATGGTTGCACTTTTCCTCCCTCTAATCAGATCAGTGCACATCTTTTGCATTTTCCTGATGAAGACTTTGGTAAAATTGACTGATGGGGTGAAATAGGATATTCTATGGAATATTAGTATGTTGATGAGGGAGGACTTGGTGAACATGGACATGTAAACTTTGGCTAGAGAAATGACATCATTTTTTCTTCTTTTTTTTTTCAGAATTACAACATTTTTTCTTCTTTCAGTTTTAAACAAATTAAGAGGTGTATTCTTTATTTTTATTTTGTGCAGAAGCTTATCTTGCTTTTAAATTCACAACTCCATAAATATTTCTTTATAAACACCCAATCTTATTATATACTTGTGCCTATATATGTAATATATAGGGTATATGAGTGCAGACTTTCACACGATCCCACCACTCTCAATTCTTTCTCATAACACTGATACACTTGAACACATATATGTCAAAAAGATAAATAAATAATCACTAATATACGTATTCCATGATAAACCAGCAATCATCAATTGATCTAGATTACCATCTCCATACATATATGCTATAAGTATAAGGTTTGGCTATCTTAATATATATCTGAGCACTTATAGCATATATGTGAGGAGATGGTAATCTGGAACAACTGATGTTTGCTGATTTAGCATGAAATATGTATATTGGTGATTATTTATCTTTTCGACATATATGTGTTTAAGTGTATCAGTGTTATGAGATAGTGTGGAGAGTGGTGGGTCATGTGAAAGTCTGTGCTCATATACCCTATATAATACTATATCTATAAAACAGCCAAAGTAACAAACTTCAAGCAGTGCTAATATAAAAAACTGAATGGCCATTTTCTTGTTATAAAAAGTTTATTGAACATGGCAGCTAGATGGCAGGTCCATTGTTATATTAACAGTGCTTGAAATTCATTGCTTCAATGGTTATATTATGAATATTGTAAAATAGTCTCTAAAGTGTAATAGTTTATCTGTTCTGCAATGTGCATAACCTGAAGCTTGAATCAAAGCCAAATTGTACATGGACTTTTTTTTTTTTACAGGTTATAAATAGACTTGGAATTTCTTTTAAGTAACTGGTTCATAACCAACCTCACTAGCCATTTGCATTTTCCCCACAATCCGTTTTGAAAATCTATTGGAAAAGCCTTTTGTTCCCAGTAAGCTATTTAATATCTGCTTTGCTCTGAAATTTTTGGTACAGTGATAGAATAACAGATTCCGGAGTTCAAACTCCATGAATAGTAGTTCAGCTGTGCAACTTCCAGTTCTTATGAATTCCTGAGCGATAAGCCACTTGAGCTTTTTTTAAAGCTATCTTATAGTCTGATGCATTAATAGAACCATTGTTTTATATAATTAATATTTTCTATCAAAAGTTTAATGTGAATTTTTACTTTAAATTGTATTTACATATGTAAATAGTTTTATGATGTAATGGTAGTTTATGTGTTTGTCATTACCTCAGTTTGTGTTTAAACCTTCGGGTAGAACTTGAGATTTTTTTCCGAGTTCTAATCAAGCTTAGGGATTTCCTTGCAGATAGCATATCTAAGATAGGTGATTATCCAGTATAGTTAACTTTAGCTAGGTGGAAAAACAAGGATTGAAATCTGCTCAAATTTTAAATCCATGACAAATGGAAAGTCCAATAGTGAAATGCTTCTTGACGGTTCGTCTACGAGCAACAGTGGGAAGACTTTTGCTCCGAATTTGATTATTTACGTATGTTGCACATATAGATATAACCCCCTCCTCTCCACTTTTCTATTAAGAAGATATTTATTCTATAACTAAATATTAATCTTTGACCTATTTCCATTTGTTCAACTTTTACAATTACTGTAGGTATAATTGACATAAAAAATAAAAAAAATCAATTTTTGTATAACATTACAATTTTCCTTATAAGTACTAATTAACCCATAAATTTTTAGAACCCTTGTGTATTAGCGTCATAAGTTGATCATTTAAAACTTCTTATCATTACAAATTATTACTTTTTAAAAAGGAGAAAAGACACAGTCAACAAGTATAAACATAACAAATGTTAGTTATGAGTATAATAAAATTTAAAAAAAGAAGACAAGAAAAGAAAAATGATAGCTATTTCAAAATAAACAAAAACTTAAAATATTTTTACTGTTTTATTTTCTAGTCGCAATATTAACGAAAGATAAAATCAGTTTTAAAATAAACTAATAGATTTTAAGAGGATTAAGAAGATTACATATAGTGCAGTTTTTTTTAAATGCAACTATTTAAGACACTCAAGTTAATCCGAAATTAAAAGCAAATCACAACTATTGCTTTATGTATATGCGCATGCGCACAAATTTACAAAAAAAGTAATAAAAACTACTATAGATTAAAAGTATTATACTTTGGATTCTATATATATGCACCTATATATTGATGATCTGCGTTTGAATTGGTCTCAGCTAACTTGGAAATATTTTCAGGTTACAAGTAGGCTTAAGATTTTTCTTTCAGGTGGCAGGCCATAGCTAACCAGATGGTTACCCAATTATTGGTTAATATATAAATATTATTAGCTAGTGAATAAAGTTTTAACCCCCCCCCCAGCACTTGACTAGTCCGGATAAGAAGTGATTGTAATCTGAACCAATTGAAGAATGCAGGCCTAGCATAAAGTGATTTTTTTCCTACTTGGTTTAGCGCTCTTATTGTAAAGGATCAAACTCTGAAATGTAAGGTCCTTAAACCAGTTTCAGTTCTGGTAATTTGGTACTTCTTGCAGTCAAACTTCTTATGAACTTCCAAGCAATTATTTATTCGTTTTAGTAATGCATTCCTTTTCATTACTCTCTCTATATATATGGCCGTTGGGAAATTTTTTGGTTGATATGGCTAATTAAAGACTTTTCTTTCAACCTTATCTTGTATTATCTTACACAAAAAAATGGAAGAGAAAAGTCAATGTAACATTTTTTTTACCTTTTACAATTAAAGTTCTATGGAAATGACATGGGATATCTAATTTGAAAGTGTTACCAATTTCATGTTCTGAGTTTTAAAAAAAATTAAATTATTTTTGTTTAAATATTTTTAAAAAATCTGTGTTCAGAGTTGTTGAACTGCTTAATGTTTCATAACCAACAGTGACGATATGTACCTTTATTAAAAAAAGGAAGAACAAAACCTATTATAATAAGATATCAATGCATTCTGGGAAAAATGATAGGCATTATGAATGATTCAATAAATGACTGTAGAAGTTAATAATATTCTTACAAGCACAATTAAGGTATACCATAGCAATTTATGATAAGCTTTGGGGTATAACAACTATGATCAAGATAACACTTCAAAAAATTCATGACTTCGGATGTGATTTCTGTAATGTGGATGCAATAAAAATAACAGAAATTAGTAGATGGCCCAAAGTATGTCACATTATTCGACAAATCAAAACTTTACTTTTTTCCATCAATGAAAAGAGATTATCCGACAATTATCCTTAAAAAAAATAATTATCAAACAGATATTCTTCTTCAAAATATAAGATGGGAGAGAAAAAAAAATGTTATGATTTGGGAAGTCATACTATAATATTTTCTAAATCCAATCACTATACTACATAATGGATTTGTAGTAAGCTTCAGTAAATAATAATTACAAATGCTAGTGTCATAAAATCTTCATCCAAAATGTTCTATCTTTTGCATAATTGCATTATTTCCATGATCCCAAATATTCAATGATAAAGGTAAAAATTGGAAACCATATGCAATACCATCTTGCAATCTCTTTATTATTCAAATTTATTATCGATGGTTCTTTAATAGAAAATTGCTTTTGTTAATCATAGATTATGTGAACTACATATTGCAGAAAATCTGTTATTAATAATAATACTATAATTAGTAATAGCATATTGAAACTAGATTCACATTTGCAGATTACATAAATATACTTAAATTGCCCACCCCTCTCTATATACAGTTTATATATGTGTGTATACATATTGTATAAGTGGTTATATATTAAACTGTCAAATATCATATGACCACTATTCTTTATACTTACACAAGCTGTTTTTCACAGAGGCAAAACTCTCCAATACAGTAGGGTCATTCAGTGCAAGCAAGAGTAATTAATGGATGCAGCAAGGTTTGTGCATAAAATCTCTATCTAATGCCTACTCATCCAATATCTCTAGACTAGTTTCTAGCCTGTGGATTTCATCAGTGAGGAGCCTTGGATCTGAGAGCACTGTATCTAGATCTTAGAATCTAATGCAACCCTCCGGCAGCCATCTTTTACTCTTTTATTGAACTATAAAGCTTTGAGTTTAAAATGAAAATGTAATAATGTTTTCAAGCTAAGCTCATTAACTTGTATAGTTCTATAGATCTGAATTTAGTTCAGCATCCATACTTTTTGGTGTCTTTGGTTCTTTAATAACCACCCTCACTATTATTGGATGCTGAACTGAGTATACAAGCTAATGAACTTAGCTTGAAAACATTATTGTATTTTTATTTTGGACTCAAAGCTTTATAGTTAAATAAAAAAATAACAAGTAGCTACTGGAGGGTTGCATTAGATCCTAAGATCTAGGTGCAGTGCTCTCAGATCCAAGGCTCCTCACTAATGAAATCCACAAGCTAGAAACTAGTCTGGGGATATTGGATGAGTAGGCACTAGATAGGGATTTTATGCATAAACCTTCCTGAATCCACAGATTACTCTGGCTTGCACTGAGTGGCACTACTGTATGGAGAGTTTGTCTCTGTGGTTATGCATCTATAGATATATTACTTGGTGCAATGTTCCAAACTATGACTAGGCAACCAGCAAACAAATATACAATAAAACTTGACAAAATAACAGCACATATATTTTTAGCAGTAATAATTTATTAACAATTAGGAAAAATAATTACAATACTGATCTTTAACACAAATATAGTCTGCATTTGAGCGAGCCTAAATCACAGGTTAATTACTGAATAGCAAATAATGTTTATAAAGTTTAAGTAAGCTATTATTCACTTTACCTTCACTACCATCTATCATCTTTATAGCATAACTCTCTAAGAGCCTCTTGAGGCATTCAAAATAATCAAGACTGAGATAGTCTGTTAAAAACACTAGTTGACTTAGTGACCTACAGGAACTGAGATCCTGGAAATGAAGTCCTCTGATAATGATCTTCACTGCTCTTCAACCCATGGACACAGTGGTAGTAGCAGCAACCACATCAAGAGCCAACAGTCCTTTTTCTCTAGCTTTTTATATACATATCTTCTTTTGTTTCTCTTATTTTTTCTGGAGTAAATTTTTTGGCTTTAATTAATCAGTAATTAATTTACTTATTATTTAGAGTGTGTCATCATACAATGAAATTCCTCTTAGTTTTTTAATTATACAATTAATTACTCTTATTATGAATTTATTTCCATATACGGTAAGTTTTTGAGATCTATAATATTTATTAATCTTAGAAATTTATTTCCATATCTGTAAAGTTTTGGATCTACACAATTAATTAGTGTCTTAGGAATTCATTTCGATATAAGGTAATTTATAAGGTCTATTCCATTAATTAATACATACTTGCATCTATGTTTATTTAAACTACATTTAATTGAAACAATTCTTTTCAATGATTTATTTATTAGCATTCTTAAGTTTAAAATATTATTTAATATTTTGCAATTGAAATTATGAATAAGAAATCAGTTGATAAAGTTAAGCAGAACAGAATCGTAATCATAAAGTCTGTGCTTTTTTTTTCTAGTTTCATTTTGATTGTGATTTATTAAAATAAAGACTTCTTAACTGTTATCTAATTTTTAAGTAATTAAATGTAATTTAAAAGTGTTAGTTAATCATTAATGCTAATACAGTGCTTTAAAAATACAATCTATAAAAAATATTTGGAAATTCCAAAAACGATTCAAATATTAAATTAAAAATAACAAAAAAAATATTAAATTCCTTATCACTAAAATATAATTATTTAAATTTTATTTATTTAAATAAACTTATTATTTGCACCTAAGAAATTGGTTTGTCATATATCTTCAAAAAATTAAGATTCTTATATAAGAACTCAGCAATTATAGTGGTTTATTATAATAAAAAATTTACCTTATTACCACAACTTCAAAATATGCCATAAGATTTTGAAAAAAGTTAAAATAAGAACAGGAAGGTAATTAATTAACAACAGTTTCACTAAGTATATTTTTAATAATTAAACACTAACTGTAATTATAATATATTACTGTGGGTTTTTTTTTTTTGTAAATAGTAATTTTAAAACTTTTACTGTTGCTATTACCAACATCATGTTAATCTATGAATTATTAAAATTAAATATGTACAAGAAAAAAAGTACATTTTCTCATTTATTTTTGGTGTATTTTCTGTTGCTTGATTAATATTTATTCTTTGTAATTACCAAATAAAATTTATTTTTTGTTGTTACAATGTTATACTTTGTATAATAAAAGATTACAATTTTGTTTATTATGAAGATGCCATCTAATTAATTAAAAATTTGATTAGTAAATGTACTGTGTCATTTTTTTGTCTATTATTATTGTTACAATTGATTACTTAATCCTTTAAGTGAATCTTTTTTCTACCAAGATTGTTTATATTTATGAAGAAAACATTTGGGTTATTGATAGTTCTAGTATTGTTAGGATATAAATAAATATTAGGTAAGCTAATTGTATTTTATCTAATGTACACCCTTTTCAATTGTTTTAAAATATGACTAAAACTTGTTTTTAATTATAAACTGAATAAAATTAATATTTTTTTGGATTTGCTCAAATTATTTACATTTATGATGAAAAATCTTTTTATCTTGGTCCTGTCAGCCATTTTATATATAAACTGTATTATAAAATAGTGAATAAAAATTAGATAAGTAAATCATATTTTCAACTTATTTTTGTTACACTTTATTACTGTCTATGATCAAAATTCATTTTAGTTATGTATTAAATAGAGCTTGTTTTTTTTTTACTCTGAGTGTTTATGTTGTAATGAAAGTCTTCCTCAGTCAATAATCTTTCTATAACATTATTTTCACTGTATCATTTTCACACAAGGTAAGGACTGTTTTTGATCTGCTTTTAACACTTTGCATGAGAATGGTATGGTGAAAATACATTATAGAAATATTATTCATTATGTGGATAATCTCTAGTCTAATGAATTTCTATTCTAATAAAAATTATTAATAAACTTCCATTAAGTGGTTTGTGTCAAAGTTATGAAGGCAGTAAGTTCGGCACATCAATTAAACTATAGTAATTGGCTATCTATATATACTGAATAATGACAAAGATATGTGTAAGAGATTGTGCCCTAGGTCAGCTAATGAGTGCTAGTTTAGAACAAAATGTGTATCTTGGGGATCATATATCTTTTTCATATGATATTGGTCATATGTTTATGATTACAGCCCTTTACAAGGTGTTAACCCTATTCTGCATGAGAGTGGTGTAGTAAAAATTACACTGCAGAAATATTATAAATTAAATAGATAATCTCTAGTCTAATGAATAACTAATAAAAAATATTGAAGTCTTTCTTGTCATGTGATGTGTAAGTATATATATCACAGATTAAATTATGAGACTGAAAAAAAAAAGGAAAGTTGAAAGAGGCTTGGTTTATTGCAAAGTCTAAAAACATTATCAATCAGCATAACCCTAGTGTTCCACTGGGCATGTACTGGAATATTAACCAATCAGTTCCAATATGTTACCATGTTTCTAGTATACAGTACTGGGAGTGCTTGGCAAATTGTTGTTTGTGAATAATGTTTTTTGAATTTTAACTTATTCTGTTTACCACGCTTTATTTGTGTAAAATAATTTTCATTATCTGACAGAGTTTTTGTAATATTTATTTCTTATCTCACTAGTAAATTTACTGAATGCTTGTTGCTTTATTATACTAGTTATCTTTTGTGCAATATTTGGTAGAATGTCACTCATCTTCTTATTGATTTCAGTCAAATCTGAACCAACTTCAGATTCTGTTAATATTTTAAAATTATGTGTTTTTGAAGATTAGAAATATAAACCATTAAAACTGACTTTTTAAATAGGTTTCATCTCTCTAGTTTTGCATTAGCATATATTTTACATCTCACAAGTCAGTGATCAATTCCTGTATTGAATATATTAAGAACTTTACAATCTTGAAATATATATTTTCTCTTAGTCAAAATATAATTCGAGTCTGTTGTATATTCATGTGGATATGTCCCGGTTCAGTTCCATTTATCATTTTTCTCAAGAAAGGAATTCATAATATACAGTTTTTTTCTGTGTACTTCACTATAAACGAATTTACCCGCAGCACCTTTATCTTTTATTCACTTATTAGTTACATCATTAAAATCTCCTATGTCAAGTTTTAAGTGGTGTTTGGTCTGATCAAAAATATTTTGTACATCCATATTAAAATCCTCTCCTTCTTCATCACAATGAGAACCTGTCAAGTCATAAACCTGAATTATTTGCATTTGATATCTTCTATTAAACTGAATAGTTAATGTTATTACTCTATCTGATATACAACAATGTTCACAAAGTTGTTCTTCCTCTTTTTATTCTTGATAAATCTCACTCTTTTTGTACTTCCAATATTTGTGTCTTCATACTGTATTACATGTTTATGTAAACTATTTTTTATCTTTTCTTGTAACTTCATGAAGAACAGCAATATCCCATTTAATTTACATAGTTCTTCTTGCAATTTATGCAATCTCTGTTCACTTGAAAGTGGTCTGCATTTGTAGTTATCTAAAAAGATAGTCATCATCAAGTGGCAACCTAAGTCCACATCCAAGGAATTCTTAGTGCTTCCATCTTTGATTGCCAACTGCCACATTGGCTAAAATTTTATAGCTTCCTAGGATTAAGGCCCACAATTTAACTTTATCTGTCATGACTATAAATATCAATTTTTTAAAAATTGGGAATCATTCACACATGCATTCATTCTGCCTTTGGTTAAAAAGTATCAGGTAACTGAGAAGAAAAGCAATATTGTTTTTTCTATCTTAAACAAAGGTTAAAAAGCAAATAAACTCAGTGTACATATGTGTCGGTGAACAGCACATCTTTGTTAACTATATGAATAACCCCATATCAATAACAGCTACAATGGCCAAAATATATGGAGTGGACATTAGGAATTGGCCTTGCTTGATTCCTTTAAGTTCTCAAACAACAAATTCCTGTTTGCAGCTTTAAAAAATAGACCTTTTTAAGATTGTTTCTGAAATAATCTTCAAAATGAAAAAAAGCCATGCCTCTCCTATAAAATTCATGCTAAAGTTCACCATAGAATATATTTTTTGAAAGTTTCCTGTTTGTTTTTTATTTTACATGACAAATCTAATGACAATATACTTTTACAATAATAGAAAAACATCATATCAAGTATTCTTAAGATGTATCTATCAGTCTTACAATCCTGCCACTATATTTTTAGAATCACAATGAAAAGCCTTAAAAATATTTTTTAGTGTCCTTATGTTACATTGGTAGGAAATATACATTATGCATTAATTCAATAAATTTTGTCATTCCTATATAAATTTTTTCAATTAAAGCCATTATATCAATGTTAGTATATTTAGAAATACTTTTGCTACTTTTCTTTCTTTTCATGAAAATCCACACAAAAAAATTTCATCTCAGTAACTTATGTTGAATAAATTATAACAGCAACTTTATATTATTTTTGTATTTTAACTTGTTCAAGGTCCAGCTCCCCCTTTGCTTATTTGAAAGTCTCTAGTGACAACTTCATACATATTTGCAACATTTTATTTTTGCAAATAATTTTTTTTCTATATCATATAACAGAGTTTACTTTTTTTTTTTTACTTCATAGGACAAAAATTAAATGAACAGTGTTGTTCTTTTTGTAACTGCATTTGTTTTACTTAAGATAAATTTTGTAACTGAATTTTTAACATACTTTTATCACATGGATTTCTTTCCAATTTTGTACACATATTTAAAAATTGATGGCAGTGCAATATGACAAAATATTTCAGGCCCCCTTGTCTCTTTACTGTAGTATAATTGGCCAATTGTATTTCAAATATGTTGATATTATTTTGGTATGTTTTCAGTGATGGTTTTTATGCTAGGTTTGGGAAAAGATAAGGGGGATTTTGATATGAAGGCCATGTTGGCAAAGATTATGTTGTGGAAATGGGATGGAGCAGATTACAGTAGGGAATGGAAAGGGAAGTTAAAGTGGCTAACAGGTTTCGGTGGGCATAGTTTCTGAGAGATTCCTGACTCCATATAAGGAGAAGTCACAGTGATTAAATAAATAAAAACAACTTTTACTTTCAATTGATTGTAAAAATTGCTTCTTTTAAAATAGATTAAATTTTATTTCCTCTTGATTGTAAGATTACTTTTGAAAAATACTTTTTACATAAAATTATATTGGAAGTAGATTCTTAATTGCATCCATGAATTTCATTAAAAATATTATACAGATTGTGACATGGATTTTATTCTCTATTTTAAATAGGAATAATTACAAAAAAAATTTGAATATTGTAAGAATATTAAAAAAATATTATATATAAATATTTTATGATAAACTATTGGGTTTTTTTTCAATCATAATTGGGATTTTTATATTTATTTTGAAATAAATGGAGTTTCCAGAAATTAATTAATTCAATCATTAATTTTTACAAATGATTGAAATAATTTGTTAATTGCAGGATATTCTATGCTTTATTTCAAATTGAATATAAAAACCCTAACTGTGGTTGAAGACAACAATTGTCATTGTTTATTTATAAAGATGCTATTAGTTTAAAAGTCATTCAGTAAAAAATTTAATTTAAAAAGTTTATTATACGTGTAAATTAAATAATATAAGATATAATTGGTAATGATATCTATTTATTATGCTTATGTCAGGATTCAAATCCCTACTCAGTAAATCTTCAAAAAACTTCTGGTTCCATTTAGATTTAGGATTTTTTTTTTCAAATAATCCAGTCCAAAAAAAAATCTAATATTGATCGGTAAATGGATATCTACCTGCTCCTAGCTAAAAAATAAAATAAGGATAGAGTATTTTTCAAACTCTCACCAACCAAAAAATGATAAATCTGGTAATTTGGGGATTGCAAATTGGTTTATAGGGTCACTGAGAAATTACCCATTAACTTTTTGGTCTTTGATTTTCTTTGCCTTTTTTTAATATCTGGAATTAGAAAAGCCACATTCATTTAAAAATTACTGCTGGTGATGTATTATTTTTATAAATGTTTGTATTTACATGCAGTTTAAATTGTGATTTGCTTTAATTTATTTTAATTTTTTATTTTCCTGTACTTTTTTTCTGCCTATAAATTTTTTAAAGAAAGTGAAATCTGTAAAGGACTATTATGGTTTCAATTTCTAGAATATTTTTGGCAGTGCTTTTCTTAGAGTGAGAAAATAATCCATTTGACTATTATCGATAATAGTTTGTTTTCCTCTGTGAAGCTTGGGATAGTGATAGAATTATTCATTCCATTAAAGATTTCTGGATCAATTTTCAACTAAGCATATATATATATATAATGTAATTTAATGTGCATGCTAATAGCTCTTGACAAGCTTTTCCGAATATCCCTATTCCCAAATTAGTTTCAAGCTGCTGATTATCATTAGTGAGATGCTAGTATATTCGAAAATACCAGCTCCTATCCAAACCGGTTTTAATCTGCTAGCTATCATCAGTGAGGTGCTAGGATATTCAGACATTAGATCTAAAAATACTAGCTCAAGCCCAACATTTTTCAAATAGTATCTAATAGTAAATTCTGGGTTTGAGCTGGTATTTTTTTGTTAAAAGCTATTAGCATGCTCATTATATTATATTTGTAGTACAAGGCTATTAAATTAAGTCACTAATATAATATTAACCCATCTATGCACTCTATTACTGTTTCTCAATGCTTTAATTACCATCCTCTTTGACAGTTTCGATTGCTCCCGCAATCTTCTTCAGAACTACAACATAATACAAATATATGAATATAAATATACATGAACATATCATTTACATTCTATATATAAATCTTATAATCATCATTTATTTATTACGTTTTAAATATTATTATATATTATATATTTTATTCTTTTTACATTCTATATTTATCAATTAAAACCCCCTATAATCATATATATTCTATTTTTATTTTATTCTTATTAGTCTTTTAAATATTTAACTCTAACTTATGATGTATGACTTGATTTTTATTAATATATATATATTAGTTAAAATATTATTGCTTTCAATCTATCAATTGGATACTTGAACGTCACATGATTAAAACTACTGTGTTCAACTTCTCACTTAGATGTTTGAATGTTATATGACTAAAATTATTGTGCTCAACCTATCACTTGGGGAGTTGAATATCACATGACTAAAATTATTATGCTCAACTTTCATTTGGGTGTTTCAATATGGCATGACTAGAACTATTTTTTTTTTTTCATATGTCATAGCATCGGCCGGGACGCGAACCCACAACCGTCTGCAACCACTACTTGCTTGCAAGGCGGCTGCGATGACATCTCGGCTAACAACGCTTGACATGACTAGAACTATTATGATCAGTTTGCTGAGGGTTTGGATATCACTTGATTAAAATTACCACCTATCAATTGGGTTTTTGAATTTCACTTAATGAAAACTATTGTGTTCGCCCTATTACTTGGGCATTTTATCTTATGATAAACTACCACCCACAGTTTAGTGAGACAGTAGTGAACTTTGGGGCTAAAGATTTCTAAATCAAATCTCAACTTGTCATTTCTGGCGTTTAAATAGTGTTGACCTCCAGAGCAACTAATAATTCAATTATTTATACAATACTTATCTATAGTTTGATTTTGATTTTTCATCTTACTAAGTTTTAGCTTATATAGTTTTTATTATTTTAAAACTAGGCAAAAGGTAAGAATTTGTCTCTGGTATATAATAATAATAGTTAAATGGCTTATAGTCAGAATAATCATAAAAAGTTTACGCACTGAAAATAACAAAGCTAGAGGGGTGAACGAGTGACCTTGAGCTCCAAAGTCCCCACTCTATCGTTGCATTAATCTATGTAGGGTATTGGTTTATACAGTATGTATATATAGCATAGATATATAAATCGTTGAAGTAAAATTTATTACAGTATTACAATTCTTGAAAATCAGATAGTAAACAATTTTTAATTTAAAATTAGTAAAAGTTATTGATTTATTGAAAAATAACCTAGCTTATGAACTCTAATTTCATAATCCAATGCTTATTATTGCACGTTGTGCACTAAAATGATTTAAGTAAGTGAAAAAAGAATAATAATAATAAAAAAAAACAATTTATTTCAATAATAACTAACTATAGATGAAAAAGATAATTAAAGTCAAATGTCCAAACATTCCCAGAATGCATCGCTATTACCCCTGCCGTAAACTTAGCTTTAAAAACCATCTAAATCAATAAAATCAAAAAATCTCAATTTTATGTTCATATCTCGTCTTAATAATATATTCGCAGATATTAGTTTGAAGAAATATATAAACAAATCTTAATTTTTGCGTTTGATTAAAAATTTGTGGTGGTGATACTTTAATAATAATTATATAGTGATCTACTTCGATAATCTACTGTTTCGAAGGATATTATTTTACTTTCTTTTTCAGGTATGGGGTCTGACCAATGTTAGTATAAGAATAGAAATCGAACCAGGGCCTTGTCAAAACAACAGAAAATAGAACTTTAATAAACTTATCTATTGCGCAAGTCAGAACTATATAGAGCTGATTTTAAGTTTTAAAAAAAAATATTGTAATGAAATAATGATGCCATAAATACGTTATTATTTGAATGTGATGTGACTTGATGTGATGTACTGTGATTTCTCCTTAAACGGAGTCATGAATCTCTCAGCAACTATGCCCAGAGAAACCTTTTAGCCACTTTACCTTCCCTTTCCATTGCCCATCCTAAGTTTTCCCATAATCTGCTCCATCCCATTTCTACAACATAATCTTTGTCAACACCATGGCCTTCATATCTAAATCTCCCTTATCTTTTCCCAATCCCAGCATAAAAACCAATAACCCACTTTCTGTATAATCACTTTATTCATATTTATTCTTCCATAACTTCATTATTTGTACTCTTTCTGCTTCCTAGCATTTACATTGAATTAACAGATGCCTAATATTTTATATGCCTTCCTTACACAACTTGCAGACTAAATCACCATATTTTTTCATTTACGTGTATATTCCTGTATTGCTAAAGATCCCATTTGAGCCTTAAACAATAAACTATTTTCCTTGCTATTATCATAAATTAACTCACACCCAATGTTCCATTTGCTTCTATATATATTTAAACTCTTTAGTCTCCATACTAGTTCTCCATCTCTCCAACTCTCTATTCTTTATTAATGTATCTATTCTTTTATCCCATTCCTTACCACTGTAACATTCATCAATCCTCCTAACCCAATCATCCTACCTTTTGTACAAGTATACTGATATAAATTCTTTATCCAAATTTTTGCATACTGCATTACTTTTTCACCCATCTTGTTGCCTGCCCTTTACCAATTAAATACTATTCTGGCTATTCTTTTATTATACATAAACTGCATCCAATGCATGTCTTCCTATTTCCCTTTGTACTTTTTCTAAGTAATCTAATACCCCTTTACTAGCATCTAATGTATCATTACCCTATGTTAACCCTGCTATTGCAACTTCCTTCAATACAATTCTAGCTGCATCATATATATTATATGAAAACACTGTTAACTTCTTTATCAATCCCTTTTCTTTTCTTTGCTTTATTTATCAATTTTTTCTCCCATTCATCAAAGCAATTTTTCTGATTATTTAAGATGATTCCCAAATAAAAGCATAAGCTTGTGATTAAGACCTGTAGAGGTCCCTATCTTCACATTTTCAAGCGCACATGTTGAGGTTTATTGCATTAGTAAATATTATATCTATTCACCTCACTTAATTTTATATCCGCCAATAAAAATTCTACATCTTCTCTTTCCCCATGATTAACCATCATTATATTTGATTTTTCTTCACTAAATTTAATCCCCATCTCTTTATTTGCCTTGCACATGTCTTCAGCATAACTTCAAATTCTTCTCTTTTTTCTGCACACAAAAAGACATCATCCACAAAAAAAAGACCTGACAAAGTATATACTCTCTTAGCACTTATTAAAGGTATCTCTATCTCTTTTCCTAATCTTTCTATTGCTCTCTCCATTTCACTCAAATACAACAAAAACAAAATAGGTGATATAGGGCATCCTTGCCTTAGTCCCACCCATTTTTAACTTTAACTGATTCTATAGTTCCTAATTGATACATATAATAATTATTTTCATATAATTTCTTAATAATATCCACTAAATCTTCATCCATCCCCAAATTTGCTAAACTTACCCATAATCATTTTCTATTTACTCTATCATATGCCTTATAAAACTCATATATAACTGTCTACCTGAATTTCTACTCATATCCATAAGTTGGGTAACTACGAATAAACTATATCCTATACGCCTATCTGATCTAAAACCTCCTTGCATTTCCCCCACTACATTATTTCCTTTCATCTGTTTTGCAACTCTTCCAATTACCATATATAAGAAAACTTTATATAAAATTGATGTTACCACTATCAGTCTATAATTGTTTAACTTTCCTTTAAATAATAATCTTACTCTTGTATTATTCCAACTACCCAGAAAAACTCTTCTGTGCCACCTTATTAAAACAGGATAACTTTACTCATGCCTATACCCTAAATTTATTACCATCTTTGCTGCCCATCCATCTAAACCTTTTGCCTTTCCACTTTTTAATTTCTTCCCTGCCTCATTCAGTTCATTTTTTGTAAACCTAATATTCTTATTATTATATGCTTTCTTGTTTTTTATCATTCTGTCCTTCACATTCAACATCTTTTCTATATCCATTACATATCTATTTAAGATTCTCTCTAAGTCTTCTCTAGAGTTACACTCTATTCCCTAATCATCTAGTAATACTATCTCTCTCTCCTCTATATTTCTCCTTTTAATGTAATTCCAATTTTTTTTACTCTCATCTCTTCCACTTTTATTAATATTAATATTAATAATAATATTAATGCTATATGCACCACCTAGAGGATTTGTAAAAGTTTATACATTATCATCATCATAAGAAGAAGAAGAGAGGAGGAGGAGGAGATGGAGGAAGAAGAAGAAAAAGAAAGATCAGTTTTAATACATATGTTTAGCTTTATTCTTGACAAGTGCCTTAAAAATAATGAGCCTTCATCAAAATAGCAATGTTGTTCTTATTATTCCTGCTTGCTCAATTTTATGTTAAAAATTAGGGTAAAATTTATTACATTCTTATTTTTAATGATTTAATATTAAGACAGAAGGCCGTAAAGATCATTTTATCACAAAGAACATTGTATACAAATTAATATTTAAATATATAAACAAATGATTTAACATTATTGTAAAGATGCCATTATTTAAGACAAATTAACTTAAATTGCTTTAAATTCGATATTCAAGAATCTAAAGGTGCAAGTTCAACTTCTATGCCAATGCTGTCACTGTGCACCTCAGGCCAGCAACACCTGAAGAAGAGTGAAGAATAATACTACTTGAAACATTGTGTAATTATTAGCCTGTGTTGTCTAATTATGTGTTATTACTAACAAGTTGTTTGTATGTGAAAAGTTTAAAATTTTCTATACATTCAACATTCACTCATAGATGATGGAAATACTCCAAATTAACTTTTCATATGTATTTATAAGACATTGTAAGCTTTGACATACTTGCTATGTTGATAAATGTTAATAATTTTTAGATCAGATGTGATATTTAAATAAAAAAACAGTATTGCTATATTGATTATTTCTAGCACATCTAATAGTGGAAGAACCAAACAAAGGTCATTTTGTGAATGGTCATTTTTTTTACTAATATGATTATGTGTGAAAGTTTACAAAAAATTTTCTAAATGATGCATAATTATATTCTTATGGTAGCATAAAATTATTTGTTTTTGTTTATATATATGAAGACATTATAACAGAGTTTAGACTTTAATTTTTATTTTAGTAACCTAGAATACTTTCAGCATGCTGATGTCATGCTCATTTTTATTAATATTATAACATTTTTAAAAAAAACGTGTTGTTTATTTATTTGAATGCTATAGGCTCTCTGATTCATACCATGTTTATTTTATGTAATAAATCAAGCTTCTTTGATTCTTTTTCTTTCTATCATCTCTTTCTTTACGAATCATTTTAATAATAACTGGATCAAATATATGTCCTTGTTATTTATAATTATAAATTACTAATACAAATTTTATATGCAAACTTGATAAAATTGTGATTAATATAAAATTGTGATTAATATCAAATATAGAGATACGTTTTGCAGATCTTAAATTTTGTTCATAATAATTTTAATTTTACAAATTTCAAAACATTAAGTGAAAAGTTTTTCAAAATCATAGTCTAAGATTGTATATATCTTTAAACTAAATTTAAATCAGTAGTTCTCAAAAAAAAATCTTTAATATTTGTATAACTTTGCACTTCAATTGAAAGTACAATCTTTTAAAACCTAAGATACTTACTTCCTCACTTTCATTACTCTCTGTGCATAGTGTGATGTGTTATTACGCAACTATTTGTTAAAAGTTTAAGTACTTCATAAATTTCATCAAAGTTGGATATAATTTCAAGATTATCATTTTCTTCTCCTTTTTTTTTTTTTGATTAATAAAATAATCATTATATTATATTTATTATCAATATTGGTCAAGCAGGTGGCAATAGAAACAATAAATCTTTTTTTTTTTATACTAAATATAGCTACTAGAATGTATAAAGTTTATTTGTTGCAAACTCTTTAAAGTGAGAATGGAGTACAGCTCTTGTAGTTAAATATATCTACTCTTAACGGAACTCTTTTTTTTTTTTTTTCATATGTCATAGCATCGGCCAGGAGGCGAACCCACAACCGTCTGCAACCAACTACTTGCTTGCAAGGCCACTGCGATGACCTCTTGGCTAACAACGCTTGACAATTTCAAATGAAATAAATTTAATAAAACAGTTAATAAGTCAATTATTTTATATAGCGCGATGTTTTTTTATAAACTATAATATTTAAACTGTTGCACATGAGCTTTGGATTTTAAATATAAAATGAATGAATACTAACACTTCAACAACCACATGATACAAAAGCGTTTGGGTTCGAAAAGATAGATGGCCATTCTATCTTTTCCAAAGACTTTATCATGTGGTTGTTGAAGTGTTAGTATTCATTCATTTTATATTTAAAATCCAAAGCGCATGTGCAACAGTTTAATGCTGTTTAAATATTATAGTTTATAAAACAGTTAATGTATAATTTATATTTTTGAAAGGGAGATCAACTAGTGATACAAGATTATATGGTGATGGATTTATGATAAGATTTAATTTAGTATCTTTTATTTTGTAATTATATATTTTTATTAAGCACAAGTGAGTATATGTAAATACTTAAAGGTTTTAACCTTTGACACTGTGGTCTGAATATATTTTTAATGCTAGAGGGACCTTGCCAAATCTTGACACAAGATTAAGACTTTATAAAGATAAGAATGGCCGTCTAACTTTCTAATTAAATAGGCAAATCTGAAGCATCTTGATTTTCTAATTTCTTGATATATCATTACAAAATTAATAACATAAAAACTTATTTTATACAATGTAATTATTTTATTCAGAGAAATCAGACAAAGAAATCTTTTATACTTTGCTGAATAGTATTATTATATCAATATCAATAAAATACAAAAGATTTGAACACATATTGATACAAATAGTAAACTTTGATGACGTTGTTGGAAATAATGGTATTGGGACTAGTCTACTATTATTGGAATTTTTGCAGCACAAACCACATTGTGGAGGCAGAAAAATTTCTGTATAAAAATATGGATGTGTCCACTATCAAAACAGTGACATCTAACAGACTACCTTGTAATTAGAGACAGAATATAAAAACAGATCATCTTTCATGAATGTTTATTTCTGCAAATTGTTGGACAGATCGTAGATGCTGCAAGATTAAAATGGCAGTTTAATTTAAAAATAGATCTTATTCCAATAATATTTATATGAAACATAACATTTATTCTTTAAAAGTACTATTCATTTTAAAATTACTAAATTAGACTTTCATGATTGTCTTTTATTAAAGCAGGTCGATTTTTTTAAAGAAATGTATTGTGGATACAAGCAGATCTTCACCTGGTTTTATTAAAAGGAAGAATCATAACCAGTTTTCCAATAATCATTCTAATATTAGGGATTTGATTAATGTGAAACAAGTCATTTCTTCTTGATATAATAAGTCAAATATGGCACTTCATAACTACGATAAAAATTTAAAAATAGAAGTTCAGCAATTAACAAAAAGCCTTAAAATTATTGGTGAATTAAAATGGGCAAAAAAGATGCTCATTTTAAATCCTTTTTATGCACTGGATTTAAAAAATAATATTGTAATCATAACAAATCAATTGGTGGTTCTCTATATACATGACAAAGACATTTTAAACAAGTGGAGAAAGTATTTTAATTATTTTTTAAATAATGGTACAAGAATTGAGATGACAACTTTTAATATTTTATCTGTTTTATGTATCATTTAAATTTGGATAGAGATATTCAGCTAAGTGAAATTAAAACAGCTTATTTGTAATTGGAGGAAATTAAGGCTCCAGAGATGCTTAAAGAAATTTTAAAACCTTTTTTTAAGTTGTACATTACTTTAAAATGATACAAAGTATAAAAATTATCCATTTATCTACATAAAACAGAATCATTTTCATCTGCCACCAAATACTAATTGTAATGATTATTTTCATAATCATTACATCATGTAAATTATTATTTTTTTCTTCTCCTGTATATATGTTAATACTTGTATATAATTTGCTATTAATAAAGCTTATTTTATAAAGGAGTGAAGAGAGGGAAAGATAGTCATATGTTTGCTTAAAAAAAAATTGCAATTTTTTGATGAAAGTATAGATTCCTGAAGTTGTTATGCCTGATCTTAAAGATAATTCTGTTCTTCTACTTTTTATAAATAAAAAGATGATAGATTAGACTGCAGTAATTATAATGGAATATTATTATTAACCATTATATTGATTTGGTCATAATATTTGTCTCTATTATTCAAACAGATTTATGGCACTAACTGAAATGAAAACTGGAATTAACAAAAATGGGCACTAACTTCAGATTTCTTCCAATTTTTAGATAATGGACTTAAAAACTATTTATAAATGATTTCATATTTGATGGTGAAATTTATTGTTCGAATCAATTAAAATCAAAAACAAGAACTTCATCTGCTAATTGTGTTATCCTTTCCAATTGTAAAGACAACCTACAACATGTATATTAATATTTTTATTAGTTATTTATTATATTAGAGATTATCCAATAATGAACAATATATCTGTAGTGTAATTTTCCTATATTATTCTCACACAAGGTAGAAACTGGTTGCTATCTGCTTTTAATACCTTGTAGAGGGATGTAGTCTTAGTGATCATAGATCTTTTTCACATCTTTGGTCATATGCTTATGTTTACATCCTTTCACAAAGCTGTTAAAGGTGAATAGAAACCAGTCCCTACTTTGTGTGAGAATGGTGTACAGAAATATTATTCTTTATTGGAAAATTTCTATTTTAATGAATGAGTAATAAAAATTATTAATGTAATTCCATTAAGTGATTTGTATCAAAGTTGTGAAGGCAGCAAGTTTGGTACTTATCAATTAAACTGTAATAATTTGCTATCTATATATACTAAACAATGATAAAGATATGTGTAAGATTATAGTTGGGCTAACTGATGAGAGCTGGTTTAGTGCAAAATGTGCATCTTGGGGCACACACATCTTTTTTCCATGTCTTTGATATGTTTATGAGTACATCTCTACAAGATGTTAAAAGTGAATAGAAACCAGTCCCTATCTTGCATGAGAGTGAAGTATTATTATTGGATAATATACTGGTGTTTAATATTTAAATGCAATTATAAAAATTTTGATTTTGTAATTCATATCGAAAATCAGATTTCTTATTGGTCAGTGAGGAAAAAAAATACTCAAAAACTTTTAGCTTGTTGTGGTTATCAACTTGAGAATGCAAGCCATAAATACCTTGGTAGTTTCATTAGTAGAAAGATGGATTTTGGCATTGAATTCAATGTGATACTAGTTGTACATAAGAGATGTTATTTTGCCTAATTCATTTATATAAATTGAGTAAAAGTTGTATCTGAACTGTGATTTATTAATGATCAATGCAATAAATTGAAGAAGAATGGACTCATTAAAAAGGGTTATTTATATAGTCTAATTACAGAACTAAAAAAAGAGCAGATAATTGAAATGTGAAGATTTGAATTCATGATATATTACTCTATATGGAGGCATGAATAATCATTGAACTACAGATGGCAATTTCAATCAAATTTTGACTATTTTAAAATGGAGTGTTGAATTGCACCTATATATCCAACAGTGATCTTTATTTCTTTTACTATTCAATCTAAAGCTTTGAATAAATTAGCCTAAAGTTTAAAATCCAAGCCAATTCATTAGCCTTTAGGGTTTGGTTTGAATTATATTCTGATATCTATAGATTATTTGTATTGCAATAAATAGATTTAGAGTAGATTGATAATAAATTACTATGATCAAATATAAATGAGGGTCATGTGATGCCCTGTTTAGTATATATCACCAAAAACCTTGATCAATTCTTTGCTACCAATCACAATTGCTTCTGATTTTATTTGTCATGATTGTCAATCAATCTACAAACAGTTTTATGACCATAAGGTTAATTTAACTTTAAGCTTTTCACCAAACAACTATTGTAAAGCATTGCTTCTTCTATATATGGGAACTAGGGTATATCTATTTTCTAAGACATAATATACCAATATATGCTTCTAGCATAATAACTTCAAAAATATTAATCTTTAAATGCATTTGCACTATGGAGCATTATGCATTGCCATGAAAGTTTTTTTTTTTTTAAAAAAAGAAAGAATTTAGGGCCATGTTTTTGACCCCAAAATGTAACTATACTTTGCAGGGAGCAGAATGATAGGAAAGGGTGGTTTATTAATTAATAGCACAGATTCAAAGATGAACTGAAAATCACCACTGTTCAATTAAGTGCTGTTAGAAAATGCGCAAGTAAATGTAAAATATACCATTTCTGGTATTACGTGTAATGATGAATGGTGCTGCAATTTTATTTTAACATTTATCTTTTGAAAAGGTTGCTCTTAATCAAAAATACTTTTAAGGATTTAAGTATATTTTGGAAATTTTCACCCCATGCAAAGACACAAAATTGATAAATAAAACTGTTGCAGAATATTTATGGGTTTTTATTTTAGATCTATTATAAATATATATATATATAATCTGTATGATAATGAATAATTAGTTTTATTAAAGGTCGGTTTGAAATATTGAATTTAGAAAGAAGTGGGAAGAAGATAACAAGATAGAGGGAGGGGATATAATAAATGTAAAAGTAAAATTGAAAAATAAATTGATGAAACGAGTGTTCTAAATACTTTAAAAATTGATAAAGTGAAAATGAAATAAGTAGGTTTGTGGCGGGTGGGGGTGGATTGTACGTGGTTAATACGAACAAAAATTCTTTATTTTTTTAGATTTAAGAAAGAGGTCAGCAAAATAGGATTTGGAGCAAAAACATGAACTATTAAAATAATCCAATGCTATTAAATCCTTCAAATATGTAGGCATTAAAAAGAATACGGAAGGAGAAAAGTCTATTATTATGATAATAAAAACGTATTGATGTATGTGAGCATGGTTTAGAAGTATTTTTTTTTTAGGTCGCAATTCATTAATAGGTCGTAAAAATAGTTTTAATTTCTCAAGACCGTTATACTTTTTAATAAAAAGAGCAAATACTACGATTTACATTTTTAAAAGTCAGATTTTATTTCGTCAAGTGTTCAGCACAATTATAAGATATAAATGACCTTGCTTAATAATTTGTCGTAGCAAAAGCAGCAGAACAGTTTTTCCCCCATGTTCCTCTGTCTGGAACTGATCCAAGAATTTCTCGCTCAACAACCAAATCACTTTTATCACGAGTCAAACTACTCAGGTATTGACTCTCATTAAATAAAATAGTTTTTAATTTCGGCTTTTGAATTGTTCGTTTGTTTGTCTTTTTAATAAGCTGTGAAAATATAGGGAATTTGAACTCAGACTTTCAAATACCCGTCAACTATTTACATTATCTCATACCATAGATACACATGACCACACACACGTAGAAAAGATAAATAATTACCAATATACGTATTTTGACGGGTACTTGAAAATCTGAGTTCAAATCCCCTATATTTACAATTAGGCTTCAGGTATCTGAAGAGTGTCTGTATTTTAAATATTTAAGCTGTGAAATTAAATGTTAAATTCAAATTTTACACCCAATATTACTTTATTGTATATAAAACCCTTGTTTCAATTCAATAGACAAAAGTTAAAACAGGTAATTTAATCCTGTGAAGGTATGTTCAGTGTGGATAAATTATAATGATACAAAAGAGGATATATGAGCACAGACTTTCACACTACCCACCACTCTCCACTATATGTCATAACACTGATAGACCTTAAACACTGATATGTTGAAAAGATAAATAATCACCAATATCCGTATTTCGTGCTAAACCAGCAATCATCAGTTGGTCCAGATTATCATCTCCACACATATATGCAATGAGTGCTCAGATATATATTAAGATGTCCAACCTTCATACTTTAATGGACAAGCTTCAATCACTCCACACTCCAACCGTCCATTCAATTGAAAATCTGATGATAGAAGATTGGCTATCTTAATATATATCTGAGCACTTATTGTATATATGTGTGGAGATGATAATCTGGACCAACTGATGATTGCTAGTTTAGCATGAAATACATGTATTGGTGATTATTTATCTTTTCAACATATCAGTGTTCAAGTGTTGATCAGTATTATGAGATAGAGTGGAGAGTGGTGGGTAGTGTGAAAATCTTTGCTCATATACCCTATATATTACATATATTGATTCAGGTATATAATAAGCCTATATTTCAGTTAATACAAAAAAGATACATTTAGGGTCTTATTCAATCGTCAATTTGTGAGGATTTTCACAATTTTCCTTATTTATTTATTTTTAATTAAAAATCATCAACTCCTCCCCTCTTCCTTTTTAAATAATAATAATCTGTGATTTTACCACAGATTATTACTAAAATAATTTAAAAAAAAAAAATTGTACCAGGCTGACCTAATCGAAAACATTTTATGCAGAGCATCATATTTACAAACAAGGTTTGTGGAACTTTAGATACATAAAGTTTGTATTTCTGTGGTAAAATGGAAAACAATCAAAATGTGAATCATACCAAATTTTAATATAAAATTGCAGCATGCAAGTCTGGTAATTAAACAACAGTGACAAAATCACCTGTATTGGACTATAAAATGATTAAGTAAAATATTAAATATAATCCTTGTTTAGAAGAAACAAAATAAAATGTTAAGTATAAAACTGTGTCAAGAACAAATTATTATTATTATGATTTTTAAAATTACTGATTAAATAATCCAGCCTATCAATAGTATTTGGTCCTATGATCAGATCCAGAGAGTATTTCATATAGGAAGTTCATCCATTTTTCTAGTTCTTTCTCTTCATTGCCCATATCTTCAATTCCACATATCTCTTTCGATCTTATATTATCCACCAAAGTCAATCTTTCATGTTGTTTCTTCTTGTTTCCACCATTCCCACTAAAACATCATTCATTAAGCTATTGTTTTTTTTTAAAAAAAATATAAGACTAATCCAGTTTCTCTTTTTATCTCCCATTTCATCAGTCAATCTTTTTTTTTTTTTCATTTACTTTTGCTAAACCTTCTTCACTTGTCATTTTATTTATCCAATTAATTTTTCTAGGCTTCTTCAATGACCATATCTCAAAGATTTCCAATCTGTTCCTAATATTTTAACTCATCGTCCATGTTTCCCAACCATACAATAGAACATTCCACAAAAAGTTCAAGTGACAGAAGTATCAGGACTGAAATCCACCCAAAGATTTTAACTTCAATAATTTGATACTTAATCATTGCACTAAGTTATAATATTGATATATAAATAAATTATTATTGCCCTCTATTATGAAAAATTAACATTTCTTTCTTGATTTTGTCTCAATATGAACTACTAATTTTAAATTCAATGACCATACCTGCCAAACTGTTCAAGTGTTAACTACTGAATTACTAACTTCAAATAAGTTTTGATCAGGGTCACTTTTGAAATTTTTCTCTTTTTTTTTTTCTAACTGGAAGGTCACTGAAATTAATGACTGAAGAACAAAAATAAATAAATTAGGAAATGCAGTAGCCCTGCTATTGCAAGCAATTAAGTCAGGCATTTTTGTTGGAATTTTGAATCTTGGCAGAATTGGCTTTTAATAATCCTTTTTTTTTTTTTTCAAAGCAGGCAATCACCTATACCATCCAGTTTTATGATTTCAATTTTTTCCCTATGCAGTTAACTTATAATCATATCCTGATACAATTTTAAAACTGCATAAAATCCAATTAAATTTTGATGCTTTTTCTGCTTTTCAAACCATAGCTTAACTGTTGGCAATGTTTTGTCTTCAACTGCATCCAAAAATTGTATTCTGAAAATGTTGTTCCAAGATCTGATATTTTTTTATTGCTGTAAGCATTTGCTACAGCAATAAAGTTGTTAGTGAGCTTAGTTTGCAAATGCTTTTTGGAGTTTTACACTCGTCTCATCTTGTATGAATGTTGGATAAGTTATTACAAAATACAAATAAACTTGCTGGGTTGTTGTTTAAAAGACTTACAATGGTAACAGAAAACTTTACAATAAAGAATATATTTATAATATTTTTAAGAGTTGCAAATTCCAAATATGTATGCTGTAAGAAATATTTATAAGTCAGATCATATGTCATTTAATAAATTTGGCAATTAAACTCTATCTGACCAATCCATTAGATATATATATATATATAAGTAAACTTATAAATAAATATTAGGAAATACAGTAATTAAATTCTGTTTTTTATGACTATAATAAATCATGAATATGGTTTTGACTGCAATTATAATAATGTAAAAATATTGCAAACTGAAAGAAATAATAATAAACTACAAATCAAGGAAGCTATGTTAATATATTGTAACGATCCGGAGAAGGCGACTTAACGTAAACTGCACTACAGGGCGCCATCTAGGCATTTGAACCTAGAAAAATTTATAAAGTAGGCAGATACGTAAGTCAAAAAAAAAAAATTTTTTTTTTTTTTTTTTGCATCCGGTCGTTAGCCCATGTCACTAGCTCAGGGAGTAGCAGAGATTTAATAATATCATATCTTATCTAATTAGATTTCAACATTAAAAAATAAATAAAATAAGCCACTGCCAGTAATTAGCATACAAACATTTATTTATGCACATATATATAAGATTTAAAATTCTTTTAGTATTAGTTTTACAGTTCAAAATTTAACCTACATTTTTAACTTTGATTTTTGACTTTAATTTACATTTAATTACTATTATATTCTAATTTTACATTTTTAATTAAGTTCGCACAGATAAATTTATGAAAGCTTGTTTATAATGTTGAATATAGATCGTTTACATAGATTTCACGGTCAAAAACATTTCAAAATAAACATAAACGATCAAAATACAAAATTATTGATTACTGACAATTGCGGAGGGAAATTTATACGTAACCCAATAGTATTCACCATAAGATACTTGCATTGTCACCAATAACTTAAAAGACATCCGAATAAATACATTTTAGATACTCACCGTAAGGTATCATTATTCATCGAATGTCTATATATTTTGATCAAATATGGAAACGCAAAACATAGTTAACCAATAAACAATCCATGCAAGCGTCTATAAACAACTTAAATTTAATGCATTTTTATTTAGGGTCGAGTATGAATAGACCAGATAAATTTGCTTTTGAAAATAAACATTCTATCCCTATTTAACCTTAGGCTAAAATTCGTAGTCAAACTGGCATCAATTCATCTGATATATCGATGTATTCAATGTAATAAAATACGGCAGCACAAAAAGTTAAGAGAAGAATTGCTTCCCATGAGATAGGAATATTACATCCATCTGCACAGAAGAGCAATAAAACAAAAAACTCCATAGAAAGGAACTGCGGTATCCGACTTATAATTCCTTCCATAGGCAAACGGAAGTGTGCGGCGTATGAAGCGATTCTGCCCGTAGCGAATCAATATTACATCTACTAATCACACCAATATATCCAATCCATTGACCCAATTTAACCACGAAACAAATAACCTAAGATTACCCTCCCCTAATATAACTTTACAAATCTATACAGCCATTCACGCCCGACTTAAGTTTAACATTTATATAATTTAACTTAACGGAAAACAGAAATCATAATAAAACTTAAAGAACAAAAAAGTAAATAAATAAATGGAAATGATTTTAAATATATATAAAAAAAGAAATACATCAAATAACATTATTAATAAATTAAGTTGGTCAGATAGGATAAGATTGCAATCATTTAACTCTGGAAAGTTTAATTTAATGTTCATTTTTTATAAAGTTCTTATGGTTTAAAATGTTAATCTTTTACAGTTGCTTGCCATGAACGTGAATTCCCACGCCGTCCTGAAGATATTGGTATACATTTAGCCGATGTTTTATTTATTCATTCGGAGGTTTTTTAATTTAGTTGGTCCTCAATGTAGAAAACGATAGTTCATTTCTCTTTCTTTCTTTGGCAAAACTGAAGTGATTGAATCGTGCGTCTCTTCAATCGCTTCTCCCGCACCTCCGCACTAACACCTATCTGTCACATCGTAATAATCATAATCCAGTCACTAATTAATAATTTCCAAATTTTCCTTTTATACGTATTCGAAGGATTGACTTGGCATTATGTCATCGATGCGATGATCCTTTTCATTGAGGTCCGATTTCCCAATGGATTTATTTCATTTGCTAAAAGTTTCTATTGTTTTCCTATCTGACTGATGTTTTTACATTTAAATGCCCAAGGCTGGTTTACATTTAACTAATTAACAATCATTTCCATTTCTGATTAATTAATCTGTTTTCCAAATCAAATATATATTTTTATCTCTAAATCTTTTTAAGTTTTTGTTTTTAAAATACCTTTTCTATTTTTAATACAGTTTTATTTTAATAATTTTTTTTTATCTGTGCGATTTAATATATACGAGTTTAAGATGATATTTAATTTCAATTTTTAATTCTAAAAGAAAATTTTTAAATGCGAACTTTTTAATTTACTTTCGTGTTTAATAAATTAAAAAAAACAACAATGTAATGAACGTCTGTGCTCGTTACATATCAGTAAAGTTACTTAAAAAAAAATGATCAAAAAAAAATATTTTACTTAGGGTTAGTAATTACGGTACACGATTGACGAAGACATTTACAAAACATCCGGTTAATAATTTTACAAAAAGACTATATACAAAAAGAAAAAGAAAATGTTGACTATCGCTTACCTAAGGACCATTTACGTTTACACCCCTCCCCACAAGAGTTTTATTTTATTTTATACATTTTATTTTTACACACGGCATGACAAGCAAGTTATTTTATAAATTATTTATTTAAGAAGGTTGCATTGAAGTAAATATATTTTGAAAGATAATGGATTTATACGTGTATATTTGCAGCACAATTATAAATACCACCAACTTATTTATGACTGATTAAAATGCTTAAATAGGATTACTCTGAAGTAAATTCCCAACAGTACTCATCGTAAGGTACCACATTTCGATCATAAACTTACATGGCTGTGCGCGCCTATACACGTTAAAGCATAATATATATCAACAAAAAAAAACATATTTATTGCAACCTTTTGACTTTTTTTTTTTAACAAAAATTAGTTTTTAAAATTTTTTTTCACTTTCTTGTGTTTAATATATATGCGCAATTTCTTTTACTGGCAGAGCTTTTATAAGATTTCAAGTATACGACTTATGTAACCAGATAAAAATATTTCATTTTGATAAAATTTGCTCAGGGTATATGTGGTTTATTAAAGATCGGCCCCAGATTGGGAAAGCCAATTATAACGATCCAAACGAAGTGGGAGATCGCATCGCACCGCACCACACTACCAAGGGCGCCATCTAGGCATTTGAGCCTAGAAAAATTTATAAAGTAGGCAGATACGCGCTGTTAGGATTCCACTTTATTTACATATTTAGATCGTTAGCCCATTGTCACTAGCTCAGTGGAGACGCAGAGATAATAAAATATATAACCTTAGATATAAATATAAAAAAATAATAAAAGCCACTGCCAGAAATTAACACAGAAAAATATTTATTTACGCACATATAAAATCATTCTAAACCCGAGGAATAAGTTTAACATTTAGATTTTTATCTTAATTTTTAATTTTACATTTAAAATAGCTTGCTATAATGTTTAATATTTTATTTAGAGGGTCGGGTATGAATAGGCTACATAGATCTGCATTTGAAAAGACAATATTCTTCCCTTATTTAACCCTAGGCTAAAAGTTCAAAATCAAACTGACACCAATCATCCGATACATTTATGTATTCAATGTAGCATGAAAATACAACGGCACTAAATATACTATACTGTCAGGAATGCACATCTGAACAGTATAGTGAGAAGACATTGTTGCTCTCCACCACCAGGAATGCTACTTCTGATGGCGAGTAGAACAATAAACATAAAACTCCATAGGAATGGATTGCATCTTGTGTCTTACTATCCAATTCCATAGGCAACAGAGGGTGTGCGGCGTATATATGTAATCCTGCACGTGGCGGATCTCCTGCTACATTTACTACCTACACAAATATATCGAAACCATTGAGCCAATTCAACCACGAAACAAATAACCTAAGATTACCCTCCCTTAATATAACCTTACAAAACTATATAGCCGTTCACGCCCGACTTAAATTTATCATTTAGATATGTTCGCACAGATAACTTTTATACAATTTGTTTTAAAATGTTAAGTATAGATCGGCCGCACAGATTCCACGGTCAAAAACATCCAAATTAAACACAATCGATCAAAATACAAAATCATCGACAATGTCAATTGCAAAAAGGGAATACACAAAACCCATGGCACTCACCATAAGGTGCCTGCATTAACATTGTTGACCTATATATTCCAATCGACTGTGAAAATCTCAACATCATCAACCGCTAATGAATCTATGCAATGTCTATACCCAACTTTAAATTTTATGCATTTAAAATTTAAACAATAAATAATTTATACAATTAAAATGAATGGAAATGATTTTTTATCAATAACAAACATATAAAATTAAACATCAATTGATTTTAAACTTAACGATCAGATAGAAATTCCATTTTAACATTTAAATTGCTTGCACGAAAGTTCTTAATTATTTAAAATTTTTTTAAGTTCATTGTTAACAGCTTATGGAAGAAGAGTCCAGGTTCTTGTTTTTCCACGGAGTCCTTGTTTGAAACCCGGTCAGATGTTCCGGAGGTAGCATTAGCTGGTTCCTTTCGGTATCACAATCAGTTCATTTTTTAAAATAGAGAGAGAGTGTGTGATATTGCGTCTCTATCACCACTCTCAAAACAAACAGCTGGAACTGCCCAATACTCAATACCTCTCCTTTTTATATTATCCACACGGATTCAAACAACAAAACGTCACCAATCCATTACTTTCATTAGGGTCCGAGCCAAGGCCTGGTGCTTCCATTGGTCAAGCTAATTTCTCTTATCTAATTTCCATCTGACCCTTTAATTACATAAGAGCCTTGAGGGCTAGCTTGTTTTTCAAATAATAAACAATCATTTCCATTTATAGATTACAGGAATTAATTAATACCTGTTTTTATTTTAACTTATATTAAATATTTTAATATTTAACTCTTGTATTTTTTTATCAAAAAAAAAAAATACGTTCAAATACCTTTTTTTATTTATATAAAAAAAAATATTTTTAAAGTTTAGCATCTGTGTGAATATATATATTTAACAACATTTTAATTTTAGCGTTTATTTTTTTTTATAGATTTTTAATATATTTATTTTTATTTGCAACCTTGTTTTTCTTTTAAATTAATGTAACGACATATTTATATATCGTTACAATATAAATACAGGCAAGACCTAATTATTAGGCAGGCAGCAAACATTATGATCATGGAATTATGGGAAAATTGACCTTTCAAAGTATTAGTTGACAAAGACTATGAGGATAGTTGAAAGCATTCTTAAGTGACATTTATATTTTTTGTTCTTTTTAACAAATTTTAATTACTGTATTTTCTAATATTCATTTATAAATTAGGTATATTATTTTGAAAAAATACAGACATCGATTTGTAGTAGTATTATTATAAATATATATACACACAATCCATGCACAAACTTCTTTATAAATCTTGATTTATTATAATATGAATTATATATTACATATATTGATACATGTATATAATAAGCCTATATTTCAGTTATTACATAGTAGAGATGGCCATCCATTGTATATGTATTAAATGGATTATGTCCTGTACATGAGGGGTCAGATTGACTTTAGGTCAACATGGGTATGACAGGAATCTTGGCCTCAGGATGGCCTTCGAGTGTTCCATCATTAGATTTTCAATTGGATGTACGGTTGAAGAATTGAAGGGTGGAGTGGATTGAAGCCTGTCCATTAAAGTATGAAGATTGGCTATCTTAATATATATCTCAGCAGCACTTATTGCATATATGTCTAGAGATGATAATTTGAACCAACTGAGGATTGCTGGTTTAGCATGAAATACATATATTGGTGATTATTTATCTTTTCGACATATATGTGTTTAAGTGTATCAGTGTTATGAGATAGAGTGGAGAGTGATGGGTTGTGTGAAAGTCTATGCTTATATACCCTAAATATGAACTATTATCATGGTACAATAATATATTCCAATGTTTTGACTATATTATTTTATAGTCTTTATCAAGGAACAACTAAAAAATACATAATATAGTCGAAACTTGGAATATATTATTGTACAATTTTAATAGTTCTTATTATAATAAATCAAGATTTATAAAGAAGTTTATTTGTGGATTATATATATTTTATGGTTGGACATCCAATTCTGAGAAAATTTTTGGTCTAATTCTTTAATTTCTTTTAGTAAGTGTAAAGACATTTTCATCATGTCATATTCTTCTCCACTTTCAAAGATAGTCTTATTTCTCAATGACCAATTGGAAAAATTTATAGATGTTGCCAATCTTATGATCCCAAAATGTCCACTCTTGAAGGCCTTAGTCAAATTTACACAAGCTGATTCTTTGTTTTTAATGAGAGATTTAAAAGTGTTTCTTATGCTATTCCAAATTTGACACTCCTTCAGTATATATGCCATTGTCTCATCACTACGCCTACATAGTGTGCATATAGGGTCCAGATTATAATTCCTTTTACTATGTAGGAAGTCAGTGGTAGGCAAGGCCACAAGGTTAACCTTGATTAAAAAATCAACAAACCTCGGTTCCAATTTTAGATGTTTGGTCAACCTGGAGAACCTCGATATTCCAATCGAAAGAATATTGTCCATTTTAGTTTCTTCCGAATTCATAAGATCATATGTGTTCCAATAGTTTAGTTTGTTATTAAACATTGTTCCTGGCTTCTTCATTTTTAGATGGTTGAATACTATAGAGATTTGTTTTTGAATCCAAAGCCTTCCACTTTTGGGAGGTGGCCTATCGATAGGAGTTATTTCTTCTGGGAATATTGGCCCTTCCATATCTGGGTTTTTCATAAATAATCTGGTAAGTACATTATGAAAACACTGTATTAATAAGATTTTGACTGAGTGTAGTCCTATGCCGTTCATCTGTTTAGGTTTCTGTAGGAGGCGCAGGCTGATGACAGGAGCTCCCCTCCCCCCAACACATTTATTTTATTTGAAATCGTAAAAAAAAAATTAAAAATCATTAAAAAAAATATTCTATGGAACGGAAGATTATTCATTAATTTCTGAACAAAGTTAAAACGATCTCAGAAGAAATGAATTTGATGATAAAGAGATTGTAATGTAATGACTAAGTGACATGAGTAAAAGTAAAATGATAATTAATAAGATTTCGTCATCATTAGCCATCATAAAGTCTATGCGCTGTTACTAAGAAATGTTTTTTTCCCCAACTAAAACTAATA
The DNA here is from genome assembly GCA_028023455.1 of Epiperipatus broadwayi. Lineage (NCBI taxonomy): Eukaryota > Metazoa > Onychophora > Udeonychophora > Euonychophora > Peripatidae > Epiperipatus > Epiperipatus broadwayi. The sequence continues at coordinate 1,364,053 of JAQFVV010012470.1, forward strand.
ATTTTTATGTTAGCATAAAAATAATTAATTTTGTAAAATTATTTCTTCCAATATTTATATAATTTAAATCATGTTTGACTCAAAACTTAATAGCGAATCTTTTCATTTTTAAACATAATGAAGTTATTTGATTTTTATATACCCCCCCCCCTTCTTATTTTACTTTTTTTTATTTATTTGACATATCAATATTGTTAAGAATAACTTGAATAATTATAATTATTGCAAAAATATTAAATTACACTTTGCAAACAAAATGAGGATTATATTTGAAGAGATTTAATTCATCAACAAAAAAAGTTTAAACATGATTCCAAAAATAAAAATTAATAAATAAAATAAAAATAATTAATTAAACAAGATTGCTAAAATTAAACACATGAAAAAGACTACTTATTATATATACCCACATTATATATGTATGAATATTATTAACATTGATATAGAGAGAAAGTGAAAAAAAAAAAGAAAAAAAGAAAAAAAGAAAGATATGTGGAAAAAAAGTTGGAAAAACAGGATATAACGATGTATGAGAAATGAAGATGATAAGAAATGAAAAGAGGAAGGAAGAATGAAAAAAATGATAGAGAGATACTTGTTTAAAAATTGGAATATTTTTCAATTAAAGTTTTTAAACCACCCACAAGAATCTTTCTGTGAATAAATGTGATTTCATATACAGTGTAAAAAAAACCATCCTGGTAAATAGTAAAATACAACCAAAAGTCTAAAATAAACATAATATAGATATAATTTTTTTAACCCCCCCCCCCAAATTCGCCCTCTAGTCCTAATGTATAAGATTTATTATCCAGTCCCATTTTCTTTATAAATCCAGTTCTACATCATTGGATATCCTTACCAAAGGATGTTGGTGACTATGGTTATAAAAAACCAAATGCACTAAAATATATAGATTCTGAACTGGGTTCAGATCTGTATGATTATACATGAAAATTAATTTGGATTGAAAACATTATTGTGTTCTTTCAGTTTATGAAATAGGTAAAAGGTAATTTCTGGAGAGATGTATTAAATCCAAAGGTTCTTAGATCCAAGGTTCCTCATTAATGACAACCATAAGTCTGGGGATATTGGGATGAATAAGTACTAGATAGGGATTTAAATGCACAAACCTTCTGGCACCTATTGATTACTATAGCTTGCACTAGGTGACAGTATTGTGTGGAGAGAGTTGCTACTATTCTTAAAAAATATTTTATGATGAATTATTACAGGATTCTGTTTATGTTATAATTAATTCAAAATATCTAAAGGAAGTATAATACATATTTCTTTTAATTGTAGTGATATGACTGGGAGAAGAAAACAATAGCGAGCTACAATTAGCCAAGATGTTAAAATCTTTCAGAAAGAAAGTTGAAAGACAGCAGGATTCTTTTATAAAAGGTATATATTTATGGTTCACAGATTGGCATAATCATTGTAAAACTCATTTTTTAATCTTTCTATCTTTTTTCTTCTTGGTGTAGAATATACTCCTTTGTGAGTTCTGATAATGATTAATTTCACCTATGTTTCAACAATATTCTGTGATTATTTTCAAAATCAATTTGAAAGTGATCATATAACGGAATAACTAAAAGTTCATATTGAAAATGACTATAAAAGTGGTCAAAACATATAACGAAATTATAGGATGAGATAGATAGACAGACAGATAGACTGACAGATAGAGGTGAAATGAGAGATAGATAGACAGACAGATGTAGAGATAGATAGGTAGGTAGATGGGTGGATAGGCGGATGGTTGAATGGATGGCTGAATAGCAGAATGACTGTGGCTGATGGGATGGATGGATAAATATGTAGGTAGGTAGGTAGATAGATAGATAGATAGGTAGGTAGATAGTTAAGTAGATAGGTAGATAATAGATAGATGGATAGAGTCATGGAATAAATAATACTTGTAAAGAAAATGAGTGTGAAAATAATTTTTAATATAGATATATTAATTGTAATATTAATATCATAGATTGTTGTTATTAATAGTCATATATAAATTATTTTATAATATAAATGAATGTAGTCATTTGTAGTTTCTTTTTTGTTTCATTGTTTTTCATTATTATTTCTATGATTTGGCTACTTTGAAACTTCCTCAGACTATAAATGACAGTCCAAACTTAAAACAATAAAGTGAAAAGCATTGAAAAATGTTTAATTAATTATCAGTTATATCATTTTACTTTGCTAATACCATATTTCTGTAAATACCCCCTTATCTAATTGCCTTTTTTTAAAATGGCTAATATCCTTCATTTTAGTTTTAAGTTATGATATTCCCATACTTCTTGGCATAAACCTAACTTTAATGATGAATTTTCTAATATTTTTATGCTATTTATAGTTTGATCATATATTAATCAAGAGCAGGTTCTTTTTTATTTGAGCAGTGTTTCCATGCACATTAAATTTCTTATAGTGATAGTAAACTTTTATTAATAAAGTTGAATGGTTTATCGTAGTGGTAGTATAATAAGATTTAAGAGCGAAATTTCTAATCAAAATCAAGTTTAAAAAATATATTTATTGTTCTCAATTTTCCATTTGGCTTCTCAAATATTAATAATTCCATTTACAAACTTAGTAACTAAGCTTTTAATGGTCTAGTATGAACTTCTAACATTAGATTGTTCATGTTGTATAAAAATTTGTTAATATATAAAAATTTTACATTGTAATACATTGATCCTCACTATATCATATGAATCTTAAAAGAGTTGGAGTTTTTATCATGTACTGAAAAAGTTAATCGCACATAGCTACTCAGCTTTTTATTAAAAGTAATTAAGGCCTTTTAAATTTTATTTAGTAAAAGTGAGGGCAATTACTATGGCGCTGTTCATAGTTTTCTTTATTATTATTATTATTATTATAATTAGTATAAAAAATAATATAAATATATTATTATTATTATTATTATTATTATTATTATTATTATTATTATTATTATTATTATTATTATTATTATTATTATTATTATTATTATTATTATTATTATTATTATTATTATTATTATTATTATTATTATTATTATTATTATTATTATTATTATTATTATTATTATTATTATTATTATTATTATTATTATTATTATTATTATTATTATTATTATTATTATTATTATTAAAGTAGTGACATTGTTAGGTAGCAGTGTTAAAGTGGATTTTAGATTCATCCATAAGATAGGGGATCATTATTTTGGAAAAATTACCAATGGCACATTAAAGTCATTCGAATAATAATGACTTAAATTTTGCATTTTTTTTTTCAAACTTTAAAATGGTCCAGTAATGTACTTACATCACAACCCCAACTACTGAATTCATACACACATTTATATGTCAAATGCCTTGACCGGAAAGTGAACCTGGGCCAGCTGCTTGGAAGGCAGCTATGCTAACAATTAGGCCACCAATACTTGATTCATGCACACATTTATATCATCATAATTTTATAATCATTATCAATTCACAGTAGGATAAAAGTCTCCTAAAGTTAAATACAGTTTCACTGATCTATAGTTTCTCTTTTTCATATATTCCCAGAAAATCCCCTTATTCTCTTACCTAAAGCACAAGTCATGTACATTCTCTGGTGATCCAGTTTAGTACTTTGTTTATCTATTATTAACATTTATAAGCAATATTTTAAACCCAATTCATTTTCAGTTTTTTACCTCTTTTACTGAGATCAGTGACACCTATTCATTTTCTCCCCCAAGTATTTCACTCTCAATCTTTTCTTGGTACTTCCAGCTTACATCTCTCCATATTTCTGAAGTCTCTGTATTACTTGCCTATTAAGTGTCCAAGTTTCAAATCCATAATTAAGTATAGACAAAATATATTTATTGAAAAACTTGTTTTTAATTACATAGGCATACTTTTTATTTGAATATTAAGATTTTTTATCATATATATATATATATACACACATTTCTGTATATGATGAAATCAGAAGAGTCATATGAAATTAATAACTATTAGATCAATGCTTTGTCTTTAATAGCTCTATGTTCTGTTTAGTTTAGTAAAGTAGTAGAATTGTGGACTCTGAAGCTTCAAGTTCATTGATTTCAGCTCCAGCTATCACTTATGATGATCAAACATTTTATAAACTTCTAAGCAATAAAACATTTGATTATCTTTGCCATGTATTGTTTAGTGAATCATAGAGTCACATATTCCAAAGCTCAAGGCCTATAGATCATGGCATTTCCATTGCTGAAATTTCTTTATTTGATTATTATTGTAGATTTATTATTTAAACTATGTACTACTCTCCATAAGAATAACCATGATAAAGTAGTATTATCTATCTGGATTTTTATCTGACTACATCTCCATCTATCTACTTCTGTTTTTGCTGTATTCCTGTCTATTTCATTATATATTACTTCTATCTGTCTATATGTTTATTTGTCTACTTTTCTATCTACTGTTTGTATCTTTATGTATTTGTCTATTTATCTATTGGTCTATATATACTGGTTTTTATTATTCTATTGTTTATCTAGAAAATTTTGGTTAGCCATTTTGAAAGTGTTTCAGCATTGTTCTTTATTAGTCTCACATTGATTTTTCTACATCTTCATCATCAGATAAGCAAATGGCCCAGCTGTCATTAAATCTTATGTAATAGCACTGAAGTTATACTCTTGAGTTCCATAAAAATTTTGAATCATCTTTTTTGATCATCATTTTCTAGCATTATTTGACCAGTGGCAAATATTGGGGTATTGCATATGTATAACTTCATTGATTGATTATTCTTATTTATCCATTTTTTTCAGAGCCATAATCAATCTGTGGGTTTATTTTAACATCTGCTAAGTCATTATATTAGAAATTGTTTGGAAAATGTAATGGCTTGTTTGGACTGAAACAGATATACTTCAATTTGACCACTTAGCTATGTGCTGGGTTTATTGATTGCCCAACTATTGTCTGGCTAGACCTAAAGCATTTGAAGTATTCAGTTGGATATCCTCTGATATATATATACTTAAAAAAATAATTATTCAACATTAGAATGCACATGAAACCATCATGTATTTTCCCTGTATCCAATTTTAATTTAAATTTAAACCTATTCATCTTTGTATAGTTAATATCATTTGAACATAGATTTTTAAAATGCATAAAAAATCCAATATGGTGTCTTTAGGTCCAGAATCAACTGAGTTTAAGAGACTCATACACAATAACTACTAATGATAGTAATCAAATTTTTAACACTTGGTCATGATATTCTGTTCCTGAATTACTCACCCTTCCTTTGGCAAAAGAATTTAATGGACAAATTTGGAAAATATTCCAGTGCTTGGTTGGAATAATATTTTATTTTCCATTTCTATATTGTACATTTTATGCTACGCATCTCAAGATCTCTAGGTTGCAGAATGGCTTTACCACTTCTCATGCTCAAACTTTTTAGGAATTCCTGAGTAATAAAGTCATCCTGATTATTATTTTATATATGTATCATAACAGGTAAAACTCTCCATACAGTGGTACCACTCAGTGCAAGCAGTGTTCTCAGATCCAAAGCTCCTCACCGATGAAAGCTATAATCCAGAAACTAGTCTGGGGATATTGAATGAGTAGGTAGATAGGAATTTTATGCACAAGCCTTCTGGCATCTATTGATTACTCTGGCTTGCACTGAGTCTGTACTACTGTATGGAGAGTTTTGCCTGTTTTAATAACAGTTATGAGCAAGCATAATAAAATGGTGGTCATGTGATCTATGTATTATAATAATATGTAACCTAATAAATTTTTTAGAATGATCTATAAAAATAGATGAGAATTTTTAGAAAATTTCATATGTGAATTTTTTTGAACTGTATTACTAGGTAGCATGGAAAATAAATAAGAGGATACTTGATGCACATCCAATCTGAACTCTTGCTTTGGTAAGATCATAATTGTTGTTTTTGATTAGATTATGGAATTTTCTAATTTATTAAAAAAATATAATGCTTTGAAAAGTTGGAGGTGAAAAAAAAGAGCATGAGATGGATAGACTCAGCATCGCAAAAAAAAAAAAACAACCCAAATGTATGGTAGGTATTGTAAAAAAATGCTACTTTAATGATTGATGAAAGTTGATGTTGGTTTAAAATAAATTAGTGATTGAATGGCTTTATTAATTAGGAATTCATAAAAAAGTCGAGCACCAAAAGTACCAGAACTAGAATTGAACCTACAACCTTACATTTCAGAGTCTAGTATTTTTACAAATGCATCAATGCATGCAGAGTGATATTGACTTAAAATCATCATCATCATCACCATAGTTTCATTAATAAGAAAAATGGTATAAAATAAATTAGTGATTGAATGGCTTTATTAATTAGGAATTCATAAAAAAGTCGAGCACCAAATGTGCCAGAACTAGAATTGAACCTACGACCTTACATTTCAGAGTCTAGTCTAGTATTTTTACAAATGCATCAATGCATGCAGATTGATATTGACTCGAAATCATCATCATCATCACCATAGTCTCATTAATAAGAAGAATGGTATAAAATAAATTAGTGATTGAATGGCTTTATTAATTAGGAATTCATAAAAAAAGTCGAGCACCAAAAGTGCCAGAACTAGAATTGAACCTACGACCTTACATTTCAAAGTCTAGTATTTTTACAAATGCATTAATGCATGCAGAGTGATATTGACTTGAAATCACCATCATCATCATCATAGTCTCATTAATAAGAAGAATGGTATAAAATAAATTAGTGATTGAATGGCTTTATTAATTAGGAATTTATAAAAAAGTCGAGCACCAAAAGTGCCAGAACTAGAATTGAACCTACGACCTTACATTTCAGAGTCTAGTATTTTTACAAATGCATCAATGCATGCTGAGTGATATTGACTTGAGATCATCATCATAGTCTCATTGATAAGAAGAATAAGTAGGAGAAGGGGGGGAGAAGGAGAAGGAGACGAATTTTATCAGTTAAACAATATTTATTATAAAATATTTCACGTCATTATTTCAAAATATATCATTCTATTGTGACATTTCTTAAAAAAGATGGAAAAACTAGAAAGTCTAAATATGATTTGATTATATATCCAGCTTATAACAAAACCCACAGTAGGTATGAACTGTATTATATTCGTCCTAATATATTTTAATATTTTATTGCAATATGATCCTGAAATTATATATATATCATTGATTAAATTTAAGAGAAAATTAATCTTGGGGATAATTTCAAATAATAATTGGGATACATTTACTTTCATATGAAAACTGTTTACATTTCAATTGTTTTTGTTGTTTTTTTTAATTCTATTTCAATTGTTAATCGTATTATTTTATACATGTGCATATTAAGTTTTATTATCTTTTATTTCCATGCGTGTTTTTTTTTTATATGGAAATATTGTAAAACTGGAAAATAAAGAAATAATAATAATTTAATTTATTTAAATCTTCCATACAATTTAAAATATCCAAATTATTTTCAGGTGATAATCTAAATATAATCTACAGTATATCATGCACTAAAAGGAAAAAGTTAGTTTTATAATAGTATAACATTTTACAAATTATGCTTATAATATGCGTGCCAATAGATCTAAACAAGCTTTTCTGATAAATGATGCAAAAGAAAGCATTTAAAAATAGTCAAAATAAGAGTCATAGATCACATGACCTATCTCTTAAGCTTGTAAGTTATAAACAATGAGGATTGGCAATTCCTCAACAAGCTTTGTGTTAAATGCTTAGCCAGAGAAAGCATTAAAAATATCTCTGTAAGGAACTCTCCCCCCCCCCAAACCCCTGACCATGGTTTCGTGCTTTGGCACTCCTCAGAGAGGTGCCAGGGTAGGTTCAGACACTAGATCTAAAAATACTAACCCAAAGCCAGCATTTAACTAAAAGTTATCTATTGAGTGGAAAATCTGAAATTTTCAGACACCTATATGTCTTCAAACCCAGATATCCAACTCAAATAGCTATATAGGGCTGATAGATCTTCAGCCATACCATATATTAGTAGTCTTAACAATATAACATTGCATAAGACTTAAGGCAGAGACTCTTTAGAATTATCCCTAAGCCCAAACCATTTTCAAATTACAGGCTATCCTCAGTGAGGTGCTAAGATATTCAGACACTAGATTTAAAATATTCAGACATCTATATGACTTCAAATCCTGCTATCTAACTTAAATAGCTATATGGGCCTGAACAAATTTTAGCTACACCATGTATTAATAGCCTTAGCAATATAACATTGCCAAAGCCTAGAAAGCCAGACTATAATAGTAAAAAAATCAAATCATACATGATGTGACTGGCTTGAGCTGGTGTTTCAGATCTACTTTCTGAATAATCTAGGGCCTCACTAAGGATAACCAGAAGTTTGAATTCAGTTTGGGGATAGGAATAATTCTAGATAGAGATTTTTGAATGCTTCCTCTTGGGAATTTATTGGAAAAGCTTGTTTAGAGCTATTATCGCACTCATTATATTACATTTGTAATACAAGCTTATTAAATTAAGTCACATGATATATGACTTGTTTTTTTTTACTATTAAATTATACTTACTATGTTATATTTACTGCTGTTTTATCAAAAGATAATTAATATTGAATAGAATTATACATGTTGCTTATTCTTTGCTGAGCAGAATAAACTAGACATAATTTTGGTAGTTGCTATTTTTATTTTTCTGGATTTCCTTTTTTGTTTAATTTTAACGATATTATTTAATAAGATTTTAAGGTCTCATGTAAGATATTATATAATAATATTAGATTTTTGTATAGTTTTTATTTTACAAGTGAAAAATATTGCTTATTTTGAATATTATATAAACCTGTTTTACATTGTCATATTGTTTCAATTTTGTATTTCTGATCTTAAATGCATCACAGGTAATATTAGAGCTTTAAAAAACATTTTTTTCTGCATTTTTGATTACCTATTCTACAGAAAATAATTGATGACTACACGTCAGGATTTAAACTTATGTTTAATTTGAAAAAAACTCTGCATGGTTTTTTTACACTAGCAAGCCATATGAACAAATTCATTATGACCAATCTTCTACATTTCTTGGATACCTTTTTATGTTTGATCAATCTTCTGTTTTTCTTGGATACCTCTTTACGTTAAAACTACTGGTATGAGGCTAAAAATCTATAACAGACTTTAAAATGATGTTGAAATGATAACTCTCTCATTTTCCAAGACCTATCTTTCACTATACTCAAAAATTTGCCTTTTCAACCAATTAATATTACAAAAATAGCCTATTATCAAGTTTGCCAAATCTTTTAACTTCTATATTTTTTCACTTTGTTTCAAAATTTCTATGGCACAGAAAATCTGTTTCTATCTCTACCAAATGCCTTAGTTGTCCACCAGTACAAAATGGACTGAACCTTCACTCCATACAAATTCTTCCACATCCAAAACAGTATAAATCTTCTAACAGCCATTATGTTTTCCAGCACTAGAAGGTATCATACACATAATATTAACAGACAAATCACCTCCATCACATGGATTTCTGCCAATTCAAGGTATTTACAACCAAATATCACTACTTAATACAGGTAAGTATACCATACTAAAATATTCACAATCTACTATATCCAAATTCATCTCTGGACCATTCCTCCCCAGTGCTATGAATAAACAGACAGTTACTTTATATATTCAAAAAATGGTCTCTAGAGCCAACATTTTTTGTCCATCTCTTGAAGCTTAATTTATACTTCCTACCCACATTTCACTTCCTATGATACCACAGTCTGCACACAACAATTGACCTTTTCTGCCAGCTAGGTCTCAGTGAAGAGAAAACACATCATCTATTTCATATCTGTCCACCACTGACACCTACTCAGGGAATCATGTTAAGCACATATGAGCAAAGGACTCTCACAATAAACAACATTCTTGAGCCATCAAAAACATCTCCCAAATATTTATGCAGCAATATTCAGTTTGTTTCCTTTTGGTGCACGTGATGAACTTTTTACCTTGGTAGCAACACCCATCATCATCCAGCTATTTTTACCAACAAGTTTGAACAACTGAGAGCCAAGGATAGTAAACTTGCACACCTGGACATCTTTTCTGCTATATGGTCACTCCTGAAACAACAATCAAGTCACTAACCATAAGCAGAATATTGATAAATACATCATTACAACACAACCTAATTATAACCATCTATCTACAAGATACAGCAAACATTACCTGAATTCTTATTGAGACACCAATGATTACCTCTCCACTTCATATTAAATGAACAGTATCAACCTTTGCAAAAACTGAACTAATGCTTAAAATCACAAACAATCTATAGACTACTTAGCAGAAAAATATTTAATAAACTTTTGCAAAAACTGGGCCAATATTTACAGCCATGGGTCATCAATTTTTCACAGATAATTTAAGAGAAGAACATTAAATCACACCTTATATTGATCGTTCTTAAAGCTATATATATATATGATAACAGATGGCGTTCTACCAAAAACACCGTCAAGCGTAGTTTTCTGTTTACATAAACATCAGAGCGAGTATTCACTATCTCTAACTTTAATTCCACTTTCAGATCATGATTTCAAGCTATTTGCTATCATCAGTGAAAGACAGGAATAAGAAACTAGATCTAAACACAAACTCTGAGCATTTATGAAACAGTTTCTATTCAGCTTGCAAGCGTGAATCTCTTAGACACGTTAATGTCTTCAAACTCAGCATAGCAAGCCAGATAGCTACATGGATCTGATCTCAGTTCAGCATCACCACATAGTAGAAGCCTCTGCAATATACATCATTGCAAGAAAGACCTCAAAGGTACATTTATGAAAAACAAAAAAACACAAGTTAAAAAACTTGCTAATGCTTGTATTTATGATAACAGATGGCGTTCTACCAAAAATACCATCAAGCATAGTTTTCTGTTTACATAAACGTCAGAGCGAGCATTCACTATCTCTAACTTTAATTCCACTTTCAGATCATGATTTCAAGCTATTTGCTATTGTCAGTGAAAGACAGGAATAAGAAACTAGATCTAAACACAAACTCTGAGCATTTATGAAAGAGTTTCTATTCAGCTTGCAAGCGTGAATCTCTTAGACACGTTAATGTCTTCAAACTCAGCATAGCAAGCCAGATAGCTACATGGATCTGATCTCAGTTCAGCATCACCACATAGTAGAAGCCTCTGCAATATACATCATTGCAAGAAAGACCTCAAAGGTACATTTATGAAAAACAAAAAAACACAAGTTAAAAAACTTGCTAATGCTTGTATTTATGATAACAGATGGCGTTCTACCAAAAATACCATCAAGCATAGTTTTCTGTTTACATAAATGTCAGAGCGAGCATTCACTATCTCTAACTTTAATTCCACTTTCAGATCATGATTTCAAGCTATTTGCTATAGTCAGTTGAAAGACAGGAATAAGAAACTAGATCTAAACACAAACTCTGAGCATTTATGAAACAGTTTCTATTCAGCTTGCAAGCGTGAATCTCTTAGACACGTTAATGTCTTCAAACTCAGCATAGCAAGCCAGATAGCTACATGGATCTGATCTCAGTTCACCATCACCACATAGTAGAAGCCTCTGCAATATACATCATTGCAAGAAAGACCTCAAAGGTACATTTATGAAAAACAAAAAAACACAAGTTAAAAAACTTGCTAATGCTTGTATTTATGATAACAGATGGCGTTCTACCAAAAATACCATCAAGCATAGTTTTCTGTTTACATAAATGTCAGAGCGAGCATTCACTATCTCTAACTTTAATTCCACTTTCAGATCATGATTTCAAGCTATTTGATCTGAAAGTGGAATTAAAGTTAGAGATAGTGAATACTCGCTCTGACGTTTATGTAAACAGAAAACTAAGCTTGACGGTGTTTTTGGTAGAACGCCATCTGTTATCATAAATACAAGCGTTAGCAAGTTTTTTAACTTGTGTTTTTTTGTTTTTCATATATATATAGGTAGTGATTCCATTCTGAGTTTTATATACTGTTACAACACATGTATTTTGACAATTTTTTTTCTTTGTAAAGATAATGACACTGATGTAACTTTTGTTGATGAATAAAGTTGCTTTGAAACATCATCATCATCATCATCATCATTATTATTATTATTATTATTATTATTATTATTATTATTATTATTATTATTATATTTCAACAATATACTTTATTGCACAATAAGTAGATTACATATGGTATCAGCAGAAAAAATACATTGATAAAATAGATTTACAGATTGTACATGAGTTGATTTGTGTAGTTACAATCAAATGAATAGTCTTTGTTCATAATTCCTGCCATCTGAAGCTTCATTATAGCCTTGATCTTTGCTTGATCAGGGACCAAGTGGCTCCATATATGTCTGGGGGTGTGATCAATTTGTCCCTATTTTGTATCTGCATTAGCTTATTTTAAAATGTTGAAGGGTGTCATCTAGTGTTGTTCCCAATTAGAAATTTGCACCTGATGCACCACAGAGTATACAGTAGAAATGTTGCTGCTCTGATGGTGGGTATTGTTTTGCCTTTATAAGCTTCCATTAATTGTTCAATCCTGGTATTGTTTTTCCTGAATATGTTATGTATTATGTCTCTTATTTGATTTAGTCCTCTACAGTGGTCCATTATGTGCTTCCATGTTTCTTCTGTTTCATGACATAATCCACAGAAAGAATCAATAGATATGTACATCCTTCTGTGGAATAGAAAATTGGTAGTCGGTAGTGCATCCAGGTTCATTTTCAGGACAAAATCAAAAAACTTTGGTTCCAATTTCCATTTTTTATATTCTTTTATCATTTTTTTATTGGTTATTCCTATTATTGATGTTGTGTTATTGTCTCCATTGTTGTTTATATGTATCAGATTGTATATTTCCCAGTAATAATAATAATAATAATAATAATAATAATTCTTCTTCTTCTTCTTCTTCTAATAATAATAATAATAATAATAATAATAATAATAATAATAATAATAATAATAATAATAATAATAATAATAATAATAATAATAATAATAATAATAATAATAATAATAATAATAATAATAATAATAATAATAATAATAATACTACTACTAATAATAATAATACTTCTTCTTCTTCTTCTTCTTCTTCTTCTTCTTCTTCTTCTTCTTCTTCTTCTTCTTCTTCTTCTTCTTCTTCTTCTTCTTCTTCTTCTTCTTCTTCTTCTTCTTCTTCTTCTTCTTCTTCTTCTTCTTCTTCTTCTTCTTCTTCTTCTTCTTCTTCTTCTTCTTCTTCTTCTTCTTCTTCTTCTTCTTCTTCTTCTTCTTCTTCTTCTTCTTCTTCTTCTTCTTCTTCTTCTTCTTCTTCTTCTTCTTCTTCTTCTTCTTCTTCTTCTTCTTCTTCTTCTTCTTCTTCTTCTTCTTCTTCTTCTTCTTCTTCTTCTTCTTCTTCTTCTTCTTCTTCTTCTTCTTCTTCTTCTTCTTCTTCTTCTTCTTCTGCTGCTGCTGCTGCTGCTGCTGCTGCTCTGCTCCTCCTCCTCTTCCTCCTCCCTCGATTGAAAAATTGAATATCACAAGGCTAAAACTAATCAGGTACACCTTTCATCAATAGTTTGCCATTGCTAGCTAACTTCTTAACACACTTTATTTTATCACCTTTATTTTAAAGCTATAGCCTAAAGGTTAAAGTGTCTTTATGCCAGTAAGATGCATGTATATAATTATAATATTTTACAAATTTTGTTTAAATTTCTTAATATTTTTATAAAAATATGCATTAAAGATAATAGCATATTTATTATGATTACCAACACAATGCATTAGCTTGAAAGCTTTTATAAAGAATTTAACAGCTAGATAACCTTTTGCAAATACAAGTCTGCTCTTGGTATCTTTAATCAGCAGGTACCCCAGAAGATTAAACATGTGACTACATTACTAGTTCTTTCTTTCTTTTTTTTTTCTTTTTTTGTTTCATTGCTTGAGTGATTTTATTCTGTTGAGGACGAGAAATGACCAAATTGGACCTAGAAATCTTTAGCTTTTAAGTACACCATTTTACGACAGCATTAAATCATGAAAAACTCTTCTAACAAGATCAAATTCAAGAGTTAATTACTGATAGGCTTCCCATAGTTCCTAGGGAATGGTCTTTACATAGATAGCATGGCACTCAAACCAGAGTACAGAATGCTATTTAAAAATCATTGTTGATCTACGCGCTTAATGTTTGCAAGCCTTGTAAATATTAAAAATTATATTGTGTTTATGTTTTTGAAATTGTTTGAATAGATGTATTTCATGTACATTTGAAGTAACATGTTTTGTGATCTGAACGCGCAGGTGATGGAGTGAAGTCACCGCGGGTCCGGACATATATTACATTATTATAACAATCAGTTCATTTATATTGCAACTTTCCAATTGCAATGTATTTATGATCCGGCTATGTAATTTATGAAATTTTTAGTCTGTAAAAATTTGTTTAATAATTTTGTAACTTGGACGGTGGTTTGTGTGTGGAGAGGGGGAGTCTCTGGGCTGATGAGCGGAGTCTTGATGGGATATCTCATCTGGTTGGGGACCCTCCACACGGACTGACTATGCTATTGTCCTTTGCCTATGTTAATATTATATTGTAAATTTTGATTTTGGTCTCACGGCACTTGGCGATGAGGCACAAATAAACTTCTTTTGGAACAACATTAATATTCCAAACGTCTGTTTTAAAAACATCATTTCGATAGTAATGCAATTAGAAATATCCAGTAATCAATTAAAATGCTATATCGATATTATTTTATATAGTTATATATTGTTATTTTTTAAAAAAAAACTAACATTAATCCGTACTCTGATGGCTAGTTCGTTTATATTTCAATAACTAAAATACCCGGTTATTATTTTAAAATATGTATTATTAATAATATTTTGTATATTTTATTATCTCAGGTAAACATTTTATTACCAAGATAAATATTTTTTTTATAAGTTGAACTATGAGTCTTATAAAATACTTTCATAATATAAATATCAAAAGTTTGAGATATAAATTTAATTTTAGATGGCTTAATTTTAGCACCTCACACCAAGACATAATTTTAGATATAATAACCCATCTGGTTTGAAATTAGAAACCATAACTTTTCCAAACAAATAACATTCTAAACTTACATCAGAATTATAAAAGGTTTTTTAATCCCCCCCCCCCCCCGCTGATTGCTATATTTAGGTGGTTTTTCTTTATTTTCATCATGATAGAACATCTTGATGTTAAATATTTGGGGGAAAAAATAGTTTGATTAACAGCTGCGTCTTCCTACTCACGGAAGGGAAGTCATTCGAATGGGTGATCATAGTGTTAATTTTTAACTAACAAACAGATATCGATATCATAAAGTTCCGAGAGATAGAAAAAGTTTTTTTTACAGATAAAAAACAACCTTTTCTGACATTTTTTAAAAACTAACATTTGTTTATATCATTTTTATTTTTTATAAGACTAAAACAGAACAATGACGTATAAGCTTTTTTTTAAAAAAATTATTTGCCCATGAAGAAATGCCATCAGATCATTTTAAAAATATATCCTCTTTAAATACTATGAAGCATTTAGGTTTTTGACTACGATTGTTTTTTTATATGGAAAATCAATATATCATCTGATTATATATAATCGAGTTATTCACCTATTGAGAGTGATATTTGAGTTGAAAAGAGATAGCGTTGAGCTTCATCCAGGGATCTGTATTCTTGAGCTCTTTACTTTGCTACTGCACTAAACTGTACTGTGGTGTGATATTTAACAAAGTTGTAAAATGATGGTTTCACGAACTAAAGACCTCTGGACCAGAGATTTCGGGATTGAGACTCAACTCTGTGTCACTTTGGATACTCAAATGTCATAATACCTCCCAAGCAAGCAAACAAACTTATGATTATTTATTTATTTATACATCTTATCCTTGGTTATTCTTATGGTCTTTTTTTACCTGCAATTTAATAGTATATTTGGCTGTCAATAAAAATTCAGATTCTTTCATTTCAATGACATTTTTATAAATAAAAAAAATAAAATAGAAGTTTTAATCTTTTCTTCACATCTTTTTCACAACCAAAATAACCTGTGTTTTATTCTAAGTTGTTGGAGCCCAAAGTCCATGGATCATGGCCTATCTAACTCTGACACTGCCAGTGCTCAAAGTTCTTATGAACTCCCAAGTAGTATATGATGATTATTTAACTACTGTTTCAGATCTGTGGAATGATATTATTTAGTGACATCATGTGTCCAAATTATGATTAAAGTATATATGAAACAGATAGATGCAGATGTATAAATATAGATTTTTATGAGTAAAATATTTAAACATATATTTTGGTTGACCATGTCATTATCATGGATAGCCTAATTTCATTGAGCAAAAATATTTATGAACATACTAAATGATACTTTAATTTATTTAAAATGATACATATTTTTTATTAAAGATTTTATTGACAATTAATATAAAAATGAATATGATAAATGATATGCTCTGTTGGTTAAAAGATCATGTGACATTCAAGCAGCAAAATGATAGGTTGATAATAGTTTCATTCACCTGATATTTTTAATATTTTCTTCAGGTGTGAATTGATCCACAAACTTTAAATCTAGAATCTATTTCTCTATTTCTAAATTAAATTGTACAGGATGATGGATATAATTAGGATAAATAAATTATTTTTATTATTATAAATTCTCTCTTGGTGAAATTCGTAGAGATTTCTAAAGTGTGAAACATGTATCTCATATACACTTTAATTTTGATTTTTCCCCCATCAATTTTTGTCTTCTATTTTTGAGTTAATTCTGTAATTATTGTTTAAAGTGTTAAATTCTAAAAGACATTTTAAATCAAAATGTGTATTTTAAAATATATTGTCAGAGTATGTAGTATGACTAATAAATGATAGCATTCAACCCAAAAGGGTCTCAAAATAAAACAAATAGTAAGCTATCAGAAAACATATACATGTTGTCTCCTGAAATGATAATATATGCATTGATAAGATAAGCATTTCCCCCCAAAATCTAGAATCTATAGTTATATTCCTGCCCTAAGTCAAACAGGATTAACATTGTTTTAGAATGTGCATCTCAAATGATGGTTAGGTAAATTTGTTTTACATAAAAACTTTATTATTTAAATATTTATATTCTATTCAGTGTAACAATTCTGTAAACAAACATCTACTAAGCATGAAGTTTTGTTAAAACTAAGCAAAAAATTTTTATCTGGATTGCAATCCAAAACTGGGAACCAGTAAAATCAAAACTTTCCCAAGACATGATTCATCCACTATCGATATATGATCTTGTAAACCAGATGAAAATTAATTCATTTTAGTAAATTACATTTACACAAGAGAGCATTATGTGCAAGTTTATTAAATAACTCTAAAATGTTTAACATATAAAATAATATGCTCAAAATATGAAAATAAATATTGATTATGATGAATTAGAAGAAGTTAACAGTTACAAATACCTTGGTCAGATTATTAATACAGATGGAAACATAATGGATGAAATTAATCATAGAATTGAACTTGGTTGGAATGCTTTTGGTAGAAATAACTGGATACTAAAAGGAAATATGCCTATGTGTTTGAAAAGGAAGGTTTTTAACAAATGTATTTTACCAGTTCTTACTTATGGATCTGAGACTTGGACCCTTAATATAAGAGAAATACAGAGACTTCAAACCACTCAAAGAAGTATAGAGAGATGCATGTTGGGAGTAACAAGAGATTGAAAACAGAATGTATGGGTAAGAGAACAAACAGATGTTACTGACCTCATTGAAAAAGTTAAAATATTAAAGTGGAGTTGGACTGGGCATATTGCTAGAAGAGATGATAATAGATGGACAATTGAAATTTTAAACTGGATTCTAAGAGATTGTAAAAGACTCAGAAAGTGGCCACATGTGAGATGGATGGATGAAATAAAAAAGTGTGCAGGGGTGATGTGGAGTAGAGAAGCTAAAGATCAGAGAAGATGGATTGAACTTGGAGAGACCTGATTCCTGCAGTGGATTGATAATGGTTGATGATGAGGATGAAATGTGTAAAGTTATTATTTTATGAAATATTATATATTTTTAACACTACATATTTAATAACAGTTGTTATCTGTAAGATTGTTAAAATTAATAAAATTTATAAATAGATTTGACATCAAAAACTATAATCTAGTTGGATAGAAGTTTGTCTAAGATTATTGCTAATAATATAATTTACTTTTTATGAAATATCAATAATTGATCTATTATCCAATATCAATAATTGATCTATTATCCATATAAAAAAATATTGGAGACTCCCATAAAATTGCATTCATTTTTCACCAGATTAGCAGTTATCATTGGTCTGACATGATGTTATTCGAAGTTTATTACGTGATTGCAGAAGTCTATTTTATAATAGTATGTGCATTTGAAAATTATTACTTTGTAAAATATTATTATAAAGATTTATATATAAGAATTATTTACCTACATAAGATTTTTGTTGAAAATATTTACTGTGTGGAATTTTGGGATTTTGACTAAATATATTAATTTTTCGATAGTGATTTTATACATTATTATTAAATAGTGTACTTAATAACAGTTATAACAATAATTGAATGGCTTTGTCACTCTGAAATTTATAAGCAATTTGAGTTCTGGAAATACCAGAATCTTGAATTGATTCAAGGATTTGTTGTTACCACCATTGCACTAAAATGCAGAGTAGTTATGAATTTTATTCATTTGTTTCATATAATAACCAATTCAGTACAGGCTGATATGTTTTCTCATTAATGATAGATAATAGCAGAGGTATGGTTAGATGAATGTTTAATCTGACTTAATCAATGAATAAAAAAGTAAATATCTCTCACAGATCAGCAGACGAAAAAGTGAGATTTCATAAATATTATCAAATCCATTTACAGAGAAGCAAAAAACTTTGGTGTAAAATTCCGATTGTCCAATTGAGTTTTCAAGTAATGAACTTCAAATTTATTATTTCAAAAAAAGTTTTCAAGAAAAAAATCTTCAAATTTATAGACAAAAATTGAAATCAGGTTGGTGTTTAAAAGCAAATTATTGATAAGCAGACTTAGAAGAAAAGATGTCAAAAAGAGCCAAGAAAATCGAGCAAAGCTTTATATTTATAAAATAGGCTCGAGATTCATGTCTGTAAAATATGTCATGTGTGGTTTAATGCCGTTGTAGAATGGTGAACTTAATAGCTTGAAATTTCTGAACCAAAATTTAATCCATCAGTTCTTATGTTCATGTCACATGACTTCCTCCCAGAATTATTTAATTAGAGGGGAATTGAACACAGACCCTTAAACTCCAACTATCTGCTCGATCTTATATAACTGATATGCATGACCAACATACATGTGAAAAAGATAAATGATTTCCAATATACATATTTTATGCTGAACCAGGATTCATCAGTGGTCCAGATCATCATCTCCCCACACATATGTGTATAATCAGTGCTCAGTTTATATTAAGATAGCACATCTAACTTTAATGAACAAACTTCAATCTTCTCCGCCCTCCAACTCTTCAGTTGTCCACATTATTGAAAATTTGATGATGGAATTCTCTAAACACTGATTGTATAATGTGTGGACAATGATGATCTGGATCAACTGATGAGTGCTGGTTCAACGTGAAATGCATATATTTTCACATGTATGTGGACATGTATATCACTTATATAAGATGAAGTGGATAGCTTGTATTTAAATATTATTGTTTTAATATAACTATAGTAGTACAAATAGTAGAACAATGTAGCAAAAATATCTTGTATGGTTCAGTGCAGTGGTTAGAATTGCAGACTCTGGAGCACAAAGTCCTTAGATTGATTCCAGTTCTAGGAATTCGAATAAACAAACCTCTTAGGAACTTCAATCAATCCAATTATTTTTTATGCGACAAAAAATCATGAAAATCCAAATATTATTTTAATCCTGTGCGTATTATATTTTTAAATTTCAATGGGATCGACCATAAATTCCTGATACAATGTTTACGCCAAATTTGTATTTCATAAACTTTATACTCACCAATTGGGTATTTACTGATCTAGTTTATAAAGTTTTCTTCTCTTTTTTGAATTTCTATGAAGCGAGTGTTTACCCTAACAAACAGTTTACTTTTTTTAAATAGTTATTTTGAATTTATTTCTGCAGCGAAACACTTATTTCGACAGCTGCAGAGAGGAGAGAAAAATTAAACTGTCCTGATCACTTAACAAAATAAATTAGATCTTCATTGATAAAACTATGATCTTAAAAGCTATAGTTGTACTCTTGGACGTTGGGAACAATCTGTATATGTAAATATATAGAAAACACCCAAGCTAATGTTAACTGGAGAATTATACAAAGAAATTATACCCAAAAATATCACCCAAATCAGACATCTTCATGCTACCTGGTATTATTGTTTAATAATATATACCATCGAAAAATAGCCATCCACAAATGGCTAAGTATTCAGCACCAAGGAAAGAAAACTAATAAAAATTGCTCTAGAAGTGAGTTTATCCAAGACTATATAAGCCAACCTGTGAACCACAAACAGATCCACATTCAGTACATGCGAATCACTTTTTTGTCTATTTGATATTTTTTGATGCGATCTTTTTTACTTCTTCAGCAAAAATTTTTTCCTTTTGAAATACTTCAACCACTAACACATTCTATTATTGATCACATCTTCCCAATGTGGTCAATCAATATTGCACTTCATTATAATGTCTTTGAGATCATTCTTATAGTATAGATAGGATCTACTCTTCTATGTAAAATATGCTCCAAGTTTACCATAAACCACTCTTAGTAATTCTTACATTATTCATTCATTTTACATATCCAATCCAATGAAGGTGTGATTTTACAATCACGGATTCTATAATATCACATTCGGTAAATTGCAAAACATTAAGTGGTCATCTTGCCATTGTAATTTTAAAAATTTTACAGAGCATCTTTAACTTTTCTAATTCCTTTATATTGCATAGCTAGGGTATCTAAATCTCACTTCCATACAATAAATTAGGTAAAATAACAGCTCTATAGATATCTTAGTTGTAATAATTACTTTTCTGTTGTGTAATTTGTTAAAAAATGTCACGCAACTGTAGAAATAAACCAATAGTTAACTTCCAAAAAAATCAGTAACTTTGGTATGATTACATTGGTTGTTGGTAATCATCCCATTCATGTTTCATTACCATATGAATAACCATAGTAGTAAAAGTCCCAATGACAAGAACATATGGGGTTGACATTAGAAATTTATTCTGTTCGGGTTCTTTAATGCTTCAAATAAAATCAAAGTCTCCTTTCACTTAGCAGCTTAAATGTCTTTCTCAAATCATATTAACAATGTAAAATGTGGTAAGTAGCATATAAATGAGCTAGAAAAAAGTTTAGCAGTGATGCTGATAGAGAAACCATCAATGACTATTGATATTTCCAAGACAAACCATTTTAACTCTAATATTCAATAATAGCGTTTTTCTCTTTTTTATTTCTAATTAGACTCAAGATCCAAAAAACCTATTATTGGTAGTTAAAATAGTTTAACCTTTGGACTATCAAGGGTAATTGATAGTTTCCTTAGAACATTACCGATAAACATTTTTCTAGATTATTTATATGGAAATGAACTTACATTTTATTTCATTTGCATCATAATAAATTCATGAAAATATTTAATCTAACATATAAATACAGTGAAATAGACAATTGCATTGTAACAATATACATAACTTTAGTTATATACCATTGAAATAAATTCAAATAAAAAACAAAATAAAAATACCCATTAAAATGTGTAAATTTAAAACATTTTATGATATATGAGATATCCCTTTATCTTTGAGCATGTCATCATCAACCATTATCAATCCATTACAGGATAGAAGTCTCTCCAAGTTCAATCTATCTCCAATTTCTAACCTCTCTTCTTCACATCACTCCTACACACTTTCTTATTTCATCTATCCATCTCACATGTGCTCTCTTTCTGGGTCTTTTACATTCTCTTAGAATCCAGTTTAACATTCCAATTATCCATCTATTATCATCTCTGCTAGCAATATATCCAGTCCAATTCCATTTCAGTCTTTTAATTCTTTTAACAATGCCAGTAACACCTGTTTATTCTCTTACCCATGTATTGCATTTTCAATCTTTTCTTGTTACATCCAACATGCATCTCTCCAATACTTCTTTGAGTCATCTGAAGTCTCTGTATTGCTCTTCTTTTAAGTGTTTAAATTTCAGATCCATAAGTAAGAACTGATAAAATACA
Source organism: Epiperipatus broadwayi (assembly GCA_028023455.1). NCBI lineage: Eukaryota > Metazoa > Onychophora > Udeonychophora > Euonychophora > Peripatidae > Epiperipatus > Epiperipatus broadwayi. The sequence goes on from JAQFVV010012470.1 coordinate 1,386,485, forward strand.
TTTATTAACAAACTTTCTTTTCAAAGACATAGGCATATTTCCTTTTAATATTAAACTATTTCTATCAAAAGCACTCCAACCAAGTTTAATTCTATGATTAATTTCATCCATTATGTTTCCATCTGTATTAATAATCTGACCAAGATGTTTGTAGTTGTTAACTTTTTTTAAATCATCATAATCAAACTTTATTTGTATCTATTGAGAAAATTCATTGAACATTACTTTATTCTTTTTAACATTTACCTTTAGCCCTATTTTCTAACCTTCATCTAATAACTCTTGCAACATTTTCTGAAGCTCTGAAGCATTATTTGGAAACAACTACATCATCTGCTAAATCTAAATAACTTAAATAATCTCCATTTACTTTTACTCCCTTTAGCTACCCATTTTAATCCACAAAATACTTCTTGCAGCACTGCTGTAAAAGTTTTGGAGATATGGAGTCGCTCTGTCTTACATTCTTCTCAATATTAACATTCCTAGTATTACATTTAAAATTTATAAATAAATTTTTCAATATACCAGCAGCTATTTTTTCCATATGAGATTCCTGCACACTAACATGTTTATCTTTTTTACTGTTAATTTCAGTTAGAAACCATAATGTATGCATTTTGTGTCATTTCTCAGCCATTTTGGGTTGCATTTTCTTCATTTTATGCTTATTTTATCGTAAATTTTTATCTTAATCTATATTTAAAATTTTAATTCCAAAAAAAAATCCACATTTGGCAGTGTTTTGCAAAAATATTGAATTTTGTTTGCCATATATGGTTAAAGAGGGAGCCAATTGTCCATCTCTTTCACATTATATGGAGCTTCAAAGCACCAACTATCAATTTTGGTTATTGTTGACTGGGAGATTCTGTCAAAGTCAGAAATCACACACAAAATGTTTTATGCTTTCGTAATAGATTTTGAACATAAATATATTTTTCACAGTTTTTTACATTCATAATTAATTTTTACAATAATGTATCTAAATATAAACTTTGATTCAAAATTTTTTAATTTTTAGAAGAAAAATAATCAAGACGATTGAATAATGCTCAACAGCTATTTGCATATCAATGACATTTGATGACAACTAGCAAAACACAATTATTATTCATAAATATTTACATAATTATAATTATTGTCCATACTATATTGACTAATAATGTGGCTAGATTTAAATTTTTTATTTGAAATATTAAATTTTAGACAGATCAAAAATAGCAGAAGTGAATAATCAGCATTAATTACTTCTAAGACATGAGAAATCAATGGTGTTTGCACATTATGATTGGTTAAAAAATAATTCTTTTGTTTTACTGCAGGCTATTTTTCTTGTGTTTTTCTTCTTTTTTTTCAGTTATTAATTTTATTTTAAATTTCTCATTACATTTAAACAATTTGAATGTAAAATAATTCAATTTTTAGAAGCTAAATTAAAACAATTTTGATTATTTTAAATTAATATTTTTATGAATAGAAATGTAGTTGACAAAAAAAAAAAAATCAAAATTTTACACAATCTGACGAATAAGAAAATTTTTTCAGATTATGCTGAAAGAACAAATATTTTATATTTCCTTTACTGTTATTTCATAATATGAGAAATATTTCATGTAATAAAATGTTTTCTAAGCATAATGATAAAAGCTTTACAAGATTTAAGAACACCCTTAAATTTGATACTAACTTAAAAACATCAAAACTATTAGAGTGGTCTTTATTTCATAATAACAAGACTACTGCTACATTAATACTGAAAAAAAAAAGAATATTGGTCAGAACATATTTAAATATGATTCTGCTATTCATTTTATTTAAAAAATAAAAGTATGGAATAGTCAGTTTTTTCCTTATTCTTATTTTTGCTGTGAATTAATGAGTAAATACAGACTCAATAAAATATATGAATATGTCCTCAATTTATTATTAATAATTATATATTTTTAATTTATTAATACTAACTATAATCTTAATTTATATACGAATGTTTATACACATAAAAAGCACATGTGTTATATATTATAATGGTCCAGAGAAAGTGAAGACAAGAGAAGTGAGGGGAGAATGCATCTGAGTACAGTTGGACTTTGGGGCTTTGGGTAAGGTGCTAAAGATAACACAATGAAGTACTTAATCTATGATTGTACCCATATCCAATAGACTAGCTCAATGTTCATTTATTAAATTTAGATGCAATTTAGGTTAGTTCATCCACACCTCACCTCTCTGCCTGGTTCTGTTATGCACCAGAGTTCAAATCCAGGGAGAATTTACCTTTGACTCTCTTATGCAGACTGATAGCTATTGTATCTCTATCTAAATCATAGTTAAGGAGATGTATTCACCCTAATCAATTTCAATGTTATTATCCTACAGTGGTATGTGTGTAATATATATTTAAGGTTATTGATTAATCAATGAATGCAGGGTTGGTTTAAATAAACTACAGAGACCAAATTGAGATTAACAAATTCAATAACATTTAATTTATGCAAGAATAAATAAATTCAAAATATTTTACAATATATATACAAAAAAAAATATGATAGTGTGGGTCAATAATGGATTTCTACCAAATCAATATTTAATAAATTTTTTCCTTATCCATAATTCCCTTGGTAGAAATTCATATCCAAGACACTTATTATATACAAAATTTTAAAAAATATAAAAAGAAAATTGGCTTAGCATGTATAAATCTGACTATCTAATTTAGATTTTCCTCTTAACATGATTCAGATTAGCATCATGGCTCGAATTCAGTTGTTGGTGCTTGATCTCTTTGAGGATCCCCTCTCCAAAAAATCTATATATAATCCCTATTGTCATAGAATAGAACATTCATTCAATGAATTTAGTCATTTACACAGAAATAGCAAAGAATGTAAACAATTGTTAATTAACACATAATGAGATAACACAAATTCTATCCAGTTTTAATGGTTGTATTTAATATATGAAAATCAAAAGTCTTACCTCTTATTCCATACGATGATGATCAAATTTCAAACAATTAAGAAAGAGTAGTGTTAACCTAAATTTTATTTACAAAAAAGAAAATTCAACTGAACTTAACCATTTCTCTCTTCTCTTTCCACTTTCTCTTAAAGTGAACTATTCAAAAAATCTAAATTATAGAAATCTATGCCTCTGAATGTGATGAATGAAATAATAAATTATATATATATATAAATATATAAAATACAGTGATATTTATAAAATTAAAACACATATTAAAAATCTAACTTCATCAAATCAATTTAATTAGAGTTCATGAGTTGGTAATGTTCTTCATATATTATAATTCATACTTTATAAACAGTCCTGTTTTATTAATGTATCCATTGCTCATTAATGCTTCTATGTTGTATGCTGAAAACAGTTTTACATCAGTCATTCCTTGGCCTTTATGCCAGTCCACATTTAAGCATTTCATGTTGGACAAAATCTATTTTTATTAGGCAATTAATGAATAGGCAAATAAGGATATTACGCTTCCATGGTTAGGTTTCTGGTGATCAATTCCACAATTTAGTCTAAGTGCATTGTGTATCACTTTAACACATATATAAACTTTAAAATAATTGCTGTTCATAACTAATTAATTTTTCATGCAAGATAAATTATTCCATTCTTTTTGTTAACGACTGGCTACATTTTTTTTTCTTTCATCCGTACAGAATTGTTGTTTTGCTTTTTATATATATATATAAGCTAAAACAATTTTCTAGTTTCATTAAACTGTGCAAAATTATTTCTTCTTTTTTATTATCATTATCTCTTGAAATTGTAGCAGTTCTATATCAACAGTCTCATTTGGAAAAGCGAATCTTTTTAGAATGGAACATCCATTTTACAGTATTCAAAATTCTTTTCTGAAGATATTGACTTCCTTTAGCATATAAATAATTTCAAAGAAGAAGGAGTTAAAGTTATATTCATTTTTGTACTCAGCAAGGTTTCCGTTGTCTTGCATATATTTACCCTTTCATTTCCTTTTTTATTGCCATAGTTATTCATTGTTGTAGCAGATTATATTCATGATAATATATATATATTGTAACGAGCACAGACGTTCATTACATTGTTGTTGTTTTTTGTTTTTTTTTATTAAACATGAAAGTAAATTAAAAAGTTCGCATTTAAAAATTTTCTTTAAGAATTAAAAATTGAAATTAAATATCATCTTAAACTCTTATATATTAAATCGCACAGATAATGAAAAATTATTAATATAAAAATTTATTAAAGAAAAAGTATTTTAAAACTAAATTTTAAAAAGATTTGGAGATAAAATTATATCTTTAAATTTATCTTTAAATATATTTTTGATTTGGAAAACAGGTTAATTAATCAGAAATGGAAATGATTGTTAATTAGTTAATGTAAACCAGCTTGGGCATTTAAAATGAAAAACATAGTCAGATAGGAAAACAATAGAAACTTTCAGCAAATGAAATAAATCCATTGGGAAATCGGACCTCAAGAAAAGGATCATCTCATCGATGACTAATGTTAGCAATCCTTCGAATAGATAAAAGGAAAATTTGGAAATTATTAATTAGTGACTAGTTATTGATGATTATTAGATGTAATAGCTAGGTGTTAGTGCTGAGGGGATTGAAAAAGAAACTTCAATCCCTTTAGTTCTGCAAGAAAGGAAGAAAATAACATCGTTTAATTGAGGACCAACAATAAAAATCTCTGGATGGATAAATAAATCCCAACAGGATTCAATCTTGGACGATGAATTAGTTCAAACCAAGAATATATGAAGATGAACTATTTAAATAACCGTAAGAACTTTAAAATTTATGAACAGAAATTAAAAACTTTTCCAGATTTAAATGATTGAATATTATTCTATCTGACCAACATTATTTATTAATTAGTTATAATTTTATTTAATGTATTTATTTTGTAAAATCATTTCCATTTATTTATTTTTTGTTCTTTAAGTTTTATTATGATTTTTGTTTTCCTTAAATTAATTATAAAAATGTTAAACTTAAGTCGGGCATGAATGGCTGTATAGATTTGTAAAGTTATATTAGGGGAGGGTAATCTTAGGTTATTTATGTCGTTGTTAGATTGGGTCAATGGATTGGATATATTGATGTAGTTAGTAGATGTGATCGGAGATTGCACTGGCAGAATCGTTTATATATACGCCGATCACCCGTTTGCTATGGAAGGAATTATAAGACGAGAACGAGTTCCTTTCTATGGAGTTTTTTTATTGTTCTTCTCGTAGATAGATGTAATATTCCTATCTGATTGAGAGTCAATGTCTTTTCTTAATTCTTTTGGTGCTGCATTTCGTATTACATTGAATACATCGATGTATCAGATGGATTGATGCCAGTTTGACTGCGAATTTTAGCCTAAGGTTAAATAGGGATAGAATATTTTAATTTCAATGCAAATCTATGTAGTATTCATACTCGATTCTAAATAAAAATGCATTAAATTTAAGTTGTTTATAGACACTTGCATGGATTGTTTATCGGTTAACTATGTTTTATGTTTCATATTTGATCAAAATATATAGACATTCGATAAATAATGATACCTTATGGTGAGTATCTAAAATGTATTTATTCAGATGTCTTTTAAGTTATTGGTGACAATGCAAGTATCTTATGGTGAATATATTGGTTACATATAAATTTCCCTCCGAATTGTCAGTAATCAATAATTTTATATTTTGATCGTATGTTTACTTTAGAATGTTTTTAACGATAATCTATGTAACGATCTATAGCAACTTATTATAACAAGTTTATAATCCCATTGTGTAACTTAATTAAAATGTAAAATTAGAATGTAATAGTAATTAAAGGTAAATTAAAGTCAAAAATAAAGTTAAAAAAATAATGTTAAATGTTAAAATTAAAACTAATAATAAAATAATTTTAAATCTTATATATATGTGCATAAATAAATGTTTGTATGCTAATTACTGGCAGTGGCTTATTTTATTTATTTTTTAATGTTGAAATCTAATTAGATAAGATATGATATTATTAAATCTCTGCTACTCCCTGAGCTAGTGACATGGGCTAACGACCGGAACCAAAATATTTAAAAAGAAAAAAAAATTTTTTTTTTTTTTTTGACTTACGTATCTGCCTACTTTATAAATTTTTCTAGGTTTAAATGCCTAGATGGCGCCCCGTAGTACAGAAAACGTTAAGTCGAATTCTCCGGATCGTTACAATATATATGATGAAGAGTTACTGCATACTCACAGTTAAATGAGCAGTATACATTCAATTTTAATCAATGTTTATCAACACATGGGATGTTATATGAGATGTATAATTATGTGAGAGGTATGGAATAAAATGTAAAAGATATCATGGCTCGACTATGTAATGGTTATTATTAATTTGCACAAAAATGTTACAGTCACTTATAGAAGTGCATAAATATACATGACAATACATATGATCTATGATTAATTCTCAATATCTATGAGCAGTATGTGACACTGGAAGAAATTTTCTTACCTCTTAATTTGATAAAACTATATACATTGAACAGCTGTCTGTCTCAGTACCTTTCTAATTGTATCTATATTTTAAAAAAAATACAATCAGTTTGAATTTTTTTCACAGCGTGGAAGTTATATATCACTTTTTGGGGGAATTATTGATTTTTCCTACTACTGTAATCTAAATGTAAATAATTATATTTCTCCATTTTTTTGCAATATATAATTACTTTATTTTTCTACATTTTTTTATAAATATTGTAATATTTTATGTAAGTAACACTTACATTAAAAAGTCAAATTTTATTTCATTATAATAAATAATTTTTTTTTTAAAAAAAAAACCAATTGATTGGTCCCTGTTAGAAGCTCTACATTTTGTGATCTATGGTTATATTTTTTCTACTTTTTTATACAACTATATTTTTCCTAAATAATGCTCATAATAAATAAAATGAAATCTATTTCATTAGAATACCTTATTATAATTTTTCTAAAATAAAGCCAACTGATCCCAGTTAGAAGTGGTATTGATTATATTCTAAATTAATGTAATACTATTTCTCCTTTTTTTACAATCTTCAGTTATATATTTTTAGGTAGTTGTAACTTACTCCACATGTACTGCAGCGTCATCTGGCAACCACATGTGGCATAAGTTACAACTACCATTTTTTATTCTCTTATGCAGTTATTATAATACCTATTATTACTTTTTCCCTTTCATTTATATTTGTAATTTTATTTAACAAAATATTTTTAACATCCGTGATCGAAAAGGTTTCGTTATTTCCCTTCTACAGCATTCAATTATTTTAGTTGGCATTTTGTAATACTTTAATATTTTCATTTTTGCTTGTTATTTTTCAGTGCTTATTTATATTCTTGGTTATATATTTTATTAAGTGTATTTTTAAATACATGAATATTCATTCATATTATTGTATAGATTTGTTAAGGTTGATGTAGTGCAGTTAGAGAGCAGTTTTGATCATGGATGGTAAAAACATAAGCTTGTGGTTAAGACCTGTAGATGTCCCTATGATCGCATTTTTACATGCACATTCTTGAGGTTACAGTCTTGGTAGATATTATAACATCTATTGGAAATATTGCTTATAATTAAAAAAAAATCAAATTTGGTACTTTAATTATATAATAAACCAATATTTTTCTTATGAGAGGTAGCCATTATGGGTTATTTTGTATTGCAAATTACATGTTTATTTTTTTTCATATTTAAAAGTTCTGTTTTCTTATTTTTCTCTCTCTTTTTTATATGTAGTTATATTTTCAAGTACTGATGTGGTTGATATGGATAAACTGAAAATTTTTACTGACAACATTCACTGAAGTATTATTTGTACTCACAAATATTTGATAAAGCCAATGTTTATCTGAAGTCAGAAGTTAATAATGTCTGTATAATTCAGTCAGAGTTTTAATAGTAATATTTGTTACTAAGGTGTGTCTAACTTATGTTGGCAGTTGACAATCATATTGTAGTCTATTAATAGTGTGCCCCCCCCCCAATTACTATAGAATTGGTTAGCATATTTGTAATTATATTGATAGAGTTAATTTCTAAAATATAATAAGATTGATTATTTAATTATGGTCATGTAATGAAGTTGCAAAATCATTTTGTAATCAAATGTGCTTTGTCATGGAGATGATTACTTATATTAATAATAAGTCTTCACAGTTTGTCTAGCAAATCAAAAAGTATAGACCCCCATGAAAAATAAAATCAATTGAGAATATGATTGATTGTTGTGATTTTAATTGATACGGTGATTGGTTTTTAATTCAAATTTCATGATTGACTAGTCAAAGATTGGTTACAGCATAGTAATTTGTAATGCTACAGCTTTTTGCAGAAAATTATCCAATATCGGTTGGTCAATGGGCATATAGCTATCTTTAATTTGATGGCCAAACAAGGATGAAAAACTGTTCATAATATTCCATTTGGCAATTGGCAAATTTGGTGAATATTGCTTTCCACTTTAATGTTCTTCCATGAGAAATTATAGGAGAAATATTTGCATTGTAGTAGGATTTTTAACTGTCTTTTGCTTTACCTATTAATTTCTACAACAGAAATTGAAAATTCTCTTAAAAATACAATATTTCTTTTGCACTTGTAGTTGGCCCGGGTTCGCTTCCTGGTCAGCACATTTGACATATGGAAATAAATAAATATTTTTATATTACAGATTAAAACAGGCAAAACTCTCTATACATATTACCACACTCAGTGCAAGCCAAAGTAATCAATAGATGCCAGAAGGCTTGTGTATAAAATCCCCACCTAGTGCCTACTCAACCAATATCCCCAGACTAGTTTCTCGCTTGTGACCTTCATGAGTGAGGAGCCTTGGATCTGAGAGCCCTGCACCTACCAGAGCAATCAATGAATGCCAGAAGACTTGTGCATAAAATCCCTATCTAGTGCCTACTCATCCAATATCCCCAGACTAGTTTCTGGCTTGTGACCTTCGTCAGTGAGAAGCCTTGGATCTGAGAACCCTGCACCTACCAGAGTAATCAATGAATGCCAGAAGACTTGTGCATAAAATCCCTATCTAGTGCCTACTCATCAAATATCCCCAGACTAGTTTCTGGTTTGTGGCCTTCATCAGTGAGGAGCCTTTGGATCTGAGAGCATTGCCTTCTGCCATCTATTGATTATTCTGGCTTGCACTGAGTGTCAATGCATATAGAGAGTTTTACCTGATTTAATAACGGTTATAAGCAAGTATAAAAAATGGTGATCATGTGATATTACAGATTAAAAATGGTGATTTTTTTTATGGTTAAGTACCAAATATATAAGCAAGCAACAACGACGGAAGGCCTTCAAATGTTTTTATTAAAGGCAATATTAAATTAAGAATATCATTATTTTTTTAAAAATTAATTTATTTCTAGTGAACATTTAAAAAAAAAACAGTAAACAATAAATGTTTAATGTGATTTTTATTGTATTTTTGATGCCAACTGTTTTACATACGGTTCATATTTAGTCGCTTTCATCAGTCAGATGTTATGAAGAATTTATACTGAAAGTTGATTTTTTTTCCCACAAACATTAAAAAAAAAAAACTAATGAAAATTTTATAATTAATTTCTTTTGTAATATAATATATGTAGTTACATTTACAACATACGTTCTAAGAATAAAAACATACCCCTATTTACAATAACGCAGACGTAGAACAACCATGTGGGCCATCAATTAGACAGAGAATAGGGAGTAAAAGGAGTTCCACATATTCATTATAACAATATAGTGGCTGCTGTGTCCTGAGAGTCTCTAAAGACTAGTCTGGGAGCTAAATAAATAAACAATATACTTCGAAATGCATATATAATAAGATTTATTTTAAAAAATAATGTGGTAAAAATAACATAAAAGGGTAATAGTCGATTAATATTCATATCCTGTTTATTTTCCTCTGGTGAAAATAGGCTTCTTCCACACCAGGAGTAATCCAATTGTTATATTTATGCTTTTAAATCAAATGTCTTTTGAAACACCAATAAGTATATATAATTTCTTGTATAGAATAAATTTAGTAAAGTTCGCAATATTAGTGCGTGCATCGGCACACACAATTTATACGTTTTTTATTAACCATCTCCATTACCAACTTGTCTCTTGCGATTTGGTTATTCTTCGCTGGTAATAATTTTTTCAATACACAAACAAGTAACTGCTTTTTGTTTGCTACTATTCCATTTTAGTCAATAATCACTGCTAGTCGATCTACTAGTCTACCATTGATTATTCTTTACTGCTGATCAGTTATCACTTAAAATCCAGTCTAATAATTTTAGTGATTCCTCTCTCTTCTTCATTTATCGGGGATAAATATATATCCTATCTAATTTATATGCAACTAGCATTATTTGCATACAAATTCTATTCTAGTGTTTTCCTGAAGGTTTGTGATGATGGTGTTCTAGCTGTATTTTTATATTGGACTATTTCCATCATCTAATATGTGTGTTGAATGTCTTTAGAAAAGGTTAATTTTATTTAAATATTCCAAATGCATTTAACTGTTAGTAATATCACAGCAAACAGGTTAGTATATGCACCAACTGTTAGTAATATCACAGCAAACAGGTTAGTATATGCACAACATTTCGAAAGGTATTTTTCTCCCCTCTTCTTCAAGTGTTGCTGGCCTGATCAGTGACAGTACTAGCATGGGATTCAAACCTGGGTCTTTAGATTCTTGATTATTGAATTTTTAAGGTAATTCTCTAACCAACTGAGCCAGGATTATTGAATTTTTAAGGTAATGCTCTTTACATATATTTACAATAACAACTAATATACTGTTCATCTAGTATCATTGGCTAGGTGTAACATCTAGCTGCCTTGCAACTATTAAAGCAAGGGTCTTCAGGTGCACTTTTAAGTGTGTCTAACACTTTCAGCTGTATCATGGCAGTTTGCCTCATGTCCAAGTATGGTGACACTTCCAGCAGAACTGTGATAGCCTGACTTATGTTGGATTTAGTATCTAGAAGTTTCCAATTTTACATGAACTTACCTCACTTCTTTATAACATTGAGAACAATATGGATACTGCCATTGATTGTTGTCTGACTCTACCTCTAAATCAACTGCCAGTTTATAAGCAAGTCCCCTTTCTTAGTGGTAGCAATTGGATTAACTGTGTATTTACCTGTTAACCTGTTTCTGCTATTGGCTATATTTTAGCTATGCATACATACATCTATTGGTCTACAGTAATGAATCTGATTAAGATAAGATTGTATCTAGAGAAACGTGATACTTGAAGGTAAGTTGAGCAATTAACTCTGTAAAGTGCACCAAATCTATTGTGTTTTTAACTTATATACAAAATGTATTTACATATATTATCATTAATAATTTATGTACCACTTACTTAATACCATTGGCTAAGTGTAACATTTAGTTGCTATGCAACTACTGAAGCAGATGGTACTTTTAGCTGTATTATCACAGCTTTACTTATGTCAGGTTTAGTATCTAGCAGTTTCCAGTTCAACATAAACTTGCCTCACTATTTTTACAATATTGAGAACAATGTGCATACTGCCATTCCAAATAGACTGCCAATTTATAGCCAGATTCCATTCCTTAATGGGAACAATCAGATTCTCTGAGCATTCTTCACCTCTTGGCCTTTTTCTACCATTAGCTATATTTTATCATATATCTGCAGTGATAAATTCTAAATCCAATAAAGATAAGATTGAATCTGGACAACTCCATTATTTGAAGGTAAGCTGAGCCATAATAGTATGTATTGTACATGTTTAAGGTGTATATATATTTTACTTTGTGTGTGTGTATAATTAATTTTTACATTTATTTCCTATATTTATAATTTATTGCTTGTAAGTTATTCCCTGTATGTTTTTTTTTAGATGATGATACATATATCTTTTTTTTCATAATTATGTTGGAATATAATCACTCTTATGAATAACTTCTTGCACAAATTTTGCTTGTTTGGTGTTATTATATTTTGTTTTTTATATTTATTGTTTGATAATAAAATATAATAAATAATAATTATTACCACTACTACTGCAGCTACTACTGCCACAACTATTTATTATTATTCTACAACTGCCACAACAACAACTACTAGTTTTATTATTAATAATGTGTTTGGGATAATGGTAGAATGACCAGGTTCTGGATCATAAAGTCTTCAGACTGATTCCAGTTCTGACTTTTTATGGACTCCTAAGAAATAAAGCCATTTGATAATGTTATTTTTTAATAACTGCAAACTTAATCATTAATATTTTTCAGTTTATTGTTTTCTAATCACTACAAAAATGTAGTATCTAGATTTTATTGTATTAAGTTAAATTCTGTTAAGTCATATTATCACTTGTGTTGTGTTTGTTTGTGACTGTAATAAACACAGGCTTACATAAGTATGATTAGAATATTTATTTCATGCACCTATATACAATGTTAAAAACAGGCAAAACTCTCCATACAGTAGTGCCACTCAGTGCAAGCCAGAGTAATCAATGGATGCAGAAAGCTTATACATAAAATCCTATCTAGTGCCTACTCATCCAATATTCCCAGACTAGTTTCTAGCTTGTGGCTTTCATCACTAGATAGGGATTTTATGCCCGAGCCTTCAGGCATCCATTGATTACTCTGGCTTGTACTGAGTGGCATTACTATATGGAGAGTTTTGCCTGTTTTAATAACATTTATGGGCAAGCATAAGAAATAGTGATCATGTGTTGTCTAATGGTCATATATACAATGTTTAGAAATCTTTTGGTGGATATATATTCACACAATATATTTACAAATATATATACCCTAACATTTGTTATACTGTACACCTGATATGTTGACTGAGATGTAGCTTTACTTAATACTTCTAGCTATACCATGACAGCTTGTATCATGCAAAGATACAGTGACTGTTTCAGCTGTTCTATGGCAACTTTCCTAGTGTCTGGTTCATGTTCTAGCAGCTCCAGTTTTATTGGATCTTGATTCCCTGCTTTAACATATATTGAATAGCCGCCATGTGGACAAAGTGCATACTGCCATTTAGCTCTGTCAATAATTTATTGCTGTCTGACCTTATCTCCAACTGAACTGACTATTTATTGCCAGATCCCCTTCCATAATGAATGAAATCGGATTTACTAAACATCATCACCCATTGGCCTGTTTCTGCTATTGGATAATTATATATCCATTGGTCTGTGGTGGGAATGCTCATTCCGATAAAGATGGAATCTGAACCAGTCCATTAGTTGAAGGTAAGATGAAATATAATAATGTGTAACCATAAAATTTTAGAATGCCTATATGCATATTTAAATACAGAATAACACAATGTTATTCCAGTCACAGGTATTTATGTAAGAACTAATTTAGTTCATGGTGATCAACATTATTTTGCCATATTTGTCATCAGTTCTTTTATTTTTTTATCATCCTCCCTTTCTTTAATAACAACTTTTATAATTTGATGACAAATAATATTCTTAGAAAACTATTTAAAAATTTCATTTAAAAATCATTAATAATACACCTGATTTTTTTTTTATTGACCAACTTTAATTAAACTTAAAAACTGACTATATTAATACTAATTATTTAAACCTAATATTAATTCTAAAAATGTGAAGATAAGTAGTATTTTAAAAAATAGAAGTATAACCTAAATGTATTTTTGGAGCTGTAAAGGCATTGGATATAAAATTTTAAAAAAAAAATAAAAAAATAAAAATCGTTACAAACATCAAATCTCAAAACAGCAGTTAAGAAGTTTCAGTCTAATTGTGCTTATTCCAAACAGTATTCAACAAGATACTGACTTTCTATTCATTTCAAAGTAACCAAATCAAGTCTCTTTAATTTTACATTTCTGCATTTCAATACAAACCACTTTTATTTCACAAGAATTCATGGGCTTTGAACGTTCAATCTTCAATTTCAATGAAATGGAAGGCTGAAGAGTTGTGAGTTGGAGTAGTTTGAAGCCTGTCCATTAAAGTATGAAGATTGGCTATCTTAATATAAAGTTGAACCCTGATTGTATATATGTGTGGACATAGTAATCTGGACCAACTGATGATTGCTGGTTTAGCAATGAAATATGTATATTGATAATTATTAATCTTTTCAACATGTGTGTGATCAGGTGAGTCAGCAATATGAGATGGCATGTAGAGTGATGGTCATGTGAAAGTCTGAGTTTGAATCCTGCATACATTACATATATATATATATGCAGATTTAAGCCTGTATAGTGTATTAATTCACAAGAATTCAAAACATAAACAAATACTCATGCTCCAAAAACACTGATGACATCAAAGGATCCAACTTGACTTTTCTGTAACTATACCCATGCTGTTTAAGCCTCGTATTAATGTTTGCTCTGGATTCACCTCAATAAACATAAGGGCAATTATGTTCCTGGCACTTAATCAAATAAACAATATAAGGACATTCCTTAGGATCAACCCTATCTTCACTATTCCTAATTAAATGATTTAATATAGTAGGTGACTGAAAACATACATTATATTCTTTATTACACAATTTCTTCATATTTGAAGACGTAGAAGGTATATAAAGGAAGGTCATCCAAGGTCTAAAATCCACAATTTGATTGATATTAAACTTTATCATTCAAATGTTTAATATGTTTAAGTAAAGCATATTTATAGTAACTCACCCCTATTAACTCAGGCATATGCTTATGAATTTTTGTTATCTGATACAAAAGCAAATTATGATTCTAATGCAAGAAAGTCTCGAGACCTGCATATTTATATCCTGAATAGGACTGGTATAGCCTCTAATAATGGTAGGCTAAATTTGCACTGTATAGTCCAACGTATTGTTATTACACACTATTAATATATCTAGATATTTAATATTTCCATTAACCTCGTGTTCAATACACCATTTCAAGTTTGGATCCTTATATCTAATGTTCATAATATTAGGATTATAATCATTCGCTTTAATGAATGTTTACAAAATTAAAGTTATATATATAAAACATCTGTGGAAAAAAAGATTTAAAGAAAACAAGTTCTAGTATTATTACCAAAATTAGTAAATGAATTTTTAAAAAAAATTATTTAATTGAAATTTTAAATAAAAAATAATTAAATAACTTTATTGCTCGGGAATTCGTAGGAAGTTCGAGAAACCGGAAATATCGGACCTGTAATCCGAAAAGATAACGTTCCGAATCAGGCACTCTACCATTGAACTAAACTACGCAGAGTATCGAAATCTTTATTAAGTATATATATAGTTAGTAAAACTACGTAAATTATTTACATATGATTTTTAATCCAACACTATATACAGATTGTTTTTGAATTGTTATAAATCCTTTCTTCTTCCTCGTTTTTTTTTTAGTTTACTTTAGGCTTTCTCTGAGACATATTTACTTTCTAATATAGATTAGCAAAATCAAAAATTATAAATTGCATGCCAATCAAAATTTTAATATTACTATATTGTTTTCGTTTTTAAAAAGCGCATTAAAATTAAATATTGCTGAAGACAGTCTAAATATGGTAAAAAGCAAGCCGTAAACAAAATTCCAGAAAATGAAGTTAATGGGTTAATATACTAGATATTGATCCAAAAATATGACAATGAGAGATAACAAGGTCAAAACTTAGAATTTTTTGACAGAAAGAAGACAAATGATCAGAAAGGTTAATCTTACACTAGTTCTTAGTTAAATAATCATTTAAATGGGGAAAAACAAACATTTTTAAAAATAAAATGTATATTTGCAAAAGAAATAAATCTAGTTTGGTGTGTGATTAGAAGTAGACGACATCATTTAAGAAAAAAAAAATTAAAAAGTTAATAATTCCGACCAATATCAGTACACAAGTATTTACTGTGTGGGTGTTTCTTATTATTGCATTCTTAGAATTAGCATTTACTAAATTCACTTAAGAATGTATGATTTACTGTATTTCCAGGGCCAACGGGAAATGGATTCTACATAAAAGAATAGATAAATAATATGTCTAGTGGACACCATGATAAGTCCTCTAGACAAATTAGAGACTTGCCAAGGAACTACAGCTATAGCATTATGAAAGTAATACTTATTTTAATAAGATAACAGATACCTTTTAGTTTACATTTAACACAGATATAAGGTAAATTTTTATTGTTAAATGCTGACTATTTTCACATTCTTGGTGTGAGTGTCAAGAGTCTAAAATGTAAGGTTCTCAGATCAATTCAAGCCTGGTTATTTATCAATTTCCAAGCAATAAATGATATGAGTTCAATCTGATTTTATTATATATTTTAATCGTATATATGGGAGCTATAACTGAGGACATGGATATCATCATCATACAAAATTAATAGATGTTTTTACTGATTATAAAAATGAGTTAAGAAATCAGCATCAGAAAATTAGCAGAAGCAATTATTAGTAATTATAAGTTATAATGTGGCATTACCAGCAATAATGATCAGCAGAGAACATTCATCTCTTTTGACTGGATTTAAGTGACATAAAATTTTAGACTAATCATCATTAAGTCAATGCCAAACTTTGGGCGTAATATAAAAGCACACATCAAAATTTAATCTGCATGCACATATTTATATGCTAAGATAACTATAAAAATAATTCTATCATAAAATTCTGAGATCATTATATTAATGCTGATAATCATCAATGTTTTGGGCCATCATGTATCTTGAGTGTACTAACCATTGACAAACTAATTATCTACATGAAAGAAAATAAAATGAGTGGAACTTTGCACCAGTCAAGTAATTCTATAGAGAACATCTGGATATCCATCCTCATATATACTGTAAAATTTGGTATTATCAGAAGACACTCGGTAAGTAAGAGGTTAACTGTTTTAAAATGGAAATTGGAGCGAGAAAATGCGCTTCCTACTATGCTGGCATGTATTGAAAACATATTGCGCGTGGTTGAGCCTTTATAAGATCATAACCCATACCAATGCACTCACTCCAAATTCCCCAAATAAAAATAAACAATAAATGCAAACATATAATTTCTCAGGGATTGGAAATTTTATCTATATTTTCAAAATATAAACTTTATTGCATTAACAATTATTGGTTTATTATTAAATAATTTCAGGCTTATATGATTTTTCTTTATCTAATCATAAATTACTAATTTCAGTGTTTATATTTATAATCATTTATTAGGGCTAATTGGATTAATTCTCTCAGGCTCATTTTTTAAATAAACATTTAATATGGAAAAAGTGTATATACGTTTAAGGGTTTTTATGTACACATTCTGTCTTTAACTTCCTAGGTTCAAATAATAATTATAAAATATTTAAGTGCAACACGAGATAGCATAATCTGAATTTAAACTGTATTAAGATGACAATTAAGTAATAATACCATATAATTTTTGAATAACAACATTGTTTATTTCATATAAATAACAAAAATAAAAACAAAATGTAATAATAATAATGACTGTATAATAGCAAATATTAAAACTAAATGTATACTGCTTCTTTAGTAGTGTATGTGATGAATCAAATATAGCTATGTTTGGTGTATAGAATCATGGTATATATGTGGCAATACGACATACATGTTGAATGTGATTGATTGCAGTGTTTTTTCACACTTTTATCTTGAATATATAATAGGATAAAATATCCTCAAAATTATAAATTTAATTCCTAACATGTTGGTCACTTTCTCCATCCATTTGAGTTCTAATTCACTCCACTTTATACAATTGATGCATACTACCACATACATATAAAAAAGATAAATGATTTCCAACACACCTTTTATGCTGAACTAAAACTCATCAGTTGGTCCAGATTATCATCTCCCACATATATATATAAGAAGTGCTCGATTTATATTGAGATAACAAATCTTCAAACTTTAATGGACAAGCTTCAATCCTTTCCACTTTCCAACTTTTCAGTCATCCATATCATTGAAAATTTGATGGCATGTTCAAAGCCCTTGTTTGCCAATATGAAGGGTCAGAATAGCGTGTTCAAAGCCTTGTTTACCAATTTTTGTTATCATATCGATGTTGACTATAAGTCCTTCTGACCCTTCATATTGGCAAACAAGGGCTTCGAACATGCCATCATCAGATTTTCAATGATATGGATGGCTGAAGAGTTGGAGAGTGGAAAGGATTGAAGTTCTGTTCATTAAAGTTTGAAAATTTGCTATTCTAATATAAACTGAGCACTTATTATATATGTGTGTGGGAGATGATGATCTGGACAACTGATGAGTGCTGGTTCAGCACAATATATGTATATTGGAGATCATTTACCTTTTTCACATGTATGTGGTAATGGGCATCAGTTGTACAAGATGGAGTGGATGACAAAAGGAGCTTGAAAAGTCTGGGTTCAAATCCCCTCTGATTACATCTAGCTTAAAGTATTATACTATACTTGTAATTAATCTTTTTAGTGTTTTTAATCTTGTTCTTTTCTTTTCACATGATAATTCTTACAGCATTTCCTGAACATCTGAAGTATTAAATGCAAGAAGAATCTCATCATCTTCAAAATCTAATTAATTTAAGTAATGTATTTTATTTTTATTCCTCTAGCTTTTCGTTTTAATCTCAAAATGATGATAAAATGTTTTAGATAATATGTAATCTGCATATTATTTAAAATTATCAATGATAATCTTCTTAATGTCATCATGTAATATAATCGCTGCTGTTGTATTTTGGTAAATATTTTTCAAAATTTGAAATATACTAGATCTATATCTTGATATTCCAAAGCATTATTCATTGCATAAAGATTTACAATCAAATGCCTTTTTATAATCTACAAATATAATGTATAATGGTAGATTATCCTCCTTAGTCCTTTCTATAATTTATCTTAATACTTGTACACAAACTACTGTACTGAAACCACTTGTAAATACAGCTTGCTCCTTTAGTTGGGTTGAGTGTAAAAATCTTTGCAAATGAGTTGCAATAATTCTAATAAAGATTTTATACATATCAGGATACTTACATATTTTCCATCTGACCAAGCTTATCAGCCATTTTTTTTAAGTTATACAGTTTAATGGGCCTACAAGTATTTGTGTTTACTTTTGATTTTTTTTTAAACAGGATTTCTTCACTATCCCTGAAGTCTTAACTATATGCATCTTCTCTTATTTTTGTTCTTTTTTAAGTACATATATATATATATGATTCCATTTATTTCTAATTGTATAACTGATCAGATAGAAGTATGATAGATCTGTAATGCTTAATATCTTTTCCATTTTTTTTTAAATATTATCACTATTGCATTCCTTTAATAAGTCGGTATATTTTTATTATTTAGACATTTATTGTTGTTTTTATTTTTGTTTTGTTTTTTTCAGTTTTTTTTAAGTATTGATTTTAAATCCAGCCTTTTCTGGAACTTTTCCATTGTCTTTAGATTCTATTACATAGCTCATCTTTTTTTGTAAAATATTGTCATTTCAATGTACGTTATAATTGTGGGGATATTTTTGTGTTATTTTTTATTACTACATATTTCTTTGTACAACACTTTCATATAAATCATAAGTCTCCTTCTTTTAGTAAAAATGTTATTTTTGTTGTTAATATTTTTTTACAATCGCAAGATGTTTTATGCTTTTGAAATTTTAGTTTTAGTCCATATATTTCCTATTAATTCTCAGGTATACTATGTCATTATTAATTTTTGTTTTATGATTTTACAGAGTTCCAGATATTCTACATAAGTCATTTAAAAATATCTTTATATTCCTTACTGTCTTCATGTAATATTTTGCCTCACCTGAATATTTGCTGATGAACTGTCACTTTCTTGTACTTATTTGTGCTGCAATTAGTATAGAATATTAGTTATTTTATTATCAAATTTATTCAAGTATGAATTTTATTTGAACCAATATCTGAATCTATTATTATTTTTAAATGATTGTCAAGTTCTAATTTAAAATCAATGAAATGAATCTGAAACATAGGATTATTATCTGTTAATATTGTCTTTTGTAACAGTTATGTCTTCAGGTTTTGCATCTCACTAATATTATGATCATTTCCTAATTGAATCTATTAAATATATTATAATCTTGAATAAGCATTTTCCTGTAGTTACAGGGTGTGATTTGCTATAACTTCATTTAGATAACTCATACATTTCAGCTATATATATAATGTACAAATGCTTTCTTCCACAAATCATACAATTTCAGATTATTTATATTTCTGTCTCCATATCCACATGTATACATAGAATATTATACATAGTAGATTAATCTTTTAATTATTTTCCAATTGTAGCATTAAAATCTTCCATGTCAACTTTCAAATGATATTTAGTTTGATCACAAGCAGATGTTAACATCTTCCATTTCCGAAAATGAGAAATTGTTAAACCATAAACCCGAATTATCTGCATTTGGTATTTTTCCATGAAGTGAATTATTAACTCACCATTATCTCTACTATACTAATGTTGTTGTATTCATAGTGAATTTCATTCTATTTGTGCTTACAATATATATGCCTGTTCAAGTAAATTATATATTTGTATTTTCAATCAATAATTCTTCACATTCTCTTCTAATTTTTCAAAGTCCAATAAAGTGTCTTTTTTTACTTGAAAGTGATCAATAATTATAAATGCCTAACTAAATGGGTCTTACCAGCATCCTCTGCCTTCCTTCACTAATCACTGCTTTGATTATTGGATTTACAGCCTTCAAGATACGAAGTTACCATTTATTTTCATCTGTCATAATTGCAAATATATATAACATTACACACATATTTACAAATTC
The DNA here is from genome assembly GCA_028023455.1 of Epiperipatus broadwayi. Lineage (NCBI taxonomy): Eukaryota > Metazoa > Onychophora > Udeonychophora > Euonychophora > Peripatidae > Epiperipatus > Epiperipatus broadwayi. The sequence continues at coordinate 1,407,352 of JAQFVV010012470.1, forward strand.
TTCCTATTACAAAACAATAAGTAACACCTCAGTAAAGAATTATCAGGCATTTGAGAAAAGTCTATATTGTCTTCTTGGTCTTAAATTCGGAAAAATCAGTAAAATCATCATATTGTCTGATTTTGGCTGATATATGTCAATAGATGCAATAATGTGGAGTGGACGTTGTGAATTTATCTTATTTAGTTCAGTCAAAACAGAATCAAAAGATCTCCATATGTCATCAATAACGAACTGTTTTTGCAGCCACGTGTGTGTGTGTATATACAATCCAAATGTATATAAATGTGTAAATGAGTGCAAAATATCTACTCAAAAATCAATTAAATAAATGTTATTTTTATAAATAAAATTTAGAATATTATTTTATCTAAAAATCAAATTTACTTAATGCAAAAAAGATTAAATACTTTATCAGAAAAGAGATTATAAAAATCAAGATTTAATTATAATTGTCAATGATTATATATATTGTTATGCCTCAATGTACGCAATATGTATTAAAAATAATATTTTTTTAAAAAAAACTATAATTTTATTTATTGTAAATATAAATCTAATGATAAATAACATTTATATTTTCACTTATTGTTTAATATATCATCATCATCATTGTCAACTATTATCACTCCACGTCAGGATAAGAGTCTTTTCAAGTTCAATCCGATCTCTAGCCTCTCTTCTCCACATTATCCCTGCACACTTTATTTTATCCATCCATCTCACATGTGGTCTCTTTCTGGGTCTTTTACAATCTTTTGGAATCCTGTTTAAGATTTCAATTGTCCATCTATTATCAACTCTTCTAGCAATATATCCATCCCAACTCCACTTCAGTCTTTTAATTCTTTCAATGATGTCAATAACACATTTGTTCTCTTACTTATATATTGTATTTTCGATCCTTCTTGTTACTCCTAACATGCATCTCTCTATACTTTTTTTGAGTGGGTTGAAGTCTCTCTATTGCTCTTCTATTAAGTGTTCAAGTCTCAGATTCATAAGTAAAAACTGGCAAAATACATTTATTAAAAATCTTTCTTTTCAAACACATAGGCATATTTCCTTTTAGTATTAAGTTATTTCTACCAAAAGCAGTCCAAACAAGTCTAATTCTATGATTAATTCCATCCATTATGTTTCCATTGGTATTTGTAGTTGTTAACTTCTTCTAACTCATTGTAATCAATCTTTACTTTTATCTTTTGAGAAAATTCATTGAACATTACTTTAGTTTTTTTAACATTTATCTTTAATCCTACTTTTTTAATTTCATCTAATAACTCTTGCAACATTTCCTGAAGCTCTAAAGCAGAGATAATCAACCTTTTTCTTTCCTGGGCCACATATATTTGTGTGTCACATCAAGCGGGTCATGGCAACCAATTGGTGTTACACAAAAAAATGTGTCTGGCTTCTCAATTCATGCATGCCATAGCTTGTGGATCACTTTTCTATATCATAGAATTAACATATTAATAAAACACAAACACTTTTATTTGATATAAACATTTATTTAAATATCAATGTGATTTTTTATATTGAGATAAACTTTTAACAATTTTAGATAAATCTGTTTTATATGTGCTACTTTTAATATATCATCAAGGTGTAAATCAGAGTCTGTTTCTATGCACATTCTTCACATATTTTATTTTCAAATAAGATGATTCACAAAGATATATTGATGCAAACAATGTGAGCAACACTTTTTGACAGTTTTATATTTTTCGGGCACTAATTTTCAAAATTCCATATACTCTTTTTCCTCTTTTTTAAAATGGCTTCAAAATTTGTGTCATTTTTAAATTTAACAAATTTGTTAAATAGCTTAACATAATCATGTCCAAATGCAGCTAATTGGTAATAGTTGCTATTTTTAAGTGCCAGGGATTTTCTATAAGTAAAATACAATTCTTAATATTTCTTAAATCTTGAAATCGGCTTTTAAATTCTTTCAATAAGGTACCTAAATAATTTAAAATAATTACGTAGGTTTCTGAAGAAATGTCAATACCATCTTCCTTAGCATTTGTCAATGTTGGAAAATGATATAGTATTTGGTTTTGTATATCTTGGTAATAAATATTTAGTTTTTCTTCAAACGCAAATACTTTGTCATTTGTGAAATAATTTTATTTTCACCTTGCAAACTAATATTAAGATCACAAAGTTTTTCTGTGATGTCACATGAAAAAGCTAAAAGACACAACCATCCATCACTGTCAAGCTTATTATAAGTTTTATTGTTTTCTTGTAAAAATGAAATAATTTCATGACGTAATAAAAAAAAAGCAATTCAAAACTTTATCTCTGCTTGGCCATCACACCGAAGTATGCAAAAGTACATCATCATAATTACTATTTATTTCTTCGAAAAGATTTTTAAAATTTCTGTGGTTTAATTCTCAGGCTCGAATATAATTCACAATGTTTATGATGGTTTTCATTACAGCATCTACTTCTTTAATGGATATTTGTGCCCCAAGTTTTCTTGGTGAATTAAACAATGAAATGATAAAAGATTTGTTAGATTACAAATCCCCTTTCGGATACAATCATTGAAGGACATCCATCAGTGCACACAGAAACCAATTTATTTATTTTTTTTCAATATTATTATTCTCCAGAAAAGTACAAATACTATTGAGAAAATCACTACCTCTAGTTTGATTCTTCATAGGAAGAAATTTCAAAAAATCTTCACAAATTGAATTCTGTTCTGCACAGTATCTGATGAAAATAGCACATTGTGATGTTGTTGAAATGTCAGTACTAGAATCAACAACCAAACTAAAATATTTGCAGTTTTTCAAATCTTCTATTATATTATCAAAAAAATGTTTTGCAATATCTTCAATACATCTAATGCAGGTGGAATGTGACAGTTGTAATTTAAACCACTAAACATCACATGATCACTATCTCATACTAGCACATAATTGTTATTAAACAAAGCAAAACTCTCCATACAGCAGTGCCATCTTGTGCCAACAAGAGCAATCAATGGATTCCAGAAGGCTTGTGCATAAAATCCCTATCTAGTGCCTACTCATCCAATATCCCCATACTAGTTTCTGGCTTGTGGCCATCATCAGTGAGGAGCATTGGATCTGAGAGCACTGCACCTAGATCTTAGGATCTCTTAAAATCCCTATCTAGTGCCTACTCATCCAATGTGCAGTGCTCTCAGATCCAATGCTCCTCACTGATGATGGCCACAAGCCAGAAACTAGTATGGGGATATTGGATGAGTAGGCACTAGATAGGGATTTTATGCACAAGCCTTCTGGCAACTATTGATTGTTCTTGTTGGCACAAGATGGCACTACTGTACGGAGAGTTTTGCTTTGTTTAATAACAGTTGTAATTTCTTAATTTGTAATAATATTTGACTTTTATTATTAAATTTATCAAATAATATATTCGAAGGATTTATGAAACATTCTTTCACAACTTCAGCATTCGTAAGTTTCATATTTTTGCCAAGTGTATAACAAATTTCATATGATGCTCATGTCACCACTGCTTCTTGTGAGATTGCCACTGACATTATTTTGTTGTTGTTGCAATGATTTATTGAAGAAAGCTAATTTTTCATTTCTTATTAAAGACCCATGAGCAAAAGTGTCATTAAACAATTTATGTTTTGTGGTATAATGACGATCAATAAAATGCTAAACTAGCTAATATCAATATAATACATATATAAATAAATAATATTGTATTATACAATCCATATGAGAGAATTCCAGCTTCATGAGATCTTTCCTATGTAAAGTCAGCATTAAAAAATATAAAATCTTTTATACAGAATATTAGTCATTTACACAACTAATAACAAAAAACATTATTATGTTAATTAAATTAATAACAACAATGTTCTGTCAATGTTATAAATAAATCCAGTAAGAAGAATGATAAACTCTTACCTTCATATTAAGTTTACTTTTGTACCTTAGTTTAAACTCTTGTCAAGTCACTTTCATAAATACCTAGATTTTATTAAATATAAAAAAAAATTTAACTTCATGATTCTCTGTTCATCTCCATTTAGTCTTTCATAAATGAATTATTCCAAAGGCACAACAAAGGAAATTAAATTAAATATTTCTAAATGATACTTCACGAAGATGATGTGATATAATGAAAGTTCATATTACTGTCCAATTCATTTCCATGTTTAGAAGTAATGTTCATTAAGAATAAAGTTATTTATTCCTTGGAGGTCAATCATTGGAAAGCTATACAGAGATCTAATTATTCCTAATCATTCTTCTTGCATGATATTGACATCTTCCACAAATGATGTCATTATCAATTGGAATTTCATTTAGATTATATAGATGAAATTCATATAACTTTTAGGCATTTCAGTAGGAATAAACAATTACATTTATCTTTGGTATAGCATTATGTATCCTATGACAAGTGGAGTTTACCCATAAGGCATTGTTTTAGAGATATAATCTTAAATTATTACTGGTTTGAATATATAAATGTTTTCTGAAAAAGTTTATTTGTTTGAGAATTCCAATTTAGAACGATTTTATAAGCCTTTAAATTAATAAAATATATATATAATTTTGTTTAAAAAATATGAATAATATTAATAGAGTGTAATTTATTTACTCTACTATTTGGGTAATATTAGAGTTTGTTGTCTAATAAAACTTTTCTTCAATAAGCAAATCGTTCAATTTGTCAATCTATCTTTTATAAGTATTCTATATTCAAACACAGTAAAAATTATTGCATGAAGTATCTAGTACATCGATATAAGATAGAAGATTTAATAAAACTTTTGATTCAGAATTTATAGCAGAATCAACTTCTGCTGGCATGTACTGCATATCATTTGATTTTCACGATTTTTACATTCTATAATTATTAATTATATTTAATAATGAATAATAGAATTTTTAATTTTATTTCCTTTGTATTAGTTGCTAGTCTGCAACTTGGCTTTAAAGGTTATCTCTTTGTCAACATTTTAGTTAATGAATTTTGTTAGTTTAACAATGGTATTATATCAATGAATGGAAATAGTTATTTCTGCTTGTTTTAATTTTATTAAAACAATTACATAAAAAAATAATCAAGTATATACTAATCATATATACTTATGTGATAGTATTGTATACTCTCACAATATATAACAAAGTCCTTGAAAATAGTTTTGCTTTATTAAGTAATAATAATATTACATGATAATTTCTGCACTTACTTTTTATCTTTTGTTATCAATTGGAATAATATAAGCATCTTAATAGCCAGCTAACATAGTCTCATAGTTATGAATATTCATAAAAGCTTCCAACAGAACCGAAGCTATTACATCACTATAATTTAACTTTTTCAATATATAAGATTGTGAAGAACTGTTTAAAATGAATTAATAAATTAGTTATACAATTATGGGCAATCATGTGAATTCTTGTACTGTTATTCACAATATTTTCTCCATCTGTTTAAAATATTACCTTTATCATATGAAAGAGTATGATCCACTGATTTCAATATTTGCTTGTTGAGATTATGAACTTTTTAATGAAATTTAAACTTTTAAATACTACCAAGATAAAGATGTTTCAAATTTAAAATGTTGGCATCATAATTCTCCTTTAACACATAAAATACTTTCTGTACTTTGTTTTTTAACCCATCAATAATTGACATCTCAATTTTTCTCCCTGATGGTGATTTTTATAAACATTCAACACTTGATTTTAGTATTTAAACCTTAATTTTATATTAGAATTCAATATACTGAACTTGATTTATTAGGAATATAAGTTTACAAATAAAAAACATGTTTAAAAATTATATTTGAATATTGCAATAAAACAATAATATGAAATACATAATGAGAACAATAACTTTTGATGTGATGTAATGCACTGTGATTTCTTCTTATACGGAGTCAATAATCTCTCAGAAACTATGCCCAGAGAAACCTGTTAGCCACTTTAACTTCCCTTTCCATTCCTGGCTCTTAAGTTTTCCCATATTCTTCTCTATCCTGCTGCATCCCATTTCCATAACAATCTTTGTCAACTCCATGGCTTTTATATCTAAATCCTCTTTATCTTTTCCCAAACCCAGTATAAAAACCAATAGATCCCAGGGGTTGACATGACATCAATGATGTTGATTTGAATTCAGGGATCAATGGAACAAATGAAAAATCACTAAACTGTAACAATTTAATTTTAAAATTAATTTGATGCTATTATATATATGTATAATTATGTTATATATAAAAAAAGAAAAAATCATTAATCGTATTTTTTGTAAAAATGTAAATAATCAAAGCAAAATCTAAAAATCATATGGGCATCCTCTCCCTCCCATCTTATCATAATTATGTAATAGCATAATAGATGGGTCGATAAAAAGTTGAGAAATTCTTGAGGGGTTGACTATCAAAAAAGTTTGGGGATCTCTGCTCTAAAGAAACCTGTAAAGATTCCAATCATGAGATAGATTTACTAGAAATTTGTATTAATCTCTTCAATTATGCTACTATATGCACAGGTTTGATAGTCATTAATTATATGCTTTATAGTTTATGTTGGCCACAACTACATAGACGAGACCACCAAATTCCATCTCTAAAGCAAACAAGTATTACAACTATAAGATCTTGAACCTGTTGAAGAGAATCCTGTAATATCCAGTAAATCCAGCTAACTAACCCACTTTATATGGGGGAAAAAGCAGTGTTATAAGAAATCTATGTTTAGCCATAATTCCTCAGTGGTTAGAAAAGATTATTAATTGAGCATCCAAAAAGTTCTTAATTTGAGAACTGTCTTAGACAGTGAACTACATCTTGAATAATTGACTGATTGGTCTGATCTGCATAATAGCTTTTTCTGTGAGGCAACTTATCTTCTGGTGGAGAAATGTGTGAAAAAACAAAAAGCCACACAAGAAATAAGATTGAGCTTGCTAATAATATTTTCTCATGAGTAATAATTGATTGCATTATCCGGAACTTTAATGTGTGCACTTTTATCCTAATAGGAACCAATAATTATCAGTAGAATATACTAATGCTAAAATATCTGTTGTTGGAATATTTTCACCACATTTGCAAATGGAGGTTGTTCCTAAAAATTATTAAGATCTAACTTGCATTAAATAAGGAAAATAAGCTATGGTCTTTGCTTGTCACAAAACTTTTAATAGAAGTCATTTGAAACTATGTAAATTATAGTCAAAGTATATGATAACAAGTCATATTCTTGGTTTTTATTAATATCCCTGGGCAGTGGTGGAGCTATGCACTTAAGAGCTAAATGTCTCTGAATTAATATTCAATTTATTATTTCCAATGATCCAACATCACATGATTTCATGAGTGACTAATCATTTGATATTTATATAGTGATAATTGTTTGCATTAACACTTTTTAATACAATTATTTTCAGATTTAAATTTAATAAGCTGCAATGTTAAAGCTGATTAGTTAAGAATAATATCACTTTGCATCATCAAATAATGAAGTTTCTTACATCATTAAAACAAATAAGAAAATTAGTAAAAAATATTGAATTTAAATTTTAACTTTGCAATTCATTAAAAACAAAATTGACATCCATCTTTAAAATAAATAAAACTTCATTTTTTCCAACCAAAGAAATAAATCTCTTTATTTCAAACAGTTCTAAATCAACATATGTTTTCCTGTTTCAAAATGATAGAAGCCATACTTGTTTCTTGTCTTAACGTGACATATATCATTGGCAATTTGTATATTCTGGTTATAAATGGTTGCCAAATAAGGATTCATTCATCAAAGTCTGCCATCTATTATCAGAGTAGATAACTAAATGTCATCTAAACCATTAAATTATTGTCGTGATGATTACATTCCTTTCTCAGTTTCATCACTCTCAACCCACATAATTTCAATACTTCACTAGCATATCATTATTTTAAACTTTGAAAAATGTTCATAAAAAAGGTTTTGTTTTTTTTAATCCCCCCTCCCCTTTCGCAGATACTATATTAGTTCATTCTTATGATATATGATAAGTTTTTGGCTCATTTTCCAGTTTTTATAAATGAATTCTAATATATTTAAGCAGCTGAAAATGTTTTAAATTAATATTTTAAAATTGTAATTGTGTTTAACTGAATGCTAAATATGTTAATTAATAAATATGACGATTTAAAAAGATTGTTGGCCATATAAGGTGTTCTTTTAATTAAAAAGTAATTGTTAGTTATTTTTAATGACCAATTTAGAAAGAAAAAAGTGTAATACAAAATATAAAGAGATTTTGTACTTTTGCAGTAACTAACATAGCTTTGACTGCTACACAAAATACTGATATTTTGCTTTTATCACATAATAATTTAGGGGAAATGTCAAACATTTAACAATAAATCAAACACAAGTTTAAAATATACATGCAAAATAATAATAATAATTAATTTTTAATGAACTCATTTTTTTTCTTATGGTGATAATGAATATCTTTTTAAAAAGATATCAAAAGGAAAATAATCATAAATGAGAATACCATGAAAATACAAAAAAAAAAAAAAAGAAACAAACAGGCTGACATATAAGATGGATGGAAACAATTAGTTAAACGTTATCCAGGTGATGAATATATATTAGTATTAAAAAAACAAAAAATGATAAACATATAATTATAAAAATGAAATAAATTCAGAACTATACTTGATAAGATTTAGTCTATATATTATAGGCAAATTAAAGAGAAAAATAGATTTTTACTAAACAATTACTTTTAAAATGTAATTGTTTAAAGCTTAGTATTAAAAGCAAATTAATCAAGTGCTTTGGCATTCAATTCAATTTCATAAAGTATATAAAAAAAATCATATACTTTTTATTTGATTTCTTTTTAACTTTGCAATAATTGTAATAGATCAAAAATAGGTCAAATTTTAAATTTATTAGTAGTCAACAATGAAGGATTTATATTTTTCAAAATAAAGAAACTTCCATTTTATTCTAACTCTAAATAGGTTTACATTTTAAATTATTTCTGCTTTATTAATTATAAATTAATATTTTCCATTTTAAATGTATAAATATATGTACTTTAATAATTTAAATGCATTGATTATTCATCAATGAATAATTATTTTTCATACTTTATTTTAATCTATTTATTAATTAATTGTTGTGTTATTATGTTGTTAACACTATATTATTTATAAATAAAGTAAATCTCTCTCTCCCTCCCTCCCTCTCCCTCCCCCCCTCTCTCTCTCTCTCCCTCTCTCTCTCTTTCTCTCTCTCTCTCTATATATATATATAATGAGCACGAATAGTTCTTAACAAGCTTTTCTGAATATTTGTCAAACAAATATTTTAGCTTCATTTTCAAATTATCTGTTGTAATATATATATATTTTCTTGATTGTCCTCTAGTGCTAATTATTATATATATTATAATTTAAAATTCTTATGGATTCAGTTTTATATTTCTGATATTAAAAGATCTACATCTGTTAAATTATAAGTGATATTATTTCAAATGATAAATATTATAAAGTTTAGACATTATTAATTTCAACAATCATGTATAAAATATTAAATTTTCTAAATCTTATTTAATTTTAAAATAATTTTAAAGATTAAAGATATCAATATTTTACTCGCAGCAATTTTTTTTTGCAATTTCATGAACTTTGAATTTAAAAAAAAAAACATGTGCATACATAATTATTAATATTAAATTAAATTTCCAACCACTTTTTATTTGAGACCAATTTTCTTCAAAAACATCAGAAAATGTAAACTTACTCCCACAATGCATTTCAGCTGAAGTAGTTGAAACACGGTGTTGGGGAAATTTTTCATATTCTTATGTTGTTGGGTTTTTTTTTTTTTAGGAAAAAATTTATTCTTAAACAAAAATTGGTTGGAAATTTTATGTTAATAAAATATATATACTAATATTCTGTAGGGAAGATAGACAATAATACTTATAAGATATGTTGGTGAAAAATTGTAATGTTCTTATTGTTTTAATTTATTTTCTTTTATTTATAGTGTATCTATTCTTTTTGGGTATTATGTAAAAATCCTGAAGATGACCTACATATGAAAAGATATATATATATTGTAACACCATGGAATGTAGGCGTAAACCTGGGGTGAGGGAAAATCATGATCATCATCACTGATTACAAATAAAATATACAAGGGATAAAAATGAATATAATGAATGATAGCATGAGAGATCAACAAAGAAACAATTATAAGTTCACTAGCATTACAGATGAATAATAATCATTCATCATTATAAATGATCAAAAAATAAAATCAACAGTCAACTTTGTGACTGGGTTTGAAAATGGTTCGCTATAGACCAGGCTAATTATTTAGCCATTGCCAAAATTAAGGCAGCAATACAAACAAGAATTTGGATGCACAAACTTAAATGCTAATTCATCAAAATATAATAATTAAAAATAATGCTGGGATACAGAAATATGCTGATCATCATCACTGCCCTCTGGTCATGTAGTACCATTAATGTACTAGCCAACTATAACTTAATTTCTAATAATAAAAATTAAATAAAATGTAATGCGTGGACTTTAAAAGATATTCCTTTGAATCATTCAGCATTATAGAAGTAATGAAATCACTATCAACTGGATGTCCATAACACTAAACATAAACCCCAATCTATATAACTGACTATTAAGCATGAATCCAGCTTGGTGAGCAAGAGCTTGATAACTGTTACTATGAGCAAGAGATAACACAACATATAATGTTTTAAACCTAGTCTAGAATTAAATAAATTCACTGAAATAACTTAATAAAATATAATTTTATTAATGAAAATAAAGTTAAATTAATGTCTGTTGAGTATGATATAAATTCAGCATTTCTGATTTTGATTTACAATAATGCAAAAAAATATGCTATTACATTATAGTTTCATATATCTCAATAGGTTTACATAAAAAACACATATATAAGCACTCAGGATATGCTGTAGAATAATTTAAGATTTACATATTAGAACTGTAATTCATAATGTGGGTCTACCTGACATGCATTAAAATGTGCACACACACTGGAATTTATATCCTAGGATATTTCATTTGTCAAAAATAATAAACTTATTAAACCATATTATATTTTCACAAGACATAATTAATTCAATGTCAAAAACATATATACATAAAACTTATGCACACACGCATGCATATTACTATAATCTTACAAATCAAAGTTTATTAGTACATTTTAAGAAAAAGTTTTTTTTAAAAAAAAATATATTGATTCATCTACAGTCCTTCATAAAAGTTTTCCTTTTTTTCCAGATTACTCTTAATTAATTGTAAATGTCTTTTAAAATATTCTAGCAGATTCTTTTGTTCCCAATCTAGAAAGATTTTTGGAGTTTTCCTTTTTCAATAAAATGGGAAACATATCTTAATTTTATTTGAATAATTTAGACAAAAGTTATTTATTTTTAAATCTTGTAATTTAAGGATTTTAACCATGAAATTATTTCAATAAATATTGTACTCACCAATTATATGTATTATATATATGGCCAGCAGCAATTATATGTTTATGCTTCTCTGCATATAGATTAATCAGCATACATCATAGCATGATAATCTTACAGCAAGCTGATAGAATCTTTTGGTAAGCTGGCCATTCTACAACAGTAGACTGGCTTATTGACATCTTTGGGAAAGGTATAATCTGGTATCTTCTGGAATTCAGTCACTATAATTTGGTAAACACCAGTCATGTCATCTAGTACACATATATGGACTGTGAAATATAAAAACACTGGCTCTTGCTTCCATGTGAATTCAAACTCTACCATTGTGACCTTAGTAGCAGCTGTATTTCTTACTTTAATTATAACTTTGTAATAATACAGAATTTCATGCCCTCGGGCTGGATGCCACACTGCATATTGTGGAGAAACTAGGGCTAATCAATAATAGAGCCACTCAACATATGTATGCTTACAGGAGAGCTCAAAAGAACAATGACAACATTTCAATATTCCTCAAACATGAGAAGCAAGACAGTCATAGATTTGAACCCTCCAACCCCAAAATTGTGTGCACTGAAACTCATGACTCCAAAATGAAGATAAAAGAAGTGTATTTTATCATCAATGTCAATAACAATTAATGGATGTGACACATGCTTCGCTATCTCCAGAAAATGGACAACCTGATTAATTTACATATACATTTGCCTATATTACCAGCTAATATTATCATAACAACTATTACTATTTTGGCTATGATTATGAGGGATAACACCTCGAAAGTGCTTAGCCTGGATTAACTCATTTTGATTGTTTGCTATTAACAGCTCCTTCAAACAGCATTTTAAAGTGCTTGCATATACTAATAATAGTAATGTAAACTAACCTTTTATCCAAACTTTTTATAGTCAGGGATGGAATTTAAAAAACACAGTAATTAAAAGCAGATTTTCTTTATCTTGGTTAAAAAAAGTAATGACCCTTTTTAATTCACCTCAATCTTTTCAAAAACAACTGGATTTTATCAAAGTATTTGATTTTAAAAAATCTTAATCTATTTAAAAACAGAGTGGAACTTTACAATTACCAATATAAGAAGAGAGTGGAACCGCTCTTTTCTTATTAAATTCTCTGTCCCAGTGCTTAAGATTTGATTGGCTAGTTGTAGTCATAAGCACTTGAGAAATTTGCACTCTCTCAATTATTTCAATATCGACTGCGCTTTAAATATTATTTACATATATTGCTGCAAATTTATAACATCGAAAACTACTGCATAGTAAATCGAAAGATTTCACGCTGTATGTTCATAATTTGAACTCAGTGAGTTAAGTGTGAAGATATTTAAGATTCAGGCTTTCAAATATAAGTACTTTGGACTGGCTTGGATATATATAAAGACAAGTAAAGAAGAGAGTGGAACTGCTCTTTTCTTATTAAATTCTCTGTCCCAGTGCTTAAGATTTGATTGGCTAGTTGTAGCCATAAGCGCTTGAAAAATTTGCACTCTCTCAATTATTTCAATATATCTATTATAACATAAAAACAAACTTGTTTTAGATTTCAAAATAAGAATTAATAAAACATTAAATAGATCTTTTTAAATGCTTGATTTAAAATAATTTATAGTAATTTTAAATATGAAAATTATTATTTAACCCTTAACTGTTATTCTAGTGTAATATAATAAATATCTAAAAAAAAATTGTTTGTGTTCATTTCTACTTTTCATTTCAACTTTATGTATATGTATGCATACTCACTATTATGTTGTTATATGCCATGAAACACATAACCAATTCAATATATATATATATATATGAAATCAATTGTTGGGTGCTGGTTCAGTATAAAATACATATATTGGAAATCATATCTTTTTCACATTATGTGTCATGTTTGTTATATTGGATAGAGTGGATGACTGTATGGAACTTGAAAATCTAGATTCAACCCTCTTTAATTACATACACTGTACTTGTATTTCAATACTATATTAAATAAATAACTATAATAATTGATCTTTCAGGATAAATATTTTAATAACAGAATCAAAAATTTGCATTTATAAAAATTATAAAATATTAAAATTAAAATAAATTTATGGTTTTCAACAAGTGAAAATAAAAAATCTATTGAATAATCCCCAACGAAAGATCTATTATAGATTAATGGAAAAAAACTTATTTAGTATCAGGAAGATTGTCAATTAATATTACTTGATAATTTCCTGGCAACATCAAATGCAAAGGTTATTTCTGTTTACATGGATAAAATGTCCTTATTACTATTTTTTATTCAAATAACAATCCATGGAAAATATGTAATTTAATGTATATATAGAAAGTTTACTTGAATAATGAAAATAGAAGTTATTGATTGGAGTCTGGATAAATCTTTATTTGAAAAATTATTAAAATTAAATTTTACAGAAAGATAAATTCTGATATTGTCTGTTTTTGATTACACTTTGATTTGATTTGGAATTTGCATATTCATTTCTGAAAACTTTCAATTTTAATTCAGATTTATCAAAAGGTGGAGCCACATAAAAGTGAAAAAAAATGTGCAAGCATATTTTTTAAGTTTTGTCCTGTCAGATATTTTTAATTTATTTATTTGTTTTTTAATTCATTTCATTGTTTCTTTTGATTCAATATGACAAAAATATCTAAGCAAATATTTTTAAAACTTAATTTAATTATAGCACCATTTTTTTTTAATTTTTGAGTGTAGGCATTTGAAAATAATAAACATTTAAACTTTATTTTTTATGAAAATGCTTTTATTTTTTTCTTTATATTTTAATTTTGAAAGTTATAATTGTAGAAATATAATAAATAAATAAATTTTAAAAAAGTTTGAATGTCTATTTTTATAACATTTGACTGAATCATTTATTTAAAAAGTTAAACATGGGAAGATCTTTAATCTTATATCTTCTCCTTCACTTTTTTTGCATTTCTCTTCATATATTCATATATATTAAAATTTCTTTAACATATATTCTTATACCATTTAATGCAATGTTTTTTATAATTTCTTCTTTATTTTCCTTACAGTTTTGACTGTCCTGAAACTTGTAGAAAACTTTGAAGAAGACTGCAGGATAGTCAAAACTGTAAGCAAAATAAAGAAGGAATTATAAAAAACATTGCATTAAAGTGTATAAGAGGAGATGTTAAAGAAATTTTAATATATAAGATGTTTAATCAGTAGATTGATAGTAAATGAAAATCTGGGAATATACATGTAGAGAGAGAAGATAGAAAATTAGAAAGATATAATCATAAAATTATATAAGGTAAAGACTAAAGTAAGTTATTTTTAGTAGTTAATTTAGTTATCACAAAAACACAAGATTATTAAGCTAATTCATAACTTCAATTGAGTAAAAGAGTATAATAAAATAAATACAGTATATGTTTTAAAGCTAATAATTATGATTAATTTATTTCCATAATAATCTTATAGTCATTGCTATTTTTGGATACGATTTTTTAAAAGTAAATTAAATAAAATGTTATAATTATCTATCCATAATTTTAATGATTTATTAAAAATAACTGAAGATAAATTTTTTTATTCCACCTCTTATGTTTGAAATGTGAATAAAAACATGCGCTTAATGCTGAACCAGCATTCTGAAGATGATTCAGGTTATAAAATCTTACATGTATCTTTATTATTTGTTCAGTATTTATCAATATCAAATTACTGCAAAGTGATTTACAGGTGTCAAACTTTCTGTGCTCATATCTTTGACACCATCCACTTTAGATAAATATATTAAGGATTATTACCAATCCCTTATTAGATTAGAGATTATCATACACTTACTTATAAAGTTAATCTTAATAAATCAATAAAAAAAGATTTGATTTGATTTTTTTTATATGCCTAAAATTATTATTTGGAAAATTTTGTATTTTTTTTCTATGTATTACTTCAAACATATTGGAAAAAAATGATGGCATCTTGCTTAGAGGAAATTTGTAGCCATGTTAAGGTTCATCAACTTTTAAATAGTAAAATTGCCAGTTTGGACTTTCAAACTGTGTATGTACTGGAATTTTTTTTAAGATTGTGATATGAATGTTTGGACATCTGTTTTGGGGTTTACTAAAATAAGTAACCCAAACTAATTTTCTGACAATTATTATATTAGTAGTGTTTTGATGTGGTATTCTTTAAGCTTACTGAATAACACAATTAATATGACTTTTGTAAGCAATATAAAAAAGACTGATGTGTTAATACTGCAAAGATGATAGACATTTTCTAAATATACTGTGATAATAATCTTTTAAAATGATAATATCACATAATTTCCTCTATGCTTACTCATATGCTTCTAAGAGCAGTTCTCTTCTCCTTACTCCAAAGCCATTTACTGTGGGTTTGAGTAATCGATGAATGCCAGAGAGCATTGCCAGATCAGTTTCTGGCTGTTGCTTTCATCGAAAAGAACTAGGATCCAAAATTGGAAATAACACACTTATGCATCTAGCAGTCATTTTTTACTCCATTAGAATGTTTGAGCTAATAGCCTGGAATTCAATACAAGCATAATGCATTGAATTTTAAATTAAACCACTTGCATAGCTATATAGAATAAAAGCATACAAGAAAGTCATGTAACATTGATGTTGGAATTGATCCTACTTAAAACTAATAAAGAATCTACAGTTGGTATTAAACAGAGGTCTCTAAAATATATAGAAATTGATATGTTGTCAATGCAAGCAAATTAATCAGACTGCCCTTCAATGATAGCATTTTATTAAATGCAGATCAGTTTTAATTGAAGAAATGTAAAAATTGGAAACCTAACTATCTAATATTAAATGGGGTATTTATGTGAAGTTAGAAGAAAAGGCGAAGAGACATTTGACTTAAAAGTGGAACATCCACTTTACTACAAGGACACAAATATAAGTAGCATAAATAAAATAGTATTTATTATAAATAAAAAAGTTGAAGAACAGCTTTATGGAGATTGATGGGGTATCAGGCAAAGTGGCTAAATTACATGTTCATATTAATGAAAGATAATGCAGATTTATGCTCCAACAAGCTTTCTTAGTGGTGAGGAAGTAGATGAATTTTATATGGATATACAAAATGCTTTTGAGTAGACAAAACATTTTAAAATAGTCTTGGGAAACTTTAGTTCCAGAATTGATAAATGATTGAAAGATGAAATTGATGTGGATAAATTTGGTTATGATGATAGAAATGTAACAGGGTATGGATTTGTAGAGTTCACAGAAGAAAAAAAGGTATATTATGAGCTTTTCCTTTTTAAAAAAATGTTAAATTGAAATGGATATGAAAACATCAAAGAAGATACAACACAAATGGATTATATTTTGATTAATAGAAAATATGTATTTCAAGATAATTGCAACTTGTCTGCACTGAACTATAACACTCAACAATCTTCCTAACACAATCATCCCACCTTTTGTACAAGTATACTGATATAAATTCTTTATCCAAATCTTTTGCATACCACATTACCTTTCTCACCCATCTTGTTGCCTGCCCTTTACTCACAACCAAATTAAATACTATTTTGGCTATTCTTTTATTATCCATAATCTGCAAACTACCAAAAATTTTCATTTTACTTTTTGCATCTCTCATAAAAAACTTGACCATCCCATTTCTCCTTGAATTGCCTCCTTTGCTGTCCACATCTCTGTATCTAATGGATGTCTTCTTACTTCCCTTTGTACTTTTTCTAAGTAATCTAATACTCCTTTACTAACACATAACACATCATTACCATATGGTAATCCGGATACTGCAACTCTTTTCCATACAATTCTAGCTACATCATATTTATTATATGAAAACACTGTTAATTCCTCTACCAAACCCTTTCTTTTCTTTGCTTCATTTTGTCAATTTTTTCTCCCATTTATCCAAGCAATTTTTCTGATTACTTAAGATGATTTCCAAATAACTATATTTATCCACCACACTTAACTTCATATAGTAGTGAAACCTAGTGCAAGATAGAGTAATCAACAAATGTTGAAAGGGTTTGTGCATAAAATTCCTATTCAATGCTTATTCATTCAATATCCTCCAGACTAGTTTCTTGCTTGTGGCTTTCATCAGTAAGGAACCTTGGATCTGAGAGTACTGCAACCCTTCAGCAGCCAACTTTTACTTTTTTAGTAACTAAAAAGCTGTGAGTCCATAATAAAACAATGTTTTCAACTCAAGCTCCAGTACTCTGGTGTTATGTTTTTTTAATAACCATAGTCATCACCATTGCATTAAGCAGGATTGGTATTAAAACAATAAGCATCATACAATTGTCATATAATTATTCTGGCTCACACTGGGTGGCAATTCTGTATGGAGACTTTGCCTCTGCTTTAACAGCTTGTGCATGCACATGAAATGATAATCATATGATATTTAGAGGTTTTGAGAGTAGAAATGTCTAGTGAATAAGAGTTGCCATTAGCTTTGGATTTGTAGATAATGAAAAGATATTTGATTCTATAATCATTTCTATGATAATTAAAGCATTGAACAGTAAGACTCAGACTATTGGCATATTCTGTAGAATATTTATCAAAATGCAACAGCAACAATCAGATTACATGATGAAACTAAGAAGATTACTATTGAGAAAGGTGTTTGATAAGGTGATTTCATATAGCAGTTTTACAAGAAGTATTTTATGGATTAATATATGAAACTAAAAGAGTAAAAGTCAATGGAAATCACAGTAGATTTTGAAGATGGTGCAGTAATTTTTGCAAATAAAACCTTAGAGTTTCAGGAAATGCTGCAAGAAGTATCAGATGTAAGTAAGAAAATAATACTAAAAATAAATGCTAGAAAAACAAATAATATTCAATGGATTTTCTCAACAGAAAAAAATAAAGATTGACAATTATAAATTAAAAGAAGTTAACAACAATAAATAATAACTTAGTCAGATTATTGACATAGATAGAAACTTAATGGATAAAATTAAACCACTAAATATCACATGATTAACATTTCTTATGCTTGCTCATGACTGTTATTAAAACAGGAAAAACTCTCCTTACAATAGTACCACTAAGATCTAGGTGCATTGCTCTTAGATCCAAAGATCCTCACTGATGAAAGCCACAAGCTAGAAAACTAGTTTGGAAATATTGGATGAGTAAGCACTAGATAGGGATTTTATGCACAAGTCTTCTGACATCCATTGATTACTCTGTTTGGCACAGGGTGGCACTACTGTATGGAGAGTTTTGTCTGTTTTAATAGCATGGATTGAGTGTTATGCCTATGTGTTCGTAAAGAAAGATTTTGATAGATGTGCAGTTATTATTTATTGATCTGAGACTTGATCCTTTAACAGAAGACAATTCATAGATTTTAAAATATTCAACAAAGTATAGAGAGATATATGTTAGAAGTAATAAGAAGAAATAAAAAAAATGAAATACATGCGTGAACAAACAAATAAATTAATGATGTCACTGAAAGAATTAAAAAATAGAAATAAAATTGTGTGAACACTTTGCTAAAAAAAATAATAGATGGTCTGTTGAAGTCTTAAGTTGGATTCCAAGTGATTGTAAACGTTCTAAAAATAATCCACATGTGAGATGAATGGAGGCAATAATATTTGCTGATGCGATCATTCTGCAGAGACTCAATAATGTTAGAAAATGATGATGATGATGATGAAGCAAATTAGTTTGTCTTCAAAATGTAGATTGTTTTAGATTTTCGCTTATTAATTTGAACTTTATAAAAGAGTAAACAATGGCTGCTAAATATATCAGTGTGTTAGTTCCAGATTTGAATCTTAGTTCTTACAGATGAAGGCAAAATTAGGAACTGGTCTGGGAAAAAGATATAGCATTATAATATATAACGTTAAACCGTGTGTTAGAATATATTTATAATAATTGTGTTAATATTAAAAAAGCAAACGCATATATAATTCGGCTATATATAGATAACTCAAATCAAATAAAAAATAAACTTTTATTGATTTCTTCCAGTGCTTTCAAAGGTATAACCTTCATTTTCAAGAAGTACAATATTTCTTCATTTTCACGAAGTGCAAATATGCAAAATAGGTTATACCTTTGAAAGCGCTAGAAGAAATCAATAAAAGTTTATTTATTTATTTGGTTTGAGTTATCTATATATAGCCGAATTATATATGCGTGTGCATTTTTAATATTAACACAAATATTAAGTTATTACAAATATAGCATTATATTCATCTGATATTCATTAATTACTCAAGCTTATGATAGATGGCTCCAAAATAGATAAAAATAATTATTTTTTCATTGATGTTTATTATATTTTTAAATTTTGTTCTTATTTCAGTGCATATTTCATTCTTGCTCGATCATATTACAAACATCCATTATCCCAGAAGTTAGACCAACTTTTTTATACTTTGGGTGCATTTTTGAAACATTCATTTCACTATTTTTCAAGTGAATAAGACATATATAGCACATATTGTATTCTTAATTTTATATACACCTTTTTTAAAATATACTTTTCACTTTATATATATTTTTTAATATACACATATATTTCAAACTTCTATGTCTTCACAATTTTTTGAAACATATGACCAAATACGTGAAAAAAATAAATAATCCCCAAGATGCACGTTTCACACTGAACAGCCATCATCAGTATCGGTCCAGATCACAATCTCTTACACATATTTTCATCATTTGTTTAGAATTTTATAAATGCAATTTATTATAGTTTGATTACTAGTGTCAAACTTTCAGAATTCACAACTTTGTCGCAATCCATTTTATAGAATTATATTAATGATTATTACTGATCATTTATTAAACTAGAAATTATCCATAGCCTAAGAATACTCTTTAATTCTTATTTTTTAGTTAATAAGATGTGTCTAGTGTTATAGGAGCATCAACACCTGCCCATATTGACAGTTTTGATAACTTTCATTAAACCACTCTTATACAAAACAGGGATTGGATTTTATCCATTTTAATACTCTTATGAAAAGGTTTCCATCCTTTGCAATGTAGTGATTTACAACAAGTAATTAATTTTTTTTAATTCATGTTTATTATATTATACAACTGTTGTAAGATGGTGTAAATTGGAACATTATTATTGTTGGTGGATGATGTATTGCTTTTTGAACTCAAAATTGATATTATGAAAAGGATACTAGATCTTATTTTATTTAGGATAGTGATATTTGGAGCAATTTTTAGGTAGATTTTTGAAGCAGACATCAAGATGCAATGTATATTTAATGATTGCTATACATTTATGAAATAGAACCAATTGCATGCAGGCCGCTAGCTGAAATTCAAATCAAATATAGAAATGTCAGTATCATTCTCTTGCCAAATTACTTCAGTAGCACTACCTGTGAAACAAACATTAAGACTGAATAAAAGTTCATATTGATATTTGTATATATATATTGTAATTATAAAAATCAAAAATAGGAATTTCATCTTCTTGACTTATCGATATGTAATACACATGGTTTTGATATTCTTGTCAATTCAAAAATGATTCGTAAAATATTCTTAATCTTATAAGAACATTTTAGGCAAACTACAAAAAATGGTTTAATAGTTAATATTTAAAAAAAAAAACATTCAGTAATCATTGATTTGAACTGCTATCATCTTATGAAAAATGATTGTTTTTAAATTTTTGGATGGAAAAGTGAACTTAGGTATTATTGTGGATGCCACATTTACCACTTTAAATAAATAAGATATTTTATTATAACCATATTACTTGGATACAGGACTGTTACTCTGACAAATAAAGTGAATTATAGTTTCCTTTATGGTGAATATAAAGGCATTTGAAAAATTGTATTTAATGATGCTCTGTAATATTTAGAAAGTATAACGGCAAGATTAATCTGTAATAATTTGTTTTGTCAGATATTACAACATTGAATCTATAACTGTAAAAGCATATCCTCAGCAGATTGAATGGGTGAAATTTATCAAAGGGCAGTAGGCTAACAATAATTGATGAGTAGATCTCTGTTATGCTATAAAGATTACTTCAAAGACATCTTAAAGGAATGCAGTACTGATCACTATATTGTAAGAATATGACTGAGGATAGAATAGAAAAGATTAGGTACAGTGTTGAAGTTTTTTGGAAAGAAAAGTTTTTTAAAAAGTGATTAAAAAATAGCATTGCATAATATTATATAATCAGACTAAAGAATTGGCATTTGTTTTGTAGATCATTTCTATATTTTTTGCAAAACTTTAATTTTTTAATATTTTTGTCTTTCTCTCATTTTTGTTTATAATTAGAATGGTCATGCTCATTTATTATGATGATGATGATTAATTGTAGATCAGGATTACTTGGGTAACAGTCTAACCAGATGGTTTTACTAGATCTGTCATAGTTAGTTAATCTTTTTTTATTAAACCAATTCTTAGGGTGTTTGAAAGTCTGAGTTCAAATCCCCTATATTTCCAATTAAGCTCCAGGTATATAAAGAATGCCTGTATTTCAAATATTTAAATAAGTTCTTGTAAATTTTCTTTTAATATTAAATACAATACAGTATTACTGGATTTAAGGGATGATAATTTCCATAGTTTTTAACACAAGATATTCAATTCTAAGGCATTATGTAACTTGCTTATACCAAATGTTCCATATATGTAAGTAGAGAGATTTGAACTCGGAATTTGTCAATATATTCATCTTTCACTCCATTTCACATGAGAAAAAGATACACGATTCCCAATATACATATTTCATGTAAAATCAACACTCGCTAGCCAGTCCAGGCCACAATCTCCCACACATATATATACAATCAATTCTCAGTTTATATCAAGACAGCAATTCCCCAAATTTTAATGGACAGGTCTCAATCTTCTCACCTACCAGCCATTCAATTGTCCACTTCATTGAAAAACCAATAATGGAATGCTCAAAGCCCTTATTGGATTTGATAATGTAATCATACCTACATAGACATTATGTCATTCTAACTCCTCATATTATCAGACCATTATGTATCCATATATACAATAGGAGAGGGATGGGCTGAACTTATACTAAGATGTTATCTATTTCTCAAACAATATGTAATTCTAAGACAATATGTAACTCGCTTATACTGAATATTTCATATATGTAAGCAGAGGGATTTGAACACAGGAATTTTCAATGGATTCATCCTCCATCTCAAGCAATAGATACACATGAACACACATATGTGAAAAAGATACATAATTCCCAATATAAGATATTTGGTAATGGTATAGCAATTGAAACAAATATAAACTAGTTCACTCTAAAGAGTTTCATTTTTTAGACTGAACTTTAAAAGACAAAAAAACACTACCAATAGCAGGAAGAAAATACTTATGAGATGAGACTAGAAAAAAATGACATGTTGAGATATATTGGAACTAAAAAATAAATAAAGGCAATAATATTATTTCAGAGATATTTTATCTCATTTGATACAAAAGTAAAAAAAGAGTTGATATTGAAAACTTGTAAGAAAATATTAAAATTAATGGGTATAAAATACGTATATTATTATATGGGTGCAAATAGAGATTTTTGTTTCGAAACATACAAATACACTCATATATATATATACAAAAATTAATTACACTACACATACTTTAAATATAATTTAATAAGCAAATATCTTCCTCTTTTCGTTTAAAATTGGCACATTAATTTCCATATACATAAATAATCCCTCATATACTCATTTTCTTTTTTCACTATATGAACAAAATTTTCTCTACGTCCGCGTACACACTAATATCATTATATATCTTTACCTATCTTTAATGACCATATCCTATGATCATTTTAAAAATATACTTTTTTATCCAGTTATGATCATTCAATTTATTACTGGACAAAGAAACACATCTTGAAAATGACGATAAGACATAGTCAAAACATAGATAGAGTTGTGTGATGATATTACTATATATACGGATGTAGATAAGAAAATTAGTTCGTACTATAAAACAAGATCTACATATATAAACATAAGTATGTGGATGATTATTCATATAGATTTTAAATAATATCGTTATTACCCTATTTTACCCTAATAACTAGTAATTTCTTTTAATGTTTGAAATAATTAAATTTATTTTGACCTAGATATACAGTTTAATTTTACATTAAGGAATACATATACTGTATTTAACTAATACGGGTCAAGGCTTCACTTTTCCAAATAATGTTTCAACACATTCTTTACGCCTGCTCTAGATATAATATAATTCTCAAATACACTCTCTTCGATGTTATTTATTCAAAACGTATAGTTCAAAATATGTCTGGATAAGTTTGGTTGAATTAAAATGCACTGTGGGCAGTTGTTTATATTTCCCCGATAACTTGAACTATAGATTCGAATCAATAACATTGAGTAGAGTATGCTTTTATTTAAAAATTATTATATACATTGGGTGTATATATATATTATACTGGATAATACATAGACCATTACTTTTGGTTATTCCTTCCTTTGTAATGAACCCATCGCTTGTGTGTTTGAACTTCACATCACCAAGCAACTAAATATATGATTAATTAATTGGTTGATCAGAAATCAAAGCACTTTATCTAAATTAATTGGTAATCTACAATTTTATATATATATTGATTATTAATTAATTTTATGATTAATAATAATTAAATAGGTTCATCACATGGAATATTATGTGACAAGTGACAGAAATAACCTAAGATCTTTAACTCTTGAATGGAACCACTACCATTGCATTTAACACAGTAGAGAAATCTTTTGATTTATTTATATGCATTAAATTAGTCTGAGTCATTGAGTCAAAAAATAAAACAGTCTATACAAAAACCAAACCAAATGGGGATATATTAAAATTTAATGGTTAATTTTTCAGAAATTCATAAGAAATTTGAACACTGGAAATGGATAGAACTACAATTTGTGGATCTTGAGAGCCAGAACTACTTCTGTACCAAACCTCCCAGGACATACTGAATGGTTCATTTCTCATGTGTTTGTAAGAAATATGAGCATCAAGAAGTGATTGAATTGGGCACATCCTTCAGAATCTGCCATTATATCACATGTACCATAGCACAAAGAGCAATTTATATGATTAAATATGTAGTGATTTTTTTTTTTTTTACTCTTCATTATTATCATCTATGTGGAGGTATCTTACTACAGTGCCATTTTCATTAAAAATAGATCTATATAAAATCAGGATTTCTTCTGATATGTTTAATTTTGTCTTTAATTTTTTAGACTTTAATGATGTCAAAGATCATATAAAAAGAGCCTCTTGGTGCATGTTTATGACCTAGAGTTCAAATCCAGGCCTATTTCAGGTAGTTGATTCATTTACTTAGTATATAGCTATCCTTAAAAGCCAAAACGAGGATAGAAAATCCTCAAACACTCTCTACCTGGCAATTGGAAGCCTAGTGGGATCTACATTCTTCTTCACTGTTCCTTTTTAGGTGGGGGGCTGTTGTTGGTACTTTTGCCTTGCAGTGATTATTTATTTTTTTAAAAAGGCCATTTTACTACTTTCTATATTACGAAAACTACTTGTCAATATGCCAGTAAACAAATAAAGATATCTAGGCAATAGGGTGCTACATCCAAGCAATAATACTCATTATCACCAGTGAATAGTCATATGATTAGTTGCTTGTAAAGCCAAGTGACAACTTGAGAATGACGATTCAATTTATCAAATTTTCTTTTTTTTTTTACTTAGCTGATAATCGACATAGAAATTTTTAACTTATAAGCCTGCTACTTTACTTCTAGACTAAATAACGCAGGAGATTATTGACGGTAGGTTGTCATTATTTGTTAATTTTAATACTATTTATTATTTAATATCAATGTTTTTAGCTATGTCATTAATGAGAGCTTTACTCTGCGTGATTTGGTATCATTAACGAAAGCTTTACTCCGCGTGATTTAATAGTAAGCAACAGACTCCAGAGTTTAAGGTCCACGGACTGGGTCCAGCTCAGTCACTATCTGGCGCTACCTTTTCTTAAAAACTTTTTGGACAATAAACTCATTCGATCTTTTTTTAAATGAAAACTTTATATTATTAAATACAAATTTATCAAGATCTATAAATAAATGTATTTTAGGTCAACTTTTTAAATTATAATGCTGACTTTGTTCTCATTACCACCATCGTACTTTGACAGCTTCATAAATAGTTTATTTTAAAAAACATTGGTGTATTTTTTTTTAGGACTTCCTTAACATTTAGCTCATTTAATCTTTCATCCTTCATAAGTTTCGTTTTACTTACATTAATTTTATCCTAGTTTTTTAAATTAAGAAATAAATGCAGTCCTAAATTTCCTTTCCATGAGTCAATGAAGCGATGTGGCCTACTTCTGCAAAAGTTGTTTTTACCTGATCTATTTAGTCTAAAAAGGTAAATTTCGGATCGTAACAAAAGTAATAATGCAATAAACAGTAACAAATTTCTTTTTTAAACAATAAGAAATAAACAGAAATGAAATAATTTGATTCAAGATTAATTACAATCAATTCTATGATAAAACGAGATCGGCTAAAGTTTATAAGGTAGCTCAAAGTATGTGCGACTCAAAGTATATGCGTGTTAAGATCTCTGCTTGTAGGCCGGCTGGTTGAATAATTAGGGAACAATGACTAAATGACATTCGATTATCATCAAATGATAATTAGCCATTGTATAACACTCTCAAAAAGTATGTTCGCAACTCAATATTTAAAAATAGCATCATAAACATTAATAATCATTTTACATTATTTATTATATAAAAAGTTTCCTTAAGTGGAAAAATGACGTTTGAATACTGAAAATGGTAGGCTGAATGTAAGTTTCTTTCAATTATCCAATCAGGTTTTTTTCTTATTTTTTTCATTTAGATTGAGTTTTGAGTTCTCTAGTCTAAACATTCAGGGAGACTAAATAATTATCGTTATTAATAAAGAACAATTATCATATCTCTGCTTAAATGTCCACATTTTAGAGTTCAAATACTAACCAAGTATATTTTGAAATTTTTTAAAATTAGGATCCTTCTAGATAGCCATCCAACAATGGATCACTAAATAGTTATTTCACTAAAAAAAAAAAACGTTCTATATTAACATTGGTCGGCCACTTAAACAATAAGGTGAGACATCAAAAATAAAAGATATAAATGTACTAGTTACAAAGCTGCCATCTTTTGGGGGGAAATGACCTGTATATAATCTAGTCACCTTATTGTCCTGTTTTTTTAATCCTGCTGACGAGTATTTGTTTTCTGTTACAACTTATAAATTTGATACAATTTATGTTAATTATAAACATTTTTTACAATTACGAAGAGTAAAATTTTTGGAAATGGTTCATCAAGTGGTATGAAAATAAAAGATGGAAACCACTGATCTAAAAAAAAAAAAAAAACTGTTTTAGATAAGCATAAATTAAAATTTACGTTTTTTAATATATCAAATAAATAGATAATAGAATGGCTCTATTACCCGGAAATTTGAACACCGGAAGTGACAGCGCTAGATGAGATGCACGGATTTTAAGCACCAGTGTATCATATTTTTTCTTTATACACTAATCTCTCTTTCTTTTCTCCCTATCCCTCCATCTGCCTCCCTCCCCCCCACCCCTCTTCTTCCATTTTTTCCCTTATCTCTCTCTCTCTCACTCTCTACTTTTTTAAACCCTCCTGTTTTTCTCCTTTTTTTATCTCTCTTTCTTCTCCTCCCTCTCTTTTCAGAACCTTCTCCCTTATAAAAAATATTCTCTATTAATTGATGTCTTTATAAAAATGAATGATTAGCGCCTCAGAAATTTAGTCTTTTCAATTTTTTTTATTCCCTAAGTGTTTATACAAAGCCGTTGGGATCCCCATTGTTTAACAGATGATGGGTTACAAAAATAACGGAAATACTTTCAAGACAATTATTGTTGTTATATTTAAATATGAAAGAAATATTTAGGTTACAAAAATATATAATTTATATATATGATACCCGGAAGAAAGTGATTAGATTTATTATCATGGCTTTTCCTATTTATTTTTGAAAAATGATGGACTAAACTTCCTGTTTAAGAGATGAAGATTAATTACTAGTGAGAAAATTAACATCTCCTCAAACGGAAGATATAGCGGTTTTGTTATTAAATACACACACTTGCAACGGCTGGAATCATTTTATCCAATTAAATTGTTGATTTTTTAAAAAAAGTTTTAAAATATCTCCGTTAGTAGTAGATTGAGCGTCAGATGGTAAATTAAATAATGTTTGTTCCATGAATTGTTAATCGCAAAAAAAAAAAGTGTTCACAATAAGTCTGAAAAATTAAACCGAAATTCTGACGTTAACAAACCAACCGGCAATTCACACATTGCTAAAATTCACGCTTCTGAAATTTTCCTAAAAGCCCCTACAATAGTTGATACATAGAAAAGCATTATGACATCTAAATTGGCGTGCCCAAAACTCCTGAAGGTTGAGATCTAGTTCAAATAAAAGTGCTTTTTTTTTTTTTGGAAATAACACGTAAGCTTAGACATTTCTTCAAGTAGCCTTCAATAGCCAGTCCATCTATTTATTCATTTACCGATTGGTAAATGGTGATTTAGCTATTATTAGATAAAGTATAAAAGTTTTTAATTTAGCCTGATGAGTGATTAATATATTGATTATAAAAACAAAAAGATACTTGTGATGCCACTATTTATAGTGGGTGAGGAACCATACCTGCAAGGACACTGAAATCATTGTTTACTGTAACATTTTCCTACAATAATTATTTATAATATATAGGGTATATGAGCACAGACTTTCACATGACCCACCACTCTTCACACTATCTCATAACACTGATACACTTGAACACATATAGGTTGAAAAGATCAATAATCACCAATACACGTATTTCATGCTAAAACAGCAATCATCAGTTGGTCCAGATTACCATATTTACACATATATGCTTTAAGTGCTCAGATATATATTAATATAGCCAAACCTCATACTTTGATGCACAGGCTTCAATCTACTCCACACTCCCAACTCTTCAACCGTCCATCCAATTGAAAATCTGATGATAGAATGTTCAAAGGCCACCCTAGGGCCAAGATTTTTGTCACACCCATGTTGACCTAAGGTCAATCTAACCCCTCATGTACAGGACATAATCCATTTAATACTTATACAAGGGATGAGCAGACATCTCTACTTATGTAATAACTAAAACACAGGCTTGACCCACCACTCACCACACTATCTCATAACACTGATACACTTGAACACATGTGTTGAAAAGATAAATAATCACCAATATACGTATTTCATGCTAATCCAGAAATCATCAGTTGTTCAAGGTTACCATCTCTACACATATATGCTATAAGTGCTCAGATATATATTAAGATAGCCATACTCATACTCTGATTAACAGGCTTCAATCTACTCCACTTCAACTGTCCATTATTGATTTTTATAAAAATAATTGAATGTTTAGTTATTCAGAAAATTGTGATGTTCAAGCACTGAAAATGACAGATGGAACTTTAGTTTCATAATTAGAGATAACTATCTTGCAATAATTTTGGCAACATTTAATTTCAATGTTCATATTAGAAAGATTCAATTATAAGGAAGTAAATGCTTGCAAGATAATTGAATAATCAGTTGTTTCAGGGAATAACTGGTGTTTGAGCACCAAAGTCACTAGCTGAGGACAATGCTTCCATCCACTAAAAATAATTAAATGGGTTATTGCTCGAAGTTTGTAAAACATTTGAGTACTAGAAGTGACAAGACTGTGCCAAGATTCATAAACTTTGAGCTCCAGAGTTTGCACCACAACACACAGTGTCTAAAATGGTGTTGTTGTTTTTGTAATTTGCTTAGTTGATAGTACTTGAATTTTTTATTTTCACCAGGTACTAATTGTGCATAAATGAGGTCAATTAACATTTTTGAACTATTATGGCTTCAAAGCATATTCAGAATTTTTATACACAATTGCTGAAACTAAATGCAAAATAAAACTACAGTTAGACAAAAAAAAAAAAAGTTACATTTTAAAAGAAATTATGAAAAAAAAATTAAAGAATTTGTTGTTTTTGCTGGTTTACTTTTCTTGTTGCACAATCTAGCCAATAATAATTAGATACCCATTTGCTGACTAATTTGTGAATGATTATATAGATTAGTTATGGGCCCAATTCCTTAAAAAAATTCTTAGCTTGTTTAGAAATTTCTGCTAAACAATTGCCAAATTTCATCTGAGCTTAAATCCAAGATCATTAAATTTTAATGTTTACCCCTTCCCTTCCTTTCAAGTTCAGAATAATATTTTCATTATTATCCACAGATTTTTACATATCAACATGTTTTTTTTTGTTCATTTGTTCTTAAGAATACATATGTATTATAGATATAGTAGATTCATTGTTAACTATAACTCCAATGTTATAGTCCTTTGAGCTGGCATGAAAGTTCAACTCTGTCACTTCAAGGGTTAAGCATCACATGACTAATTAAATAATGAATCATTATGTTATTACTTTTTATTATTTTTATTAAAAAAATACTGTGTGTTTTAGAATACTGATGGGATATAATCCAAAAACTAAAGATTTTTGATTCAAAGCTCAGCTCTGTTATTTATGACATTCAAATATCACATGACCTGATGAGCAACTAATCATTCAATTACTTTTACTAGCTTTGTTTCTTATGCTATAGTTTAATCATCATCATGCTATCTACTAATAGCTTTCAGTTAAAGATAGCCACAAGAAAGTAAGCATCTGCTGAAACAGTCATCCATACCACCATTCATTCTATTCATTATTGAAATAGTTAAGAAGTAGAAAGTGATAAGAAATTACCAGTGATAATATAAGTGTTATTGCTTGATCATACTATTTTATTGTTGGTTATCTCAGTTCGATTTCAAGCAAAAAAAAAGGTTCATATACATAGCACAAAACTATTTTTTCAGTTTAAAATCATTATTACAAGTGTAGAGTTTCTGCTAAATACAATATTTCAATTAGCCTTTTGATAGACATTATCATGCATTAAAAAGACCTTAAGACAACCAATGACAATTTCCCTGTCTTTTTTACATAACAATAATTAATACAGTATGCAATGTTTATGATTGATTATAAATTGTTTGTAAAAAAAAAAAAAAAACTTCATAAAATCACTTCCTAAATCCCTACTGTTAGATGTTATAGTTTCATTTAAAAAGTAAACTTTAATGTTATTGCTCAGAATTGTTTTAGTTGGTTTATTCTAGCACATCATAATCATTTGCATATGTAATTAATATTTTTAATATAAAAATAATTTTGTAATAAATCAGACTACTATTATTCACAAATGATTAACATTAGGCAGAATTGTAATTAAATAAAAAACAAACAAACTTGGAAACAGTTTTTAGATAGAGGAACATATCTCCAAAAATAAAATTAATATCTCTAAAAAATTCACTTCTTTGCCCTTTCACAATGGCAGTTTTGACTATCCATAGTCTTCTTCAGAATTGTACTTTCTTTAGTGACATAATCTAAATAAAGGGGGAAAAGAAAAGTTCTGAAGAAGGTTGTTAACCAGTTGAAACAGTCAAATAATTTAATAAAAATTTTGTATAATGAAAAGTACAAAGAAGTGATATTTTTAAAGATTTATTTCTTATAAGCAACATGAAAAAAATGAAATGAACATCTTAAAAATGAAGATCAGATTTGTTCAAACTATGGTATTTCCTATGACCTTTTATAGAAATTGGACAATGAAAAAAAATATGAATATTTTATAATTATGGCACTGGTGAATACTTTTCAGAATTTCTTGAATTGTGAGAAAAATAAATGAGATGCTATTTGTTTAGTGCAGTGATAGAGAGCCACATCATTGAATATAAGATCCATAGATGAATTCCAGTTTAGACATTTCCAAGATTCAAATTCTTATGAACTCTAAAGCAATAAAGCCACTTGATTACTTGAATTTGCATGGTTTTAGTGCAAGTCAGACTTTAGAATATTAGATCACTGGACTAATTCCAGTTCAGACTCTTTCAGCCCTCAAACTTCTTACAAACTCCCAAGCAATAAAACCATTCTATTATTGATTTCTTCCTTGCATGACTTAGTGCAGTGGTTAGAGCATCAGACTCTGGAGCATAAGGTCCTCAGATTAATTACAGCTCTGACACTTTCAGTTCTTGAGCTTCTTATGAGATCCTGAGCAATAAACCATTTGATTATTTTTATTCTGTTGATCTACATCATTGTGTAACATTTTTTGTATGCTAAATTTAGCGAGTTGTTTACGCCATTAAATTGTCAACATTTTAAATTTTGTTTTTATTTATAAATTTGTTATGTTTTGACCACTATTGTAGCAACTTTCTATGAGATATCACATTTGTGGATATATACACGGATATAAAAGATGGCATGTTCTATTGCAATTTTTATTATATATATTTTTTGTTTCATGTGCCTTAATACAATAACGATAGAAGAAAGGATAAAGAAGTTTACAAAGATTATCTGTTGAATAATTTAATACCAAGTACTATAGGAAAGCAATCGTGATCATCAATATAATAGAAAACAAAGAAATTGAACTGATAAAAAAGATCTACATAGATCTAACAATTTGCTATTCAAATATAATTGAAAATGATCCTTCTAACTCTACAAAAAAAAGTGAAAAACAAAAAAAGAGTAAGAAGTAATAAGATAAATTTTGTATTGATTATACTGACCAATCTAGAAAAGACATTTGCATATCTTATATGCTATTTATTTAATGTGTTTCTTTAGCAAATTGTGACTTTGGTCTTTAATCACTTCTAAACATCTCATCATCATACCTAAGT
Source organism: Epiperipatus broadwayi (assembly GCA_028023455.1). Lineage (NCBI taxonomy): Eukaryota > Metazoa > Onychophora > Udeonychophora > Euonychophora > Peripatidae > Epiperipatus > Epiperipatus broadwayi. The sequence goes on from JAQFVV010012470.1 coordinate 1,439,826, forward strand.
TGAAGGATTTCATGATGTTTTTTCTTAGCCATTTTCTCTCAATGAAAGCTACTGGCATTTCACTTTTTTGAGAGTCTTTGAGATAATTTTTATAGTATAAATAGGGTCTATCTCTTTCATGAAAAAAATGTTTACATTCACCATTCTCTCTCTATCTCTCTTTTTTTTTTTTAGGAATTCTAGTATTCATTCATTTCACATGTCCAACCCAAAAATATATATATATAGTTCAATACAACTATTCTTTGGTCTTACAACTTGTAATCAAACTTTCAGAATGCCATTAGCATCTTTAAATAAGAATTCTTCCATATATCATATGCTAATACACAGGCAAAACTCTCCATACAGTAGTGTCATGCCAACCAGAGGAATCAATGGATGCCAGAGGGCTTGTGCATAAAATTCCCATCTAGTGCCTACTCATCCAATATCCCCAGATTAGTTTCTGGCTTGTGGCTTTCATCAGTGAGAAGCCTTGGATCTGAAAGCACTGCACCTAAATCTTAGAATCCAATGCAACCCTCCAGCAGCCACCTTTTATCTTTACTTAACTATAAAAGTATGAGAATTAGAATTTAAAACACAATAATAGTTTCAATCTAAGCTCAATAGCTTATATAGTCACATTGGTCTGAACTCAGTTCAGCATCCATATATTTTGGTGTCTTTGGCTCTTTAATAACCATAGCCACCACTATTCTATTAGGCAGGATTAGTGTTAAACCACTAAATATCACATGATCACCATCTCTGATGCTAGCACATAACTGTTATTAAATATCACATGATCACCATCTCTTATGTTAGCACATAACTGTTATTAAACAGGCAAAACTCTACATGCAGTAGTGCCAGTCTGGGGATATTGGATGAGTAGGCACTAGATGGGGATTTTATGTAGAAGCCTTCTGGCATCCATTGATTACTCCGGTTGGCACAGAGTGGTACTATTGTATGGAGAGTTTTGTCTGTTTTATATTCATTCAAAAACAGCCTACATCTTATTTACAATAAGAATATTTGGCCCAAATCAAACTTGTTAAGTTGAAGTAGTATATATTATCATAAAATACCTCACCTATTGTCAAAAGCAGCATCATCTAATTATGTGTTTTATACTTATAAGATATTTAAACTGATTCATAGTTTCCAAATGATAACTGTCCAAACCAAAGTTGCTGAAAATGAGTTTTTAAAATCGCTAACTGATTAAAAAGAACTTGAATTCTTTTTTGAACTTTAATTATTAAACTAGATTTACCTGTTTTATTCGAAACATGAATACTTGCAAATTTGAATTACAAATATAAATGAAGAGAAAAATCAATATTATAGAATCTTTAAATTGTAATGAGAAGTCTTGATTTGCGTTACATGGTGGCTACATTATATAAAGCTTTGCATTAAACACATCCTAAAATACAAAATAAAATCGTTTACAAATTTGAGTTATTTTTGGGAAAAATAGATACTTCCTTTATTCATCACTAGTTAGCATTCAATCACCAGATAAACACAACAATACCATTTACTAACTTAAATTGGGATATTCTATTTTCTTTAAATAAATTGTGGATCATTTTCACTTGATTATGCTACTCTATCACTTCATGAAATCATAAGATGAACAATATATTTTGTCTAAAAGTAGTTCTAGTATTACTGTTTTGCAAAATTTGGTGCATCATCTACACTATATAAGATACAATGCATTTTTTTTTTCAATTTGCATTTTTATTTCAATCAAATATTCACTAACTCTGCACTCCATGAGCAAATAAGAGATAACAAATAAAAATTGAGGGACTTTTGAAACTTTTGACTTCGGGCTCAATTTTTGTACCTATGCCACTGGTCTTCAGCATTTAAAACTAGTTCTGCTTTTACCATGCAAAGAAGAGACATAAGTAGATGAAACAAATTAATAATTCATATTGTGTTAATAATATCTTATAATACAAGTGTGCAGAAGAGAAAAATATAACACAAAATAAATGGGGATTGAAATCTTAAACTGTATTCCAAGAGATTTAAAAGACTCAGAAAGAGACCATATGTGAGATGGATAGATGAAATAAGGAAGTATGTGGGAATGATATGAAGAAGAGAGGCTAGAGATCGGTGAAGATGAATTGAACTTGGGAAGATCTTCATTCTGCAGTGGATTGATAATGGTTGATGATGGTGATGACAAAATGCCATTAAAATTTCAAAGTAAAATCGCGAGATTAGGATGAAACGACAGAATTGTTAAAAGATACCATGGTATTTTTTTTTTTTTTCAAAACGATATTTAATAGATGACTATTTTAAAATGATTTGTGTCGCTGATCTTCATCTGCTATTGGGAAGGGGGAGAAAAAGAAAGTAAAAGACTTCATATTATATCAATATAAATAACTATAAAACGTAATTATAAACAACTTCTGACAATATCTTAAGTTTGTTGATGTTATGTTAAAGTAAATTGTGCTTTCCTTTGATTGTAATTAAGTTAAAATTTAATTTGTGTTTCTTTCTAAAGATTTATGTAATGTTTATTGTTTTTTTTAAAATAAAACTTCCCTTGTAAATGTTCCTTATACAAAATAATTTATGACAATATAAATGTTGGTTAAATTACAAGCAAACAGTGAGAAAATATCTGGATAAATTTTCGTCATTACATGGTGAAGATTTATGTATGTAATCCAACCTCATTCTATAATGTAAATATTTCTTTTACTATTCTACATATTTAAGTATATGTAAAGTTTTTTTTTAGTTGAAAGTGAAAAAAAAAAGATTCTAATTTGCACCAAAATAAATCAATTTTAATAAGCTATTGTTTAAAAATCTGTTGAATAAAAAAGTTCATCATAAATATTTGCGTTTAATAACTGAAAACTCAGAATTATTATTATAATTTTTTTTATAAAAAAAATGGGGAGGGGGGATTGATTATTAAATATATTTTTTAAATTTTAAATTATTCATAAAAGAAACTTCCGGTTTTAAATACCATAAAAAATATTTAATTATTTTTATAGTATGTTAGTGCTATCAGATACAATATGAAGGGCCTAAGAAGTGCAGCAATAGCAATTCCTCTTGCTACGTCCTCAACCGTAATTCGAATCGCAGCCAGATCAAGTTAAAAAACTTTTCAAGTTTTAACCAGGTTTAGTATATTTATTTTTTCAGAAGTTCCATAATCAATTAATTCAATATTGGTCAGAAAATGGGTATTTAGCTTTTCTAAATTAGCTGGTAATCTATTCATTTAACCTAGAATAGCTAAATACCCATTTACTAACCAATAGGAGAGATATTTATCCTACAGTAAATTATTTAAAGGTTGTTTTATTTTTGCAGAATTAACATACTGAAAACAAATATGTTGAAAGTAATTTACTAGTGTTAAGTGTTATCAAGTCGACCTCGACTCCTTATGATCATATAAATAACATTTACATGATTATTAATATGATATATATATATACTTAGAAGTAGTTTATTGTACCTACACATTTTGAAATGATCTTTGTGGTTGACCTGAGTGTGGTCAACTATTCATTACCATCATCATAAATTATGGCTGCTTAATATAGATATTAATAAGATGTTAAAAAAAGTGTAATTAAAGCAAGATGTATATAAAAGGTAAGCAAGATAAAAGAAAGATAATAACAGTAAAAAGTATAGTAGAATTAAATGTTTGTTAGCTTGTGAAACTTAATGTGGATAATTTTATGTTTTTATACATGAAGTGCTTTGAGATTTTTTTTAAAACTTGAATTAAATTTTTACTTAAGTTGGATTTATTAGATATGTGTTTATTGAAAATCATGGTGCATTGCATAAAAAAATGTAATAAATGAAAATAATAAGCATTGTAATATAACACAAATGAAGTTTACAAATTAAGAAAAAATCAAAATTGGAAACTGTGTTGATTTAATCTTGAATTTTTATATACTGTGAATTGATTATGCAATCCCAGATTTAAGTTGAATTTATTTAAGTAGAGGATTAATACATTGTACAGGCTTAATTTGCATTTATATATGTAATATATGCGGGATTCAAACTCAGACTTTCACATGACCCACTACTCTCAGTGCTATCTCATATTGCCGACCCACCTGATCACACATATGTTAAAAAGATAAATAATCACCAATATATGTATTTCATGCTAAACCAGCAATCATCAGTTGGTCTAGATTACTATTCTCACACATATATATATATAATCAGTGCTCAGCTTTATATTAAGATAGCCAATCTTCATACTTTAATGGACAGGCTTCAAACTATTCCAACATACAACTCTTCAGATTGCATATATAGACTTAATGTAAAATTTTAAAAAAAGTATAATCAATAGATGGAAAGATTATACCAATGTATGGCATTAAGGATTTGCCAAAGCCATGTTCATTAGTGTGAGACTGTATTAAACACAAAAAAGAGAAGTCACATGACATTTAATTTTAATATTTTATGTAATAAATTAAAAACAGTGTGTGCCACCTAGTGATTCTAGAAATACAATGTTAGTTTCAGGTTCCCTATTGTACTGGATCGATCCGCAGAATGAACTTACTTACATGAATATATGTTTTGGCTGATTTCAAACTTCTCCATAATACATTTATAATCTTATTGGATTATAAATGTTACGTGAACGAACCAGCACGTTCGAGCAAAATGGGAAATATTATTGATAGCTTTAACTATCAACAATGGCCCACCTCGGCTGCTAGATTCAAACCCCCACTATCCAAAAACTTTATTTGTTTTGAAGTAAACCCCGGGGTGCCAGCTAGTCTCAAACTAATGTATTTGGTCAGTAGGCTCATAATCCAGCGCTCGAAACGATCCCAAAAACTAGCCCAGTCCAACCTTAATCAACAATAAAATATAGAACAAGAATTGGGAAAAAGAGATTGATAAAAAGAAATTGATAAAAAGAATTGACCGACAAATAAAGTATAAGTTTAAAGACCATTTATTTTAATTAACATTAACTAAGTTTAAATATTTTCTAAATCTAATATGACACATGCACATTTTAATTTAACACATTATAATATGTCTTATGAGAAAGCAAAATAATATTTGACATTGATAAATTATCTAACATTCGCAAACACACACATCAATAGTTCATTTTATGCATGTTTAATAGTTCAAATTACTTGTCTCTGTAGGATTTATGAATTACAGCGGTGGCTACTATGTATAAATGAGAATAATAAAATGTTTTACCTAGGATTTTTGGAACATGGATATTGCTTGTTGTTAGCTGTTTCTGACAGAGTATATCTAACCAGTTAGATGTGACGTTTCTTGAGATTTGATGTTAATCCATTGGTTTTATTCTTGGAGACAGTTGAACATTGATGGAGGATTTCTGAGCTGTTATGCAGACATTATTTCATGGACAGGTTTTGATGATCTTGTTGGACTAAAGGGCTGAAGTAAGAGCGTATATTCCCAAAAGCTGCTCAGCACTGCATTTCTGTTTCTGGATACATAATATAAACTGCACTTTTATCTGAACTGAAACAAGACTGACACTGAAAACTAGGCTGAAACTGACGTCCGATAAAAATCTGGCTATATATGCGAAGTATTTTTATTTTAATATCCTCCGGCAATGTGTGTTGTCGAAATTCCTTTAGTAACTAATTCTTTGACAATGTGTTTTTGAAGATTGTTTAATTAGTAGTAGCCTTCATAAATGTGTTGTTTTTATATCTTTAATTAGTATCCCACCACTGTGTGTTTTTTTAGATATAATTTCTTTTTAACTTTCATTTATATTTTTTAATATTATTCTAACACACATATATTTATTTACACTCACAAACACATATATAATTTATTATAATAAGCTCGAATGAAAAGAGATTTATATTTTTTAAACTTTAAATTATTTATTTTTACGAATACTAATTAAGAAAAACTTTACTTCCTTTTATAAAACTTTTAGTTTAACTTGCTAAAAAAAAACCCCTTCCCACTTTTAATCAATTATTTTCCAACTTTTATTTCAAATTCTTTTACGAAAGATTTTTATTTTAATAATTTTTTTTAGACAAAATTATTTTATATACATGTGCCAATTTGGCCTTGGCACATTACACCCCCACCCTCTGTTTTAGAGTAAAATGTGTCATTTTTTACCATTTTATCTCTTGCAACTTTAATTCTTGATTCTAAATATTCATTTATTTTCTAAGTTTGCTTTTCATAATGCTTTCACTTTACATACCAAGGGTAATCTGTTTTGACTATCCTTTTCTTCTATCTATGCCAAATACATTGCTCACAATGATCTAAATCCTGGATAACGACCACCGGGACAAACTAATTTTGTGGCATAGGGATCTTTGGAAATGATGCGGATGCAGATTCGCTGTCTTACACTGACTTACACTATGAAAAACAAAGCTTCGGTTGCCGATTCTCTTGATTGGACTTTGACTAAGAAAAGGTCACTGCGAAATGGCAGGAATTTTCAACTGTCCATTTTCGACTTATGCTTTGGAAAGAGGAATGATCCCTGATAAGTCCGTTATGGGTACTAAAATTTATCCGGTTGGCAGCTTTAACTTATCCTTAACTAAACTTATTTCTATACTCCCTCATTCCCTTTTGCTATAGATAAATTCCTACACATGTGTATACGTGCAGCACAATTTTACACTTACTAATATTCAAATATCAAGTTATTACAGGACTTGCTTACAGGGAATCTATAATAAATAAATCCCTTCTTGCACACATCATGAGGTGCAGCAGTGACAAAATAACTTAAAAGGATATCAGATAAATACATTTCAGATACGCGCCATGAGGTATCGTATTTACCGAATATTACCAGTGTATGTACATGTATACTTATACACTCTTAATACAACTTAGATTGACTTTATATTCTATCTATTTTAACCTTACAATATTATATTTAATGCATACGACCAATGTCTTAAACCTTTATCTATTAACCTTTACTCGAATATTATTTTAACATATTTACTTATATTAATCTAATCTTACAATATTATTTTTTTTCTTAAACTATTATTTAACGTGCGTATATTCAGAAAACTATTTTATTTTACTGCTCTTTATTATTATATAAAGATTTTATTGGACTTGATTACTTTAAACCATTTATTTATTTTCTTTTATTAACTTATGTATATTCAAAACTATTTTATTTTAACATGCATGTACTCAGAAAAACTATTTTACTTTATTACGATTCATTATTATGCAAATATCTATTTGACTAACTTGATTTTATTCTAAAAATTCCATTATCTTTTCCATTTATTTAATCCTACAGGCTTTACTTTTAAATCATTAACTTGACCGATTTATTTACAAACATTTTTTTTTATTAATCTGTGCATGGAGAAAAAAAAGTCTTTTGTTTTATGAAGCCTCCGTTATTATTATTACTTAAACAAATCCTGATTTTAACTTTACTTTTAATTTATCATCATTCATTTATTTTTAATTTATTATTTTAGTTTTAAATAGAAGTTTCAGATTTAAATTTATCAAGTTATTGATGTTAGAATAATCATATTCAAGTTCATTGTCCATTTCCGATCCTTTTTGTTTATTTCCTTTACTATTCCATCCTTATTACTAACTTTTAAACTATGTCAGGCGGTTCCTTCTTTCTACCAACTTTATAATATAAACTAATTTTCCTTTCTTGTCAATTCCGCTCTTATAACTTATTACTTTATCTCTTTCTCTTTCCGTTCTGTTTTCAACTTCGTAACTCAGAAAACCTTTATACCTAGACAAACTCCGAATTACTTCAATCTGGGAATATTTTTTTCTACACTTTCTTTTTTTAATCTATTTTTAAATCTGCGAACACGAACGTTTACTTTAAACCTTTTATTTTTAATTCTTTATAAAAACTCTTTTACGCTATCTTCTACTTTGAACCTATATCTCTCTTCTATTTCTTGATCTACATTTGTTTCTATTTTCTCTGTTGCAATGCTATCTGATTCTAATTTAATTTCTATCTCTTTTATGATGTCAACTTCCTTATTTTCTTTGACAAAATCTACTTATACAATCTCTTGATTTTTCTCTACCTTTCCTCTAATATCACAACTTATTTCCTCCATTTCTATAATCATTTCAATTTTGACCTGATTAATTTCTTTCATCAATTCTGCTTTGAGTTCTAACTGGCTTTGTTTAAATGTCTGACACAATTCTTCTTTAAACTCTTGCATCATATTCATCATCATTTTCATCATCATTAGCATCTCAGATACTTCTTCTTTCTCTTTTTCCACTAACTGTGGATTTTTAAAATATATTGGGCTTTCTACCGGCTCCATTTCTTTATTCATAGTTACGCTATTACTTTTTATTTTTTTAAAATTATCTTTTGCATTAAAAAATCAAATATTATTTATTTATTTTTCTTACTAAGACGGAAATATATGCTGACTCCACCCCTTTCTCTCAATTTTTCTCTACCTGATCCTAATGCTTTAGCTCCCCCAAAATATCAACTGTCTGATTTAAAAGAATGATTTATCTTAACGAATGTAAATAGCATAAATCTTTTTTCATTTAAAGAAAAAAAGAGGTTTCGGTCAATTCTTTTTTTTTATTTTTTAAATTAATACCACTTTAAATATGTAATTTAGCTTTTCTTTAAGGTTTTTATTTTTAAACAAGAACAAAGTATTTAATTAACTGTCATTTATAACACGTTCGGCCCCATGTTGGGTGCCATTTTGTACTGGATTGATCCGCAGAATGAACTTACTTACACGAATGTTTTGGCTGGTTTCAAACTTCTCCACAATACATTTATAATATTATTGGATTATAAATGTTATGTGAATGAACTGGCACATTCAAGCAAAATGGGAAATATTATTGATAGCTTTAACTATCAACAATGGCCCACCTCAGCTGCTAGATTCAAACCCCCATTATCCAAACACTTTATTTGTTTCAGAGTAAACCCCGGGGTGCCAGCTAGTCTCAGACTAATGTATTTGGTCAGTAGGCTCATAATCCAGTGCTCAAAATGATCCCAAAAACTAGCCCAGTCCAACCTTAATCAACAATAAAATATAGAGCAAGAATTGGAAAACAGAGATTGATAAAAAGAAATTGATAAAAAGAATTGACCGACAAATAAAGTATAAGTTTAAAGACCATTTATTTTAATTAACATTAACTAAGTTTAAATATTTTCTAAATCTAATAAGACACACGCACATTTTAATTTAACACAATATAATGTCTTATGAGAAAGCAAAATAATATTTGACATTGATAAATTATCTAACATTCGCAAACACGCACATCAATAGTTCATTTTATGCATGTTTAAGAGTTCAAATTACTTGTCTCTGTAGGATTTACGAATTACAGCGGTGGCTACTATGTATAAATGAGAATAATAAAACGTTTTACCTAGGATTTTTGGAATGTGGATATTGCTTGTTAGCTGCTTCTGACGGAGTATATCTAACAGGTTAGATGTGACATTTCTTGAGGAGATTTAATGTTAATCCGTTGGTTTTATTCTTGGAGACAGTTGAACATTGACAGAGGATTTCTGAGCTGTTATGCAGACATTATTTCACGGGCAGGTTTTGATGATCTTGTTGGACTAAAGGGTTGAAGTAAGAGCATATATTCCCAAAAGCTGCTCAGCACTGCATTTTTGTTTCTGGATACATAATATAAACTGTACTGTTATCTGAACTGAAACAAGACTGACACTGAAAACTAGGCTGAAACTGACATCCAATAAAAATCTGGCTATTTATATATGGGAAGTGTTTTGTTTTAATATCCTCCGGCAATGTGTATTGTCGAAATTTTTTTAGTAACTAATCCTTTGACGTGTTTTTGAAGATTGTTTAATTAGTAGTAGTCTTCATAAACATGTTGTTTTTATATCTTTAATTAGTATCCCACCGCTGTGTGTTTTTTAAATATAATTTCTTTTTAACTTTCATTTATATTTTTTAATATTATTCTATCACGCATACATTTATTTACACTCGCATATATATATATATAAGTTATTATAATAAGCTCAAATGAAAAGATTTATATTTTTTAAACTTTGAATTATTTATTTTTACGAATACTAATTAAGAAAAACTTTACTTCCTTTTATAAAACTTTTAGTTTAACTTTCTAAAGAAAACCCCCTTCCCATTTTTAATCAATTATTTTCCAACTTTTATTTCAAATTCTTTTACAAAAGATTTTTATTTTAATAATTTTTTTAGACAAAATTATTTTATATACATGTGCCAATTTGGCCTTGGCACACTATATTAGGTGGATTTAAATAGGGAGAAGAAGACTTCACTGTAATATTTTCAAGCCAAACTGAGGGTAAATTCTTTATCTTTAAGTGTTGTTATCAAAATGAAGAAAACTATTAGTTTTCTAACAGCAACAAGGTTTTAACTGATATCATTGTGAAAACAAAGATGGCAGAGAATGGTTCAAGTCAAGTGCAAAATAGAGGGGGAAATGCGAGCCAAAAAAACAGCAGTATAAATAAACAACTGATGGAAGAAGAGAATCTAGTTAACAAAGAAATCATCTCAGGTGATCTAGATTATATTTCACCCAAAATATCACAATGGAAAGAGAAAGTGAATGTTGTTGAAGGCTTTGAAACATTTTAAATTGAAAATAACATTATCTAGAAAGCTAAACTGATTAGTAAGAACAAAACTATAAAATTTAAATTTGAAACTAATGAGAGAAGTAATTCAAATTATTTAATGTTAATAATCAAGAATTCAAGTATGAAGAGGCATTACAATCAAAATGAAAATCTATGCAAATGCAGTAAAAACTGGAGGGAATAGAAGTATGGAATAAATAACATATGCAAGAGGCCTATGATAATATATTGGATTTAATGGATGAGGAAGATGAACAATCAACCATTTTACTAAAATCACTGAATGAATAACTTTTAATAAAGATTGAGAAATTTAAGGAATAAAGGTGAACAATTCTTTTATCAAGAACATAACTACAGACAAATTCCTTTGACATGCCAGATGCTAGATACTCCAACTAGAAATATCATTTTTGTAACATTGATGGAGTTTTGTTGTAATATTTTGCTGGCATCATTTTGTAACATTGATGTAGTTTTGTTGTAATATTTTGCAGGCTAGGGTCTGAACTCCTCTTTTCTTCCTCAGGGAATGAATAAGGGAGATCATTGGGGGCCTGGTTTATTGGTGCAGGCTATTGACATTCATTGCCACTACCTGGAAAACCTGCTGGGAGGGTACAGGGTCAAAGTTTCAGCATCATTTCCACTATGATGGGATATTATGCCCCCTTGATTGGTTGTGTTAGGCCATGCAGATCTGTACTCATTACTTATTAATTTTTCTCCAGTTGGCATTCCAAATTTGGGCAGGTAGACTGAATGTGGTCCCTGCTCATTTGGACTGTTGAATTGGGAGATAGATGGTACCTGGAATAGGCTTGGCAAGGCTCAGATGCATGTCAAGGATTTAATGTCTAATGACCTTGGACTCATTGCCTATTGTGATGTTTGGCACAATGCTGGATGTCTGCATATTCAGCTGAAGCATTTGGATCTTCACTTCTTCTCAGCGGTTGGGCCATGTAGACCCATGTACAGATGCACATTAAACAACATTATAGCAACCCCTTTATGAATATAATTATTATTGAGGGTATGTACTTTTTGTAAACCTGATTAATAATTGTTTTACGTTTGTAACATTGAACGCGTTATAATCATCAATAGGTAAGTATACCCGAAAATTTTTGTAATCTTTTTACTAATAAAGGTTACTGTTGAAACTAAATTAAAAACAATACTATTATCAATTTGTTCATAGAGAAAATATCTAAAATATAAATTTGTCAAAGGCAATCATATTATATATATATATAACAGTTGTCTTTGACATGAGTATTCATTACTGAAAATTTGTATATAATGTTTTCAATGTTTTCTCCATATATATATATATATATATGAAGCATTAGTAATATTGTTTTTAAGTTACATTTATTTATGGGGTTCTCACAGTTTTTTATAAATTAAAAACATATATTTTTTGGACGGATGGTTTATTGGAAACACCAGGAATACATTCATGACATTGTAAGATGTAGAAAATATAGGAGAACCTTTGTATATAGAATCACCAGAGGCGAAATCAACTTGTTAAAACATAAAAATGACAATATATTTCTTTTTCTCTAGTGTTTTTGTTTTACTTATACTGTAGGGTGCCTGGAAGTAATATTCCTGGTCACTTAAGAATAACATACAATTTTGAAAATAAATTGGGGATATTCTGAAAGCTTGTTAAGAGCTATTTGCAAACTCATTATATAACATTTGTAATACAAGCTTGTTAAATTAAGTCATGTGATGTATGGCTTGATTTCTTTGAAATTTTATTTTTTGCTATTAAGACTTTGGCGATTTTATCTAGCTAAAGCTATTAGTATATGGTGTATCTAAACTTGGTTCAGTCCCATATGGCTATTTAAGTTAGATATCTGGATTGGAAAACATATAGATATCTGAAATGTTCAGATTTTCTATTAGCTAAAGTGCTGGGCTTGGCTTGGTATTTTAAATCTAATCTTGAATATCCTAGCACCTCACTGAGGAAGCCAGAGCAAAAACCAGTCTGAGGCTGGGGATATTCTGAAAAACTTATTAAGAGCTATTTGCAAGCTCATTACATAATCATATAATTCTTTAATTAAAACCACTTCTTTTCTTTTCAAAACTTTATTTGATGTATATATATATATATATATCCACAACATTTCGACTATCTTTACTCTATAGTCATTTTCAAGGATCTTTATGTCTCCAATATCAGCACACAGATATTCTCTGTGTGCTGATATTGGAGACATAAAGATCTTTGAAAATGACTATAGAGTAAAGATAGTCGAAACGTTGTGGATATACATATATACATCAAATAAAGTTTTTGAAAAGAAAAGAAGTGGTTTTAATTATAGAATTATATGGCTATATGTACTGTATATTTTTGAAAAAAAAAAGGATTGAGTCATGATTAGAAACAGAAGTAAATGGATTTCTCATTATATATATATATACAATTATTTATATACAGAGTATATATGATGTTCGGTTATGATGTTTTGGCTCTGTAATGATTTGTGAACTATGCACTATTGATATACAGCTAATGCTTGTGAAGGAGGTTTGACCTCCCTTTAGGACTTTGACACTTCCTACCTGTGGGTGGTTTATCTTGTATGCATGAATCATGATGATTGTATCTAGCAGTTTGCTATTCCAGACTGAATATCCCTCACTGCATTCTACAATATTGTAGACAATACTACAGCTCAATATCTGACATTTGCTTGATGTTATCTATATATCTGAAAATTGTTGTCACTTTTTATAGTGAGATCCCCATCCTGATCTAGCTTTCCAATTGATCTGTTTATGCCATTGGCTATTTATTTCCATTTATTGTTATCAAATCTATTCTTGATAAGGCCAAGTTCATTATTTTTGAGATAAGCTTTTGCTGAATTACGATTAATTCATAACATTCCCTTCCCCAGTTAAAAATTAGCTTAGAAATACTTGGTTCATAAGATATCTTGGTAGACATTTAGGTCATCCTTTTGACCTGGTATCATTATTTTTAAATCTGATTGCATCAGAGTTGGTTTCTTCACATGGTCTGGACTCTTTATCAGTTCTGGTGTCTCTTCATTGAATCTGGTTTCTTTATCAGATCTGAATTGTTTATGTGGGCTGGAATTAATTGTCCTCTGTGCCTAAGATGGTGCAACTGTCTAGACAATTATGGTATGCAAGTCCTTTATGTTTGTGATTGTTGCTGAAGCTTATTTAGTTGTTCTTTCGAACATACAGTATAGGACTCAAGTGCTTATTTATATTACAGTCATTTTATTTTCATATTCATGACCATACTGATTAGGCATAAATGCTGACAGGTTTTCTCTAAGTTATGGACCCCAATTTATTATCAACCATTTTCTGGTAGTCTCCTTTTATTTGTGTTCTATTTGTAAGTTAATTCACTTTAATCACTGTGTAGCCTAAGTAATTGAACTAGTCATGACCTAACAGATTGATGTGTTTACCAGATGGCAGAACAAGAAGCAAATGAATAGTTTTATTCAGCATAATATCTTGAATTTCTGTTTGATTCAAGAATGGTTGCTTTAAGTGTCCAATAATCATTCTACTGCTCACATGTAACTGATGACTTCTTTTTTGATTCAGTAGACACTGCAGATCCAATATGCAGTTCCGCTGTTATTGATGTATTACAATTTGGTCTTTGAGAGTTGAGTCAATGCCTCACATATTATTTATACCAGTATTAATTTTTATTTGCTTTTATTTTGCCTTCCAGTTTTTTAGAATGGAACCCTCCATTTTTTTTCTGAGCAACTTTCTTTTTTTAAACAGATTTCTATATGATCAACATGATTACAATACCTACACTGGGATAGTGATGTGGACATTTAGATTGTGCATGTTTTAGCTTGTCATATCTATAGCAAACTTTTATATTTGTTTTTGCTGATTTATTCAATCAGTTATTCCCTGTTTTTGTTTTGGTCAGCTTTTTACATGTTTAAATCAGTTTTATGATAATACTGGGATCCATTTTCTTTAATCAAGAGACCCGAATCAGTGTAAACTCAGCTAGGGTCATCTGAGAGACTTCCAAATCAAAAATGATTTTTGTATTTATTGTCAACTTGATTCTAAGGCCATTTCAAAAATGAAATAGCCTCTCAGAGCTTCATTAAAAAATTCTTGAAGTCGTAGTTCAGTTCTAGCTTTCTGAATTCTGTGACAAAATCTCTAGCATTTTCTAACTTCCCTTATTATGCAGATTGAAGTTTATATTTTTTTAAAATTATTAGGGGATTTGGATAAAAATAAGCTATCAGAAAAGATGATGTAATAACGAATCTAACTTAGAGATGTGTGTAGTTTAGAGCATAAGATTTTACATGTTGAAAAACCACAAATGCCTATAAAAATTACAAAAAAAAAAAATTGCTACTTTTGATTTTTTTTTATTTTTAAATTTGGTTTGTCGTGAGAAAGAAATGAATTTAACCAACATAGGTTAGCCAATTTTCTAGATTAGCAGAATCAAATTTTTTCCATACAACAATTTCCACATTTTAATTTTTTTTTCCTGTCGTGAGGGGGGGAAATTTGTTTTCATCAATTTTTTTTTTTACAGAAAATGAGTAATAGTTAACGTTTGTTTATTTTTTTAAATTATTGACATTCTAATAATGTTTACTGTCAATTTTTCTTCCAAATAAATAAATGATAAAAATCTAAACAACCCGATCCTGTCATGACTGTGCCAATTCTGTTGTGCTTATATGGTAGTATTACCAGAAGTAATCTTCCTGACCATTTAAGACTAACACACAACACCAAAAATAATACAAAAGATATTTATTAAATATATTTATAATACAATATATATACGCAGTACTTTATATACAGAGTATATATGATTCTTGGCTACAATAGTTTGTCTATGTGATGATTGTAAAACTGTGCAAGTCTAATTGTTAGCGGTACAGCTAATGTTTGAGAAAGAGGCTTGTAACTTCCTTTTAGAACCCTGACACTTCCAGGCTATGGGTGGCTTGCTTGGTGCACAAGTCTGGTAATGATTGTAGCTAGCACTTTCTTGCTCCAAGATTGAGTCGGTCTCACTGATTAGTACAATAGTGAACATTGTACTTCAATATCTGATAGTTGTCTGATGTTGTCAATATATCTGGAAGTCGTTTTCTCCTTATATAATGAGATCCCTATCCTTATTGGAAATGATCAGATTCACTGAACTTGCTTTCCAATTGTCTTGTTTAAAGTTAGTATAAACAATATGACTTGAGACTCTGACTTATGTTATTTTTACTAAATAAGTAGCTTAACAAAGTTTACAAGCTGAAGGAGATTCTTAATTACAGTTCTGAAAGAGTTTTTGCTCAGACAGCTTCTTTGGGACCATTTAATATACAACACTCAAAAGATAATAAGTTAACATAATTTTAAAGCAGAAAATTGTATTAATTCATAGAGTAAGATGCCATCTTTGATTTGTTTCAATTGTTCTTGAAAATCATCTTCAGTATACAAAAAATAATTTGTGTATAAAATGATTGTATATATACATATTATATCCTGCCTAGACTAATAACAATACAAAATAATTCCTAGCTCAGCCATCTTCCTGCATAAATTAATCATAACAAATGGTTTAATAATTCATCAATCATAGACATATTATTTAAATCAACCAGTAAGGTATCTTCCTATTTTTTAACATTAAGAATACATCAACAGATATTTCCCAAATGGCATAGGAATATCACTACACTACTTCATTAAAATATTAATGATACTCCCATGCCTCACACTTAAGAAAAATGTTATATTTAATATTACCATTTCTTAAATTAAATTGAGCTATAATACTATTTATATTCATTTATTTAATAAAATAATTCTATTTCTCCTTGAATAATATTTTATAACACAATTAAAATCTCAGGTCATTATTATTATTTCGTGAAATCAATAAATTAAGTGATACAACTATAGGTTTTGAGGGATTTTACCCTCATTTAGCTATATAAAATAATAATAATAAAACAAATATACTCACTAATTCTTTCCTAATAAAATCATTAACTAATTTACTTGTAAGTTAAACTAAAACTAAGTTAAAATTATGAACTAATAATAATTACTATTTATTATCATTCATTTTAAAATAATTTCATATTACTATGTATTATATCTAATCATTTTATTTTTTAATATGGCATTTTAGATAATAGACTTTACTATAACCCTTAAGTCAATTAAATAAAATTTTGCATTACTTAATTTTTATATCCAAGATAAAATATCTTTAATTATAACAATATGTTTATTATTTGTTATTTCATTTAAATTATATGCCACAATATCCAAATATTTAATTATTAAAACAGGCAAAACTCTCCTTACAGTAGTGCCACTCAGTGCAAGCCAGGTAAATGTTGATCATGTGATGTTGGTGGTTTAATATTTAATTATTACAATGAATGTGTGATTATGATGATACATAATGACTTGGACATAATAAGAAAAGAAAATATAGACACTTGGTTGTATAAACCAACATTAACAATTTATTATAACAATATAAAATGTAAAAAATTACAAATATTATATTTAAAAAAAATATATTTGAATAGATTATAAAATTTAAAAGTTAACAAAAATATTTATAGGAGAAGTAAATAACTTGCACTTCAAAATTATTTACTATTATAAAATAATCTCTTTCACATTTCTGTTTTCAACATAAAAATAATGTAGACAACTTATGTGTTATATTCTATATTTTAAAAAAAAAAGTGTTATCTTTATTTATTTATTTTCAATATTCTATAATAGAATAACCTCATTATAACTATAACTTATTATTTGCACTATGTTTATTCTTAATTATAAAATAAACATATAATTATTTCAATATTAAGCCAGTAAACATCACATGATCTCCATTTTTTATGCTTGCTTATAACTGTTATTAAAACAGGCAAAACTCTCCATATAGTATTGCAACTCAGTTCAAGCCAGAGTAATCAATGGATGCCAGAAGGTTTGTGCATAAAATCCCCATCTAGTGTCTACTCATCCAATATCTCCAGACTAGTTTCTGGCTTGTGGCCTTTGTCAGGGAGGAGTCTTGGATCTGAGAGCACTGCACTTAGACCTTAGGATCTAATGCAACCCTCCAGCAGTGACCTTTTATCTCTACTTAACAAAAAACTATGAGTCCTAAATTGAAAACACAATAATATTTTCAATCCAATCTCATTAGTCTACATAGACATATAAGTTTGAACTCAGTTCAGTACCTATACATTTTGATGTCTTTGTTTTTTTAATAACTATAGTCACCACTATCCTATTAGTGAGGAATAAACATCACATCATCACCATTTTTATGCTTGCTTATAACTGTTATTAAAACAGGCAAAACTCTCCATATACTATTGAGTATATGATTATATCCCTTTGAAAACCAGGCAGCCATTGTTAATTTTTAGAAAAATTTACCCTAACTCGTAATAACTTAGATATTTTGTGTTTGAATGTAATAAATATATAAAAAAACATGTTGTAAAAGCAAGGTCATATATGAAAGAATGTAATGAAGCTGTTAAAATAATCATTTCATAAAGAAAAAGTAAAAAAAAATACTATTTATAATAGTTTTAAGAATGTTTATTTTTACACTGATTCACAAATCCTAAATTTTGAAATTCAAATGATAAAATGACACTTTCATAAACAGCTTCATCACATCCATCACAAAATTTTAAAAAAAAAAGATGTATTGGAAGTCTTACCTGAGGTAATTTTTCACTGAGAAAATTACTAAAACAGTGGCCTTGCTGTGGTTTATTTTTCTTCTAGAGCCAGATGTGTCCATTTGTTCAAAAGTACTTATAACAAAATGTATGGTTTTTAGTGGAGAAAAAAGTAACAGAGCAGTGTATTCAAAAATAAATAAATAAACTCATAAAAAATAAAATGAATAAAAATAAATCAATAAAGATATTTTTATTATTATTATTAACAATGATTACATGTGTGGAAGAAAGGCTGAGTTCAAATACATGGCACTATAACACAGAGTGGATGGATTGATGAAGCCAGAAACTGTGTATAAAATATCCTATATTACATGAAATTCCAGTTGTGTAGCATAAACTTGTATATAAATATATTTATTATTTTGCATAAAAGATATGAAGAAAGGCTGAGTTCAAATACATGGCACTATAAAACAGAGTGGATGGATTGATGAAGCCAGAAAGTGTGTATAAAATATCCTATATTATATGAAATTCCAGTTGTGTAGCATGAACTTGTATATAAATATTTTATTATTTTGCATAAAAAATATGAAGAAAGGCCGAGTTCAAATACATGGCACTGTAACAATAAGTGGATGGATTGAGGAAGCCAGAAAATCTATACAATATCCTATATTACTTGCCTAAAATTAACACAAATCAATTGCGGGTCATAACTTTAGCACTGATGCAATAATTCATCCATAAATTCAAACTTGGTCATGCGTGATACACTATTCATATTTATAATCATGCCAAAAAATGCATAGCTCACGCATTGACAGATTACCCCAGTCCCCAACTTTTTTCCATTCTACAGCATATTTATTTGAAAATTTTATAATTTATTATTCTATAGCATATTTATTTATTTCAGTACATCGAAAATATTATAATTTATTATTCTATAGCATATTTATGTTTCAGTAAATAGAAAATATTATAATTTATAAAATATATATATATAAAAAAAAGTAATTACATACCCTTTAACGTTATCCAAAAACGTAATTTGAGAAGAGGGCCCAGAATCACGGACAACTTCAACAGAAAATCACAATAAATTATTCAGTAATTGATCCAACAATTGTGGAATAACTTTTTTACGATAAATAAAATGATAAAAAAAAAAATTTTTAGATATACTTTGCTAAAAATATTCATAAAAAATCTAAAAATTGTCATACAGAAAAAATTCTTAGATTTTCAGATTCATATTAAAATGGCGCAAAAAATAACGTATTGCGCGTATGTGTGACGTTTACCGTTTACGCGTAAACTCAGCTCAAAGTAGAAATTTCTAGAAAAGTCGTACAAAAGTCGTACTGGGGGTCAAAGGGATATAATCTAATGAGCTTGGATTGAAAATATTATTGTGTTTTCAATTTAAGACTCATAGTTTTGTAGTTCTAGAGATAGAAGGTGGCCGCTAGAGGGTTGCATTAGATCCTAAGATCTAGGTGCAGTGCTTTCATATCCAAGACTTCTTACTGACAAAGGTCATAAGCCAAAAACTACTCTGGGGATATTGTATGAGTAGGCACATAGATGGAGATTTTATGCACAAGCCTTCTGACATCCATTGATTACTCTGGCTTGCCCTGAGTGTCAATACGGTATGGAGAGTTTTGCCTGTTTTATTTCAATATTAAGTGTGATATGGTATTCTCTTTTATTATTTATTAATAATATACATTACAATCTGGCTCTATTTTCATTTTCACATTTCATATCACTCCCACATATACTCTACAATTTGATCTCTAAAAAATTGCAATATAAAAAACATTTCTCAAATCTTTATTTAAAACATTCTTTTAATATTTTATTTGTTCAATATTTAACTCTTCTTGCATTAACTAAATTCTTGACATCACTTGAGAGTCTAGCTATTATTCTTTACTCAACTTTACAATTATTAAATACAGTGTAGGGACCAATGTGATAGTAGTGATTAAAAGTGACTGATTGACATCTTTTAGAATTATAAGAAATAATGATATAGGGGATACATAACTTAAGGCCACATTTTCTTGTGCCTACCTTAATTTCTATCTTGGCTTCTCTTTAAGCTCTTACAGATTTATGAAAAAATGTGGCTGTCCATGTATCTCTAACATACAGATTTACTTTAATTACTATGCTGCACTCTAATTGCACATCAGTGAAGCTATTTTTCTTCAAAAAACTTTCTAGTTAAATGCCTTTGGGACTTACATATTCCCTTATTCATAGCTTATGCTATTAATGATTTTGTATTTGCATTAATGTATGTAAATCTATGCAAATTATTTAACCAGTCCATATCTTAGAAATTGAGGGGGCATCTCCTGCTGATGGCATTAGGATCATTCGCAATAAAACATGCTTATTTTACTTTGCACTTGGCATAATTTCACTCAGAGCACATGATGTCAGCTGTACTAGGTTCAAATATATGATTAGACACTTTAATGTTCTAAAAATATTGACTTGCCCCTATCACTACAGGATTTTTTAATAACTACTTTCCTGAGCCATTAATCGTCTATCAAAACACTCTATAAACATAAGAGATAAATTCTATACAATGTTCATAAAATAGTACCCAAACTTCTAAACATTGCATATCTTAAACACCAAGAATATTAAAATAAAACAAACAAATGGTGTATGATGTACAACTTATCATAAGTACACTTGGTTAACTACTTATAACTTGCTCAGAGATCAATTATTCATACAATATATAATCATATACAGATTATAATGACTATATTCATACCTCTTGTAATTTACCATTACATGTATATATGCATAATAAATATCAGACATTTATTTTACCTGCATTTATATTTGCATTATGAAATACCAATATTTTATATTAAACATAGTAAATTAAATTTTCCTTAATCATATATTATTACAATTATTATTGGTGATCCAATAGTTGACTTAATTTATTGACATTATAGAATCGTAATAAACAAAACCAAGAAAAAAATTTTCTTTTAATCAAAATTTTTTTTAATAATAACTATAAATATTAATATTAACTTTAAAACTTATCATATTGCAATAACTAAAAATAAACAAAAGTTTTCTCCCATTCTTTGAAATGAAGATTTTCAAAAGAGGAAACATTAGACTCCATAATGACTAGTTGACTTGAACAGAGAGATTTTTTTCTCTTCTCTTTATGCCATTTCACCATTCCTTGCAGCATGAACACAAAAATATGAAAGAAATCCAAGGGAAAGGTTACTTATTAATAATAAATAAAAAGTTCTTGTAATAAAAGTTCATTATTTTTATGTTATTGATAAAATAAATTCCACCAAGTTAATAAATAAGCATTTATTATTTACTAAGACAGTTATTCAAGTTTGAAACTTTTCTTTCTCTTAGCATTCAAATATTCATTGAAAAAGTGTCCAATTTTAAAAAATTCTCCAATTCATTCACATTAAATATATTAATAATTCCAATAATGTTGACAGTGTACTTATAAACTTTTGTCGTTCTTCTCAAAATTATTCGCATTTAGTATGTTACTAAGTATAATAATAATTGTTAGTCACATTATATAATTCTAGAGTTTTCCTGGATAGTCCATATTCATTATATTAAAACACAAATTACTACTTATGCATAATAATAGTTAGTAAATATATTTAATTAGTCAGCATTATCTCTTTCTTCTTAAAATTATTAGCACTCTGCTAAAATCCCTCATACATTTAAAATAGAAAATATAAATAGCTTTTCTGCATGAAAGTCTATTTTTATTACTGCTACTTGTTAAAGTTAATAAAAAATATTCTTTATCATGCAACATACGAACATGAATAAATATAAATCCCTTATGTATCCTTCACATTCTGTAGGCAAAACAGTTTGATATTCGACAAAGTTTTTTAACCAAAGGCATTTTCATCTTCTGAAATATATTTTTTCCTCTTATTACCATAGATTCCTAGTTGACTTGTGTAGCACACCAATGAGAAAGATTTTGTTTTTCTATTTCATTTTCAAATAAGTATCTAAACTTTTAAAAATACTTTCCATAGTTGTATAAGTTACTACTTTTTAAGACAAAATAATAAAATTTAAAATAAATTTAGACTTAGATTTACAAAATACAAGGAATACAGTTTTATTCCTTTGCAAATTTTTTGATTTCTTCTTCTTCACATCTGCTCACCTGTATTTATAGGAATAATCTACCAATACATGATAGGTCAATTAATTCTAGACACTTGCTAAAATTTACATATTAATTATTTTTCTCTAGTCTTCTAAAATAATTTTATAATAACTATTATATTTTTAAATTTTGTTCTAATACAATATTTAAATACATCTTTTATTTAAAAAAAAACACCTTTTATTTCAACTTAATTTTGGAAACAAAAATTTATCATTTATGTTACTATAATAATTATTTTGGCACTTTTATAAAATTTATACAATGAAATAATAAATGCAACATTTATTTAAACAAGTGATAAATTTACTTTAAGAACAAGGAAGTAAAATTTAATTAATTGTTACAAGAATATGTGCATTCACACATATTAACACACATTTCATTTTCATTTATTTCATCTTTATTAAATTAAATAATTTAAAATAATAATTTAATATCAATTTTAAATTATACTATTAATAATTACAAAAATATTAACTTTAATTACTAAGACTATTGATTTAACACTATATTATGTAATTTTAATTATTATACACTTTTATCTGACAATAAATAATACTTTATATCTCAACTTTATTATTTAAGTTAAATTATATTGCTTTTAAGTAACTTACTTAATTTTAATATTAAGAAAACAATGTATCTTAACCTATTCCATAAATTAAATAATAAATTACAACTAACTATTGTGTAAAATTTATTTTTTTTAGTAAAATTGACTATTATTCACATCCATAGAGTAGTGTAGCAAAACAGAAAGGTTACAATATATACAATATAATGAGCATGCTATTAGCTCTAAACAAGCCTTTCTGATAAATGCCGGAAGAGAAAGCATTTAAAATCTCTATCTAGATTATTCCTATCACCAAGTCGGTTTCAAGCTGATGGCTCTCCTCAGTAAGGTACGAGGATATTCAGACACTAAATCCAAAATGCCAACTCAAGCACAGCATTTATCTAATACTTAACTATTAAATAAAAAAATCTGAAACTTTAAGACTTATGTATGTTTTCAAATGGAGCTATCTAACTTAATATGGAACTGAACAAAATTCAGATACACCATATATTAATAGCTTTAGTAATAAAACATCCCCAAAACCTCAAAGGCAAAACCATAAGAAAAGAAAATCATGGGACTTAATTTAATAAGCTTGTATTTCAAATGTAATTTAATGATTGTGCTAATCGCTCTAAACAATATGCCAAAAGAGAAAGAATTTAAAGTCTCTGTCTAAAATGATCCCTATCCCTAAACTGTTTTCAAGCTGATGGCTATCCTCAGTGAAACACTATAATATTCAGGCACTAGATCTAAAATACCAACTCAAGTGCATCATTTAATTTTAAATGCTTTCTCTTCCAGTATTTATTGAAAAAGCTTGTTTAGAGCTATTAGCATGCTCGTTATATTACATTTGTAGTACAAGCTTATTAAGTTAAGTCACCTGATGTATGATTTGATTTCTTGCTATATATATATATATGTGCACAGATGTGAATATTTTAATGTAATATACATATATTTCTTAATATGTGCTTGTTTATTATATTTATGCAATGTATGCACATTGATATTAATGTTTTTAATATAATAGGTTATGTTTTATAATTGTTAAAAATTTGCGTATATGTGTGTACGTATAAAGTATAGGAGTTTTTATTTCCTCACAATTGTTTAGTTTCAAAAAATTAAAGTATAGATTAAATTTATGATTAGCACAAATTCCCATAGGAATAATGTTAATTACATTTAATTCCTATCCCCGCACAATAAAGTGTGATCTGTACTTCTATGCATTAATAATAGTATGCATACATAATGCATAAGTTATAATATTTTAGTATATATATACTGTACTTATTTAAAAGCATAAAAATATGAAATAAATAATTACAAAAGATAAAGTTTTGGTAAAATAAGAATTATTATAAATTTAAAAAACAGAAAGTTGAAATGATGTTTTAGTATACTTCCTATTCTTCAATCAGTATTACATAATACAATGCATAAAGGAAAAATCTAATCAATTATAAATAAAATATATGCGCATTAAAAATAATTTATTTGCCTAAATTTAAAAAAAAAAAAAAAAACAAATCAGAAAGTTAAAGTGATATTGTTTTAGTATATATACTATCTATCAAATAGATCCCATGATACTTGTCAAAGGACAAAAAAAATCTAATTAATTAGAGATAAAAATGTGTGAATAATATTTCTGTAGTGTAATTTTCATTACGTCACTCTCACACAAGGTAGGAAATGTTTTTATGCCCTAACACCTTGTGGAAAGATGTAATCATAAACATATGATCAAGGACATGTGAAAAAGATCTATGATCCCCGAGATCCCCATTTCATGGTGAACCAGCACTCATTAGTTGGCCAGACCACAATCTCTTACATATATCTTTGTCTTATATATACATAGCAAATTACTACAATTTAATTGATAAGTGTCAAATGGGCTGCCCTCTCAACTTTGACACAAACTACTTAATGAAAGTATATTAATAATTTTTATTAGTCATTCATTAGATTAGATGTTATCCAATAATGAATAATATTTTTGTAGTGTAATTTTCATTACACACAAGATAGGAAAGAAAAAATTCCCAAGCTTGCATGAGAGTGGTGTAATAAAAATTACACTACAAAAATATTATTCATTATTGGATATAATCTCTACACTAATGAGTGATTAATAAAAAATATTAAAAATGTATGGATATTGAAAATAATTTATGTAGCCAAAAAAAAAAAGAATGGAGGTTTTATAGATAATTTTTAAACTAATATATCTACTATATGCAATTTATTATTGTTATATTAACAAAAGTAAACATTTAAAGTAATATCAGTTTGTATTTTTATGTATACTCATTACATTAGAGCTGCAAACTATACTATATTTTGTTCCAAGTCTTCACCACCCTCCTCTTCACATTCAACATATATAGTGTAAAATAGTTTGCATTTTGTTCACAAACATTGCTTAGAATAGAATACATATTGTAAAAAAAAATCCAAATCATGCATCACATGACTTAACTTAATAAGCTTGTATTACAAATGTAATATATGGAGTGTGCTAATAGCTCTAAACAAGTTTTTTCAATTAATGCTGCAGGAAATAGCATTTAAAAATCTCTATCTAGAATATCCTTATCCCCAAACCAGTTTCAAGCTACTGGCTATCCTCAGTGAGCACTAGGATATTCAGACACTAGATCCAAAATATCAGCTCAAACTCAGCATTTATCTAATACTTAACTATTAATTATTATTTATCAGAAAAGAAACTATTAGCACACTCATTATACTACATTTGTAATACAAGCTTATTAAGTTAAATCATATAAAGTATGTCTTGATTTTTTTACTGTTATAGTTTGACTTTTGAGGCTTTGGTGATGTTATATTGTGAAGGCTATTAATATATGGTGTAACTAAAGTTTCTTCAGGGCCATATAGCTATTTACGTTAAATATCTGGCTTTGAAAACTTATAGATGTCTGAAAATTTTAGATTTTCTACTTAATAGTTAAGTATTAAATAAATGCTGATGTTGAACTGGTATTTTGGATCTAGGGTCTGAATACCTTAGCACCTCACTGAGGATAGCAACTAGCTTGAAACTGGTTTGGGGATAGTATATTCTAGATAGATATTTTTAAATGCTCTCTCTTGTGATATTTATCGGAAAAGATTATTTAGAGTTATTAGCACACTCATTATATTACATTTGTAATACAAGCTTGTTAAGTTAAATCACATGATGTATGACTTGGATTTTTTTACTATTATAGTTTGGCTTTCAGAGCTTTGGTGATGTTATATTGCTAAGGCTATTAATATATGGTATAACTGAAGTCTCTTCAGTGCTATATATCTATTTAAGTCAGATAGCTGGTTTGAAGACATATATAGATGTCTGAAATTTTCAGGTTTCTACTTAATGATTAAGAATTAGATAAATGCTGAGCTTTAGCTGGTATTTTAGATCTAGTGTCTGAATATCTTATCACATCACTGAAGATAGCAGTAGCTTGAAACTGATTTGGGGATAGGAATATTCTAGATAGAGCTTTTTAAATGCTTTCTCTTGTGGTATCATAGTTGTATAGAATAGCTGGCTCAGGAACATTATAACAATGTATTTTTGCTTAGCATCAACACCATTAAGTGGCTGACATGATAGATTAGAACATTTCCCAAAGTTATTACCAACAATATCACATGACTTTCTCAATTTACTTTTATGCAAAACAATTTGAGTATTTGGATATTTTAGCCTTATAATATCTGGTTTCTATTAATTAATTAAGCTTATGCTCAATGGCTCTAGAATAGATTGAGGAGAATCTCTAGGAAGCATATGAGTAATCTGAAATTATCATGTGATCTTTTTATGGTATTAACCTTCCTAGCCAAAAGGTAGAAGAGATTTATAGTTGGTATATAACTAAAGCCATTGAAACATACAGAAACTGGCCCAGTATCCAATTTAAATATCTTATCAAATGGGTTAAATTGCATTCAAAATCTTAATGGTTTCTAAATTTCAGAGTATTATATTAAATAGTATGAAGGAATAAAATTTGGTGGTCAAATACATAAGTTCATTAATTCCAGTTTTGAATCCTAAGCCATCTTTAGCAAAGCAAAAAATACTCGGGGATGTGAATATTACAGCACTATACCACCAGTAATATATACTGACTTGGTGAGAAACATTATGAGCAATCTAAAAAAAATTATATGATGCTATTGTTGTATTAATTTTCATAGCCAAAGAAAGAGTAGAAGAAGTCTACAAGAATCAGGTTTGTTTGTTGTTGTTTTTTTTTTTTTTTAAAAAAAGAAACCTTTATAACTGGTAGAAATAACATCAGTAGTTTATAAAATTTTTGCTTATAAAAAATTATCCATAAATAGAAAGTGAAAGCATTTTAAGAGAAAGATTAAATGGTCTGAGAAATGCCTACTGAATGAATTTCAGATAATTAATTGTGACTTTTTGGATTCTGAAAAGGGTTGTTATGTGGAAATGGAGAGATTATAATGTAATCAGGTAGAATTCGGAATGGACAAAATTTATTCACTATAAGAATGCATGAGGGTTAACACAGGAAGAATATTCATAACATTTAGTATAGTGAATGTATTACTGCAGGGATTGGTAATTTTTATATTGTGAAGAGCTTCATGAATGGCAGTTATATGCCAAAACGCACCTTATTTTAATTTTGCACAATGGGGAGTTGCGAATTTCATGTATCTACTTATGCAACTTTAAGTACACAAAATATCCACACTCAGTCATTTATAAAAATAAACATTCATTTGGCACAGATGATATTCAGCTAACTAAATTATAGTCTGACAGGTAGTTTGAATTTCTGGTTCTTAAGCAATAGTTTAAATGAGACTATATATTTGGAATTTAAATATTTCATATTTGAAAAAAAAAAAGATTCTCAAAAATATGTTGAAATACAATAAGAGAACATTTTCTTATTAAAGAATCGCTACTTCCGTTAATTAATTAACTAAATGCTTCCATTACTATGATATTTTCTTAAATTTATATCAGTTTTTATAATCTCCAATTCCAAATACAACAATACATTCGAATAAAATACAGTCTACAAATAACTAAATTACTTACTTCTACAAAAGAATGAAAAAAAAAAGATTGTTAAGGTGATGGGAAGAAAAACAACTAACTGCTTATGCCTTGAAAAACTTGAAGCTCATAACAGTATATGCTGTATTAGCAGTTAGTGACAACAATCTAATAAAACTTTGTGGGGTCGTTGATGTCCATGAATACCATAATACCAAGCTCTCCTATAATAGTAAAAAGTCAAACACTGGTATTATTTTTTTTTGTAAGGAAATAAGAGGATTTAATTAAATTCCTGCAACTGAGTTAAGGCTATATAATCTATCAGCTTTGATTATTGGTTTAGTTATGGCAGAGGCATAAAAACCAGGATAAAAAGAACAAAGAGATGGGAATTAGATTTAGTGCCCATGTGATGTGATGTGATGTGCACTGTGACTTCTCCTTATACGGAGTCAGGAATCTCTCAGCAACTATGTCCAGAGAAACCTGTTAGCCACTTTACCTTCCCTTTCTATTCCACACCCTGTTTCCCCATATCCTGCTCCATCCTATTTTCACAACATAATCTTTGTCAACTCCATGGCCTTCATATCTAAATTCCCCTTATCTGCTCCCAAACCCAGCATAAGAACCAATAACCCACTTTTTATATAATCACTTTGTTTATATTTAGTCTTCCATAGCTTCATTATTTGTACCCTTTCTGCTTTCAAGCATTTACATTGAATCAACAGATTCCTAATATTTTCTTTGCCTTCCTTACACAACTTGCAGATTAAATCACCCATATTTTTCCATTTATGTGTATATTCCCATGTTACTAAAGACCCTGTTTAAGCCTTAAACAGTAAACTACTTTCCTTGATATTATCATAAATTAACTTGCACCCAATGTTGTGTTTATTTCTATATATATCTAAACTCTTTTTACTCTCCATGCATCTATTCTTCTATCCCATTCCTTACCACTATAACACTCAACAGTCCTAACAGAATCACCCCACCTCTTGTACAAGTATACTGATATAAATTCTTTATCCAAATCTTATCATACTGCATTACCTTTTTCATCCATCTTGTTGGCAGCCCTTTACTCATAACCCAATTAAATACTATTTTAGCTATTCTTTTATTATCCATAAACTGCAATCTACTGAACATTTTCATTTTGCTTTTTGCATCTCTTATATAAAAACTTGCCCATCCCATTTCTTCTTGAATTGCCTCCTTTGCTGTCCACACACCTGCATCTAATGCATGGCTTCCTACTTCCCTTTGTACTTTTTCTAAGAAACCTAATACCCCTTTACTAACACATAATGCATCATTTCCATATGTTAACCCTGCTACTACCATTCCATACAATTCTAGCTATATCATGTTTATTATATGAAAACATTGTTAATTTCTTTATCAATCACTTTCTTTTCTTTTCTTCATTTATCAATTTTTTATTCCATTCATCTAAGCAATTTTTCTGATTACTTAAGATGATTCCCAAATAACTATATCTATTCATCACACTTAACTTTATATCCCCCAATAAAAATTAGTTGTCTTCTCTTTCCCCAGTATTAACCATCACTATATTTGATTTTTTTCCCCACTAAATTTAATCCCCATCTCTTTACCTACCCTTGCACATGTCCTCAGTATAACTTCTATATCATCTCCTCTTTCTGCACACAAAAAGACATCATCTGCAAAAAAAAAAAAAGAGCTGGCAAAGTATATACTCTCTTGCCACCTATCGCTCTTCCTAGTCTTTCTATTGCTCTCTCCATTTCACTCAAATACAACAAAAACAAAATAGATGACATAAGGCATCCTTGCCTTAGTCCCACCCCATTTTTAACTTTAACTGATTCTATATCCCCTAATAGATATGTAAAGTAATTATTTTCATATAATTTCTTACAGTGGCTCCTTCTTACGGCTAGTAATGTACTAAAACAATACCGTTAAAAGTTTTCTCTGAACATTAAGTTCATAAATAAATGCCACTTTGTTTTTGTTTTCTTTGTAATTTGCCATTAATTATTTTATCTTCCAAATTGTAAAATAAATATTTAGTTGCAAAAGGAAGAATGTCTTTTTTTATTAAATTTTTCAGATAATTGGAGATAAAGTTTTGGGCAACATTTTTATAAAAAAAAATTTTAGTTATATTTTTTACCACTGAATATATACAGAAGTGACTTACAGACAAATAGTTTAAAACATATATATATATATGTTTTTTTTTTTTTCATGTGTCAAAGCATCAGCCGGGAAGCGAACCCGCAACCCGGGACAACTGATGTAAGGCAGCTGTACTGATCACTCGGCCACCAACACTTTTTGTCTAATGATCAGCGTTAAAAATTTGTTTTGAATTGTAATCCTTTCAGCAATCAGAAATTTATTTCAACTGGTTATTCTTCTATTTAATTTTTATTATCTTAAATACTTTACTAGAATTTTTCTTATTATAATTTCTGATGCAATGGTTGTTATTTACAAATAATAAGCAATATCTACATTTTATTTATCTATGATAATTTCTAATTTCATATTTAAACTATAAATACAGTTTGTTTTAAATTTAGAAAGTATTTTTAATTATTAAAAATACAATAGAAGTCAGTATAAATAATTAATATAATAATTGAAATTCGAACTCAGACTTTCACACGACCCACTACTCTCAATGTCATCTCATATTGCTGACCCACCTGATCACACACATGTTGAAAAGATAAATAATCACCATATATGTATTTCATGCTAGACCAGCAATCATCAGTTGGTCTAGATTACTATCCTCACACACACATATATATATAATTGGCTATCTTAATATAAAGCTGAGCACTGATTATATATATGTGTGAGGATAGTAATCTAGACCAACTATTGATTGCTGGTTTAACATGAAATACGTATATTAGTGATTATTTATCTTTTCAACATGTGTGTGATCAGGTGGGTCAGCAATATGAGATGGCACTGACATTAGTGGGTCGTGTGAAAGTCTGAGTTAGAATCCCGAATATATTACATATATAAATGCAGGCTTAAACCTGTACAATGTATAATAATTGAAGTAACCATATTTTATGAAATCATTTGGAACATTATTTTTGAAGTTTGTACAATGTGAAAATATTTTATTTTTATGAACATCTTGTCTATAAAGTTTTTGTTTGTAAAGCAACATTTTTTATCACATTGTTTTAAATTATACAATCGTAATCATGTAAAGTCACATTATTGCATTAATAATGAGCATGTCATATAATAATAATAATTTTGATGGGCACTAGGATACTCCTTCACAGTCATTATTGCCCATTGTACTTAAAATAGGTGGTGCTGTAACAGTTGGATGTAACATGATAGATCCAGTCTACTAACATTTTAAAGCGAAGCAGAAAACACATACACCAACTGCAGACATGTTCAGTGACCCTTAAACAGACACACCAATTATCACAATTGATATTGCTATCCAGCTAACAACAACAACAAATGCATGTCATCCAGAATTCTAAGGTATTTCTAAATTTGGGTTCATAGACCTTAGCTATTCCATAGTTAAATACCACTGTGACCTTGCCGATTACATATCCCAAAAAGTTTGTCATACAAAGCCTATATCCAATTGCAATTGTTCTATTTACTAAAAACTGGCAACATCATCTCTATCTAATCTAAGATCAATCTCGATGGGTCCCTTGGGAATAAATATACTAGAAAGAACAATGAAGTAGAAAATAGGTCCACATATACTCCCTCATATTATTATAGGCTCAAAGACTCATCCATTGGCCAAAGCACACTCATGTGCACAAACAATTATCAAATCAGTGGGAAAAAAATACACCAGTTACAGTGCAGTTGGATATTGAGGCAACATCCAACTCTGTGCCCATTAAAAAATTATTTAAAACACTAAAAAACACAACAATAGTTACATCTCTTCTATATTAAATAGCCAATCTGCTACTTAGTCATGAAATTCATATCATACTGAATGGGAAAAAATCACTGGCTTTTATACCCGGCCAATCCATCCCACAAGGATCTGCAAGCAGTGCTTTATTTTTCATACTAAATATCACCCCTCTATTAACAAAAATACAACAGAAAATAAAAAGAATCCAAATCCCAAATACCGATGTATATATATATATATAGTAACCTTTTTGATGGGATAGAATATTAATAAGAATATTTGCCAGGGCGCCAAATTGCAACTTTAATGAAAATATTTAGGCTAAACTTTATTTCAATAATTTATTTAATAATTTCTAATAACAATTTTTAAAGAAGGGGTTAATAAATAATCAATAAATGGAGGAAAACACTGAGAATGCAGTAAAAAAAAATAATACTCTTGGAAATTCGTATTTATTAAAGAGAAGAAACTTTAAGCTCCATTCCCATTACAATTTATACTCTCAGCATACTCCCCATCCATTACCATTAAAGTCACAATTAAAATTTTGTTTCAGATTATAGTTCCATGCCCATCTCCACTTTCCTGATTCATTCCTCCATCATCCTCACATTCATAAGTTCTTTATACTACAATCTCTTTTAATCTCAATTTTTCATCGTACTAGCTCATTTATCTCCTATGATAATTTCTTCTCAGGGTTTTAGAACAATAAAGTCTGGAAATCGAACAAGCTGCTATGGATTATTGGTGATAAACACTCTTCCCCCTGATTATCTCTGTAGTTGACCTTGGCTGACTTTAACATAGCCAATGTCCACTTACACTAAAGCTCTAATAATTAAGCTTACATTAAATAGTGGAAATAACATATTATAAGCACTTTAATAACTAAAGAAAAATCCTTAAGAAGTTTATCTAGGAAGGTGTTTGAATACAGTGGATGGAGAAAGAATATTATGCCCACCCACTGCATCCACTATCACCCAATAACCATCCCGCAATTCATAATCTATACTTTAAATATACTAAATGACTTCTGGAATATTAATAATTTAAATCTTGCAGTACTACATAAGCTTAGAAAATTAACCATTTAAATAAAATTTTACCTGGTGTGGTTTAATAAAATAATGCTCCAAATATAAATAACAATGTATTGACACATGATTGGATTTTGAAATTTCTAGTTTGTAGTAAACCAGAAAACACTGAGACTTACACAAAATCTTATTCTAAAAACAACAATTTTTATTACCAAATATGAATCAATACAATAATATTTAAATTATTTACATTAATTCCCATGGCTTTCCCCGGTTCTTCAACCGTATGATAAAAAAAATAATCCCTAAATAAACTGCTATTTTTGCGATGTTATAGAATACTTTTTTTAAAAATTCTTACTCACTATGGGATCACAATTGCCATAAAGTAATAACAATAAAACCAATATATATATATGCTAATATTTACCCTCATTTTTTTTCTTTTTTTAATTAAGATATAGTGAATATTAAATTTCTTCCCCAATTCTTAACACTTTCAATTATTGATTTATTTTCTAATTACCCCTATTAATTCTAAAAATAAATCTTCTGATAATAAAATTTAATAATTTCCCATTAATTATCTTAACCTAATATATCTTCCCGTTATGCTTTACAATGGAGATATTTTAAGTATTGCTTGCCTTCTTGCAATCAAGTTACCTTTCAAGTGTCAAGAAATTAGTACTTAGCTTAATCATTATCATACATGCATATAATCTATATCAATGTTCTTTGATAATAATGTTTCAGTGATTTTTACCATTCCAGCAAAGTTCTCAGCTGGCTGTGAATATACTTTCTAGATAATTCTATATTCGCACCGCTTACTATATTCCACAGGTCTTATTTAACTCTTAAGTTTAATGTTTGACTTTGTTATTATTCTTGGCTCTTATTAATTCATTAAAACATTTAAATAAAGCAATGTTTCCGTATAATGATCGCACATATACTATGCGCACTCATCCTGACAACAAATCAATTTTATGACCCTGTGACCATTTAAAACTAATACTTTACTGTATCTGAAATTCATACACCCATAAGGAATGTCTACATTAATGTGAAGGTAGGCAGTGACCTGAATAAGAGAAAATACCTTTTCACTAAGGTTGAGGTATGCTAGGATTTATCCCTAGTCATACAGGAAGACATTGGTATACCTAACACCCTCTGGCCATCAATAAAGAAATCATCTTACAGTGTAGAAAATAAACAAGTGGGAAACTCCTTCATTGCATTTAGATAGTTTATAAAAATGGAATCAACATCTTAGGGAGTGAGCTAAACTATGATTACACTAGCTTGGTGGGAATTCTTTGTCCATCCACATGCACAAAGGTCTAACACCATATTTGTAAAAGTAAAAATTTCACATATACACTCCCCTCGTGAAATAGTATACTAAAACATTAGCAAACAATTTTTTTTTCAAGCCTTAATTAGCTTATATCTAATTCAATTTAACTTTACAATGATAATAATAATAAGAAATGTGTATTAACTTTTAAAATCATCTTTCTATACTTTTATCACATAATGATGATATTTTATCACAACATTCACATAATCTTTATAAAACATATCAATAAGCCTACGTATTTGATAATAATACCTGATTCAATTAAAAACACTTCATTTAACAATATCTCTCACTCCCTTCATAAAAAAAATATAAAGCAACAAATTACTATTGGGAATAAGGCACATACAAAATTATTTGATATTAACTTATCTACTAAAAAAAAAAACCTTAACATAGCTTAACTTTAAACTGATATATATGATTAATTTTTTTTTAGATTAAATATTAGAAACTAATAACACATAATAAAATTATACTCCTACAGTTCTCCAGATCATCCTTTTGATCTCCCCAATTTTACTGCAAATTCCTACTTTAAATTTTGGTTTGTGTTATCTTATTTGATTTTGTTCCATGTGCACACATATCACATTAGATAATTCATGAGAAATTCTGATCTATTTCATTAAAGCACTCCTTGAAACTTATTATTTCTGTTCCGAGTTTTAGGACACAATCCATGTCTCCTTTTAGTTGCAAATTATTCTTCTGAGGTCTTTATTGAATGAATCACTTTTATATATGATCAGTCCTTATAATGGAATGTACTAAATTTTCATTTTTAGTTATAATCCTTAATCCAATTTGGGTTTTTGGCATTTATTGCATTTTCATAGTTGAAGATAACCAGCTTTTAAGTTTTGACTTCTATAATGAATTAGTTTAGCTTCACTGTAGGAAGTCCATTTACCAATGTATTTATCATTCCATTTACGATGATTTTATACTTCATATGGGATTTTAGTGTTCAGTTCCACCTTATTTTAAGAAATTAGAATTATTTTCTCTCGAAATTTTGAATAATACAAAATAGCTAACTCTTTTAAATTTAATAAAATTAAATTTGCAATAATTATTCAAAGAACACAGTGTTTCGTTGATTTTTCCTGAGCAAAATTCCTCCTGCAGTTTATGCTTCATTACTTGCCGATCACTGATCCATTGGGTACATTTGGATAAAAGAAAAATCATGAAGTTAGTCAACTTTTGGAGAAGAAAGGATATGCCTAATATAGAAATTGACTCACAACTCATTTTGTAACAATATTATAAAATTTGATGTGTAATGTATTGAACTGCAATTAGATTTCTCTTTTTAAATCTTTAATTGGTATATATGTACAGATTTAATTCTGCAAAAGAAGCCTGCTGTTAATTTGTACCATCTTTGTTTTATTTTTTTTAAACCGTTATTAAATCTGTTGTTATTAGTTAAGTGTACTGAATGAAATCTGTTTGGAAAAAAGGTTTCCAAATAATTTTCCTCCAGTAGGCTGCAAAATTTGAACATTGTTAGTTACCTGTGCTGCAATAGGGCTCAAAATAATAACGCAATCTGCTACAAATCAAACTTGAAAAAAAATGGGTAAGAATTTTTCTTAATGATTTCTATACATCTATTTTTAAAATATTTAAATACTTTTCCATAATTTAAAAGCAGAGAATAATTAATTTGATAAATATCAGTTCCCATGTACATTTCTTATTGCTTTTTAATATATATTAATCACTGCTTTAGAATCTTTTTGAAAAGTACTTATTTTTTATGCTTTTCCATAATTTCAAAGCAGAGAATAATTAATTTGATAAATTTTTGGGAGACAATTAGAACCTCTCTGGTGTAATGTTCTTATTGCTTTTTAGCTTACATAAATTCCTGCTTTGAAATCTATTCGCAGAGGCATATTTGCAAATGTTGGAAGTCTTTTATTTTTTTAAATAGTGATGAAATTTAAAATATTTTTTGAAAACAACGCCATCCCCCATAATTTCAAGGCACAGAATGGTTAATTTCATAAATAGAATCTCTTGTGTAATGTTCTTTTTCGTTTATATAATCGATGATTTGGGAATGCAGGTGCATATTTGCAAATGTATTGATGAAATTCTGTTTTGGTAACTCACGCACCATTTTAATGAAGCCCCACCTGCCATTGCTCATTTTTTAAACATTTACGTTACAGTTTTACTGTTTTTGTGATAATTCGAATTTCATGGCCTTTTCTTGCTTTTTTTTTTTAATTTGTATTTTAGAAGAAATTGTGCAATTTACTCATTGTAATTTGTCCATTTTTAGTTATTTTTGGATAGAAATTCTTCTTTGGGGGGAGGGGGTGATGATGATTTCAGGGTATTTTTTTATACCATTTTTTGTTCCATCGATGATTTTATGGATTTTTATTTATTTATTGTTCCATCAAAGATTTCAGAAATTTTTTTTTTATTTTTTGTTCCATCGATGATTTCAGGGATTTTTATTTTTTATTTTTTGTTCCATCAATGATTTCAGCGATTTTTATTATTATTTGTTCCATCGATGATTTCAGTGATTTTATATTTTTATTTTTTGTTCCATCGATAATTTCAGCGGTTGTTTTTTATTTTTTGTTCCAGCGATGATTTCAGCAATTTTTTTATTTTATTTTTTCCATGGATGATTTCAGCCATTTTTGAATAGAAATTTATCACTTGCATGCTACTTGTGGGTTGTTGATGGTACTGCAGTGTCACCCAGTGGCCGCATGTGGCATAAGTTACAGCTACCTTATAATGCATGTAGGCCACCATGAGGAATATTTTTTCTAATAAATAAAGTTAATATTTAATAGAAATTATTTAATGAAAGTAATATGAGATTTAACTCAAATACAATATGAACAAAGCTTTAATGAATAGGTTAACTCAATGTGCTTAGCTAGCTTTCAATTGGTGTCAGTCATAGACATAGCAATTGTTGTAGT
The DNA here is from genome assembly GCA_028023455.1 of Epiperipatus broadwayi. NCBI lineage: Eukaryota > Metazoa > Onychophora > Udeonychophora > Euonychophora > Peripatidae > Epiperipatus > Epiperipatus broadwayi. Next base: position 1,477,482 of record JAQFVV010012470.1, read on the forward strand.
GAGGAGAGAAGGGTGTATATATATTGTTCATACTAATTTACATGTAGCATTATGATGGGTGAATAGGCCATTTTTTGGAAAGGGGAATGCAGGATTCCTTTTTAATAATGGTGTATTTGCCTTTAGAGATGTGCCATGCTTCCTTGATTTTCAATGGGTTACACCTTTATTTCTCCTCTGTCAACATTGTTTGCAGTGAGTGCAACAATGTCAAATAAAATATTAAGGAAGCATGGCACATCTCTAAAGACAAATATGCCATTAATAAGAGGGAATCCTGCACTCCCTTTCCCAAAAATGGTCTATTTACCCATTATAATGCTACATGTAAATTAGTAAATTAGCATGAATGACATATATACACCACTTTCTCTCCACTACAAGCAGTGCTAACTCTATGACTAACACCAGGTGAAAGCTAGCTAAGTACATCAAGTTAAATTATTCATTAAAGCTTTGCTCTATCCATTTTTTACACATATTTATTTTATTAAATAGTAATTACTGCAAATTAAATATTAAGAAAAAAACTTTAATAAATTGTAATTTAGCAAAAAGATATGATTAATTGAATATTATATTCTTTGAAAATGGAAAAAGGAAAAAAATAAAATTATTCTATTCAAATAAATTAAAAGTTGTCAAGCATTGATGGCCGAGTGGTCAGCCCAGCCAGCCAATGCTTTGTCACATGAAAAAAACATTTTTTAAAAAGTCTATTAAAGATATATGAAAAAATTTATCCTGGGTCCTAATTTCTGAAAGTTCCAATTGTCTAATCAGATTTACCCAGCCCTGTTCTGTAGCATATTTATTAGTTTCATAAATATTTATCTCTTGTAGCTTTTTTATCAAAAAATAATTGAAAGAAAGCTAAAATGGATTACTCAGGAGCAGTAGAAAATGTTAACCTAAAGACTTTTGCACCTATCTCGGGGATGTGGATTCAGTGATTCATCATGATTGCCCATCATGTGGTGGAAAGTCTTGCAGTAAAAGTGCAGGCATCCCTGGTCTTTGAATATCTTTGCAATGTTGGGCAGCACAACTTTCTCATTTAGTTATACAATAACATCATGTGCAGACTGATGTTATAAATACCAATAAGAATCTGTACTTCAATAGCATTCATATTCAAAAGCAAGACTAAGTCTGTTCATGGTGAGGGCTCTGGCATAGAAGTGACTGCTGTGCTTATAGATACAGATACCTTTAGAACTTCTCTCATCTTCTGATCTGCAAGAAAGCATGCACTCCCATTTGAATGGATAGACTATTTAATGGGAAATCAATATTTGAGTCTGCATCAGAATTACAATCAATTTTGATTGTAAGTTTTCTATGAAATTAAATTAAAAATAGTTTTAACAATCTGTTTTAGAAAAAAATAATTAATTATCCAAATTTCATTATATACATGATTGTAAGGTAAGAAAATAGTGATGTAGCATATATATATAGTCCTTACTAATTTCATTCTAACTTGATTTGAAATTTACGATTGGTGAAAACATTTGAAAACGTGATGTTAAGTGATTTAAAAAGTATTCTTGCTCTTTGTTTTTAATTAGAATTTTATTTTTTAACATAATAAACTTAGGTATATTTAAAATGTTCTCTTAAGGAATAGATAAAATCAATTTTAAATAATTCACTGCAGGACAAAGGCCAACTGATGAGTGTATAAGCTTCATCTCATTTTACCAACTCAACATTTTTTGGTTCCTGTACCTCTTGGCTTTTACTAAATTATTGGATACCCCCTATTCATTATAATAAGGAATAAACAGCAATTATGTTTTCATAAATGCACTGAAACCTGATTTTACCCCAACATAGCAAGAGAACCATCAGTGTAAATATATTATACTAATTCTCTTGAAAGGTCAGTTGAATCAAAAATATCATTGACCAAATTATTTATTCATAATGTCCACTGCCTTTGTAGTTTTGTTTTTTCCAGAGATTTACAAAAAAGAATTTTATTTTTTATTTCATTCTGATATACATATCTAGTAAAAACAAGAAGTTGTGTATAGTTAGGGACATTAGTTGATTTCTCCAATTGGAAACTAATTCTTGCCAGACCTTTCTTGATTTCCTTCACTATCTGGCAATTTCACTAACTATTGTAAATCTTAGCCAAGTATTTTGAGTTAAATGAATTCTGCAATGAAAAAAAAAAGTCTATGCAACCTTACTGTGTCCCTGTCTAAAAAGAGATCCGAAATGTTTGCTAGTGTGGCTAACAAATAGTACCAGCATGGAACAGTCTACATATGTTGGTAACGTAACTATTTTTGGAATGTGTTAAGAGCATAATATACTTATTTACTTATTTGCAATACCCCCTGGACAAGCTTATCATATCCCCTGGGTTATTAGCCAGATATTTATTTACTGATCAGTATTGAATGGTTAGATGTGTTGATTGTACTTTCACTATGTAAAAGAAAAATCTAAATTTAAAGTTGTACTCATCTGGATTTGAATCCAGTCATACGCTTAACAAGTGGATAGCACTTATTCTTCATACCATAAAATCTTTAGTTGAAAATTATATAGACAATTATTCAAATTTTTTTAAAAAACAAAAAGTTGCGGCCCGGTAACGTTATATTTCATTGATTTTGTCTAGCATCAACGCTCCAAGCGCTTTGCCCAAAGCCCGGATTTCAGGCTTTTACCATTTATATTATATTTTGTTAATAATTGTCGTTTTTTAAATCATAAAAAGTTATTCTTTCAAAAGTATGTTAAAAATTAGTATTAATTATTAGATAAAAAAATAAAATAAAATGACTTATGTTTCAGAAATAAGAATGTATTTATGTCATTTTATATACGTATAATGGTAATATCTATTTTTTTTAATGCTTTACCATATAATTTTGAAACACAAATTGTTACTTGTAAAAAAATATTTGTGACGACCAATCTATATTTAACACCTTCAAAATAAAGGTGCCACTTATTCTTTTATTGTGTTTCTAAGAGTAGAAAAGTCATATTTGTATAGAAACTTTTTTAAAAAGAAAGAAATCAATAGGAATGTTTCGTTGTGGGCAGATAATGCTTTACGACCTGATTAAATAAAACCTCTAGGAAGTTGAAATACTTTTTCATCTTTTTTTTAAAAAAAAATCATAAATTTAATTGAAATTTTAAAAGCAAAATCTAAGTACTGTATAAGGACATTTTATAATATAGAATGTAAGTGTTTATTTAAAAACCATTTTTTCTCTACCTTTCTCTTCTTCTTTTAGTGAGGATAAAACTAATGACTAAATCTGATTAAATTCTGCATAGCTTAGTATCAAATGTTTTTTTTTTATCTTTTAAAGATTTCACTACATATACCAGTCTTATCTGCCGCTATGTGAGTGGCAGACTGAACTGATAAAGATTTCTAAATTGATTTCTGTTGACGAAAGCAAAATAAATTTCAATCTACTGAATATATTATTTGACCTATTAAGCAACTTATTTTGACATTTAACAGAAGAACAATACAGAAACCTCAGACCAGTCAACAAACTAGGCTTTGTTGCAAATATTGGACTCTTTTTCTAATACTTTTAATCTTCATATTAATATTACAAAATGTGCAATGTGGAAAATTAAATCTGGTTTGTCAATTATTTCAACTGTCACAACCAAGCCTCAGTCTTTCCTTGGCTTTCCAATAGTTTTATCTCGTTCAGTAATTACAAGACAGATTCAAAATATTATTCTTGATAAACAAAGAGCATAATTGCATCGCTTGTCAATATAAACATTTCGCTTATGGGTAAGGTTACACTCTTGAACTTTTTGGTCTATTCAAGGCTTAGTTATTATTTACCAATTATTAGGCTAAGGAGTGTTTTGAGAGGGTATAAATTCACTTTGTTCAAAATTATTTTGGAAGGACAAGGTGGTAGCCATCAGTATTGCTAAAATTCAAATGCCAAAGCATTTAAATGGTCTAGGTTTGCACTCGGTCTCAACTCTATATCTCCAGAGATCTATATCTTTTCTTCATGTAACTTGTCAAAAGCTTGCTCAGTTATCTCTTCCTTTGGTTATTGATCCTACAGATAGATAAGCCACCTCCATTTTCAAGTTATTGGATTGCTGATTTATGAAAGTCAGTTATTAAGTCGATACCCTCGGCTCAAGTTGTGCTTGATGGGAAATTGACATTCTGTGATGTTTATAAATTAAAAAATTTCCACATTATACTCCTCTTTTGACTTCATTAGGTGTTTCAAGTAAAGTTCTCTTGCGTAAAATGAAACTTCTTTTCATTGAAACAAGACATGTTGATTTTGTACTTAAAGTGAATTTAAATGCTCTCCCAACAAGTTATTTTTTAGTGACCAGCAGAGGCTTCATTAGGATTTCATCTCAGTGTCAGTTGTGTAGATTGTATGATGAGACAATACACCATATTTTCTATATTTGTCCTGCTCTTAATTTGATTAGGGACTTCATTGTTGTGAATGTCTCTCTGGATCTTAGGGATGCTCTTTCTGTTTGTAATACTCTCAAGAAGGAATCTTTTGCGGCAACAAGATTATCTATCTTTATTACATTTTCTTTATGATTGACTTGTTGCAGGCTCATCTTTGATCATTTTCAGAACTCAACTCTAACTACCTTTATCAAGCTCCTTGACCAAGTCAAACACTGAGACTCTCTTCTTTCGCCTGTGAGTCTGCATGATGATACTTGGGTGAAAGTTTCGGTTTTTTTCTTAGTCTTATTAAGATATCTTTTTCTCTGCATTGACCTTTTCCAAATAATTTTTTTTTCCCTTTTGGCTGTAACAAGTTTCATTCTGAATGCTATGTATTTTTTTATAAAGTTTGATTGTTTTCTCATCCTTGGTGTTCGCCTCGAGATGTCACTATTTCTAGGTAAATCCCTAAAAATATACCATTTCACTGGCCTTCACCCAACAAAAGAGGAAATTTTCTACGTTATAAACACAGAAAAGAGACCTCATGTTATGTTGGATGGAGGCGGTGGCAGCGACAGAAGCCAACACAAATGAGACTTCTTTCTATGATAAAACACAGAAAGAGTTCCCGATGGCTGCTGGTTATGGCTTTTTTTCTATGCTAAAAGCAAAGAGAAAGAAATGCCTCAATTGGCTGCCATAGTAGTTGATTTTGTTCATCATGTTCTCATAATAGTAGAATATCTATTTTCTCTGTAGTTTCGTGTGAGAGTGTGTGTATTTGAAGCAATTGTAGTTTTTTAAAATTTGATAAGATGTCTATTTTTTTAATGTGTTGTAACTTACTTTACTGTTGTAAGTTTAGTAAAAATATCCTGAAGATTCCATTACGAATGGGTAGCCCTCAAAAATTTTTTTAAGGGTGCGAAAAGGAAAAAATTTAAAGGATCACATGAAAATTACCATTTTCGCGAGAATTTGTCCATGACCAGTTACTTTTACTATATATATATGCAAAACAAAAACAACCCAGTGTCTAATTATTAGGAATTACTTGTCCAAAAAAGAAAATTAGTCTGGTATTATTATTATTTTTTGTTACATTTATTATTTCAAAATAAGATTAGTTTTTATATCTACACAAACCCAGTTCCTGCTTAACTACTGTCTTAAAAAAAAAAAAAAGAAAGCAAATTCAACGGGGTTTGTTTTTTTCCAATGGAGTATTTAAATTACGGTATTTTTTTTTCTTATATATATATACAAGATTTACCAAAAAAAAAAAGAAACTCACTTTCTGATTAATTACTGTCAAAAGAAATGCAAATTAGTCGGCTATCATTTTTAAATTTAGTATTTTAATAATGGTAGCCTTTTTATATAGACAGAGTTAACAAAAACAACCCACTTTCTGATTCATTACTGTCCCCAAAAAAAAAAAGAAAACGGAAATTAGTCGGGTATCATTTTTCAACTGAGTCTTTCAATGACGGTCCTTACTAATAGTAGTCGGGTATCAATTCTAAATTGTAGTATATAAATGACGTTACTTTTGATAGATTTAGAATTACGTATAGCTTTTTAAATAAAAATAATTGATTTTTACTCTTGACCAAAAATACTGTAACTTTAAAAAAAGACACACGTAAAGTACAAAAAAAAATGAGAAAAAGTCCCGAAACTTTAAAGACACACACACACAAACTAAAAAACAATCTAAGATTAATAAACATTGACTTATTACGTCTTGCTTTTGAATCAAACGATTGATTTACTCTTGCAAAAAAAAGTACCGTAACTTTAAAAAGACACACATAAAGTCCCCAAAAAAAAATTAGAAAAAGCCCCATAACTTTAAAGATACACACACAAATTCAAAAACAAGATAAGATTAATAAACATTTACTTATTACGTCTTGCTTTTGAATAAAAGTATTGATTTACTCTTGCAAAAAAAAAAAAAAAGACCATAACTTTAAAAAAACACACACAAAGTAAAAAAAAAAAAAAAAGTTGAAAAAACACCGTAACTTTAAAAAGACACACACACAAACTCAAAAACAAGATAAGATTAATAAACATTTTACAAAAATAAAAAAACTAACATCATATAATAGTATTAGTTAGTAGAATATTTTATTACAAATCTAAGAAATCAGATCTTTTTAGATCAAATCGATCATTTAGGTCCGGCCCCGGAATCGTTATATGTATATGTTTTTGATTAGCATCAACGCCATCCTGTGGTGAACACCAAGGATGAGAAAACAACCAGTTTAACTGTATATTACTATGTTTAATCAATTTATTTTAAAACAAGAGTAACAAAACTTGATACTTTATGATTTAAATTGGATTTCAGGGAATTCTAAAGACCTAGAAAGAGAGCACATGTAAGGTGGATGGATGAAATAAAAAAGTTTGCAGAGGTGTTGGGAAATAAGGAATTGGAATAACTGGATTAAATTTGAAGAGTCTTTCATTTTCCTCTAGTAGATCGATAATGGCTAATAATAATAATAATAATAATGGTGAATCAACTACTCATATGGTCTAACTTTTTGCACTGGTAGATGATTGCCTTATGTTGTAATTAAGTTGGAGAATGCACTGATGAAAAAGTTGAATACATATATATATGTATGTGTGTGTGCTAATTATGATGAACTGACATAATAAAAAAATCATATGGCCAATCATTCAACTCGTGTTGTTTAGCAGCATAAGTTACTTGGTAAATTTGACTCCGAAATCATTAGTTCTTGATTTCATCATTCTACCACAGTGCTAAACAATGCACAACAGTTAACATTATCAAATGCTGATATGAAATCTATTTGATAATGCAATTTTAACTTTCTTGCATATAATATTAATTTTGAAACATTAAATCAGTATCTTTCTCACTCTTGAGCTTAAATACCTTAATCTCATTATTAAAATAAACTTAGAAGCCATGCTCACAAATAAATTCCTTCAATTCAAAAGATTCTACAATAAGATAGACCCTTTTTGTCAAATATGTAAAAGGCAAGAAGAGTCATTCAACCATATAATATACTCATGCCCTGGGCTCAATAAAATAAATTTAACCATATACCAAAACTTAAGGGTGGATTACTACAAAATCATGTCTATTAGGGAAGCCTTTCAAACTAAACAGTTTCCTATTATTAGACTTTCCATCTTTATTGTACATGCTATATTGAATGTCAGATGTAAGCTATTGTTCACAGTGCCTGTCCCTGAACCAGTCAGTCTTTTCATGAACATTATTAGAAAAGTAAAAAACAGAGACTTTATCATTGCATCAAAATTCATGCATAATGAAACGTGGAAGTTACTTAATATAGCAGATCCACCTAATCATTAGTTGCTAAGCAACAGATGAATAATAGATTCATTTTGCATCAATGCGGATAGGTGAATAGAAAAGCTTCATCTGTATACTATTATTTATCAGAAGATAATCAATATACAAATATAAAAATGTAATTTTTATATAACAAAGATGAAACCAAATCATGTACTATAATCATTTTTATAATGCTATCTTTAATGTTGTTTTAATTTTGTATTTCATTTTTACATTCATCAACAAATTATTGGTTATGGATACGTAGTTGTATATGGATCTAGGAGGATTTCTTTTTGTATTAGGAATTTGTTTGTTATATGTCAGATATAATTGTTGTTTCAGATCTAGTCTGGTGTATCTTACTGAGAGTGCACTCAGTAATGTCTAAGTTGCAAAAGAAAAAAAATCATTTTATGTTGTAGGTGTAAAAAACGTTTCACAATCAAATTATTAATTTTTTGCTTCTTTTTTTTATTTAGACATTGTGGATGAAACTTATATTGAACTGCTGTTTTTTTATTTTGTTTTAATGAATCATTTATGAAGAATACATAAATATGTATACATTAATCAATTTGTAACAGAACATGAATAAATTATACAAAATTTTCCTAGAATTATACCAACACATTGGCCAGGTTTTACTGGAATGGAAAGTCAGTGGCAAGATGTGCATAATACATATGTACTTTTGATTTCGCAAGTCTTCTGAAAATAAGTTTTTTTTTCAGTCAGGATTTAGTGAGTGCCTGAATAATACATTAGATCACACAATAGTCATTGACAACTGACTGTCAATATTTTTTAATCTCTCATTAATCTCCTACTCTCAAATAGAGAGTAGAATATGTTATCTCTTTTTTTATTTTATTATTTTGAATATATTCCATTATTAGCTATTTATGTGATCACATGGACATTTCAATCTCGTATTTTTTCATTGATTGCTGCAATGTTAATAAGTATTTTGTTCAGATTAGCATTTCAATGAAACACAGAACAGCAGATACAATTTCTGATTGCAGTTAGATAGTGTCATTGAGACGGATATATATTGTTGACATTTTTGCACAAATCTATGCTTAATTGCTTATTTAAATATATCAAAGAATAAAATCATAAAATTTTAGATCATAGGTGAATTCTTTTATAAAAGTATAAAATCAAATAAAGATATTGTAAATACAGGTGTAATCCTCAGCAAGGTAGTGACTCTCAATTGACACTTTTAAAGGGGGAGGGGGCAGCTGGAATTTTTTTAAATAACCAATTGAAATTCATGTGCAGCAAATTTCTACCCACACTTTTTGTAGAAGTTTCTGTTATGATTCTTGAATTAGTAGTACTCTTTTTTTCCATTGATGGTAGAGTTACATTATTTCTCTGATGCTACTGATTTTTACTTAATCCTTACAATGCTGAACAATATGCCTTTTAAGCAGCCCAACCAAACAGAAAGTAAGCCAGTCTCAAGAAATCCTGCTCATAGAATCAGTAATGATAATAATTGATAGTTGAAGAATTATAAAAAGGTTGAAAAAGCTATTATCGAAACACTTTGACCTGTTTATTATCCTACATAACTGAAAATAGTGGTAGAATGGGGAAAATAAAACCTAAAGTCTTGTGGATCACAGTTTAGCTTGTCATTTCTTGTGTTCGGATGACATATAACATTCTGAGCAACAAATCTTCCAGTTATTTACTTCTTCATTGATCTCATTTAATATTTTGTAATGAATTCCTATTTTCATCCATTTATGAAGTGCATAACTGTAAGTTTTAAACTAAGTAAATATCATCAATAGTATAATTAATATGATTAACAATCGTTTCAAAAAGTTTAAAAATTTATGCTATGTTTATTTTACTATATTTATTACTATGTTTATATATTACTGCCTTTAGGTTTGCAATTGCAGGTTTGTATTTATTTAACAAGTAATGTTTATATATATAAAATTAAAGTATTATAAAGCAGTACAATGTAAATTTTAGGACTGATTATCAAATATACAGAAATTTTGCAGCTGACAAAGCAATCATGAAATTTATTGGGCATAGTACCATGTGAAAATATAAACACTTAAAACTAACAAAGAGAGATTTCAAATGGGGTGTGCTTGTGGAGATAACCACAATAGTTATGTATGTATCACACAAAATTGTATGTAGGCAAAGAATCAAATTCTGATTCTTGCCCATGCCTTGGTACTCATGCTGTGGAGTCAGTAGTTTTGCCACATCTTGCATCACATTATTTTCAATTCTATAGTTAGCAAATAAGGTATATGCAAATAAATTATATCTCTGCGGGACAATAAATATAATAGGATAGCATCACTGCTGTGCATAAAGAATTTAAACATCACTGATGTACACAAAAAATATAAAATGAAGAAGTGAAACTCATTTTATCAGTGACACCGACAGTAACCTACAATTTCTAGGTTTAGGTAGACAAAGAAGCCAATTGTTATGATGACAAATGCATATCCATTTTCTGGAAATGATTTGTTTTGTATATTTTATTAGAATGAATCTTTTCTTTATAGATGCCTTTGAGATTTGGTAACTTTTGGGGTACAAGATAAAAATGAAGAATTCATTTACGACTTATTTTGGAGATTCTGAAGCTATGGATTATCTCAGGTAAGAAATATTATATATGTTTTGAAAGATAATTTTGTGAGGAATACAAAGAAATTATCACTGAAGATGTAATTTAAACTTAGTTAATGATAAATTAGAAATTATGAACAAAGAATAAGTAATAATTATGTCGGATGTTGAAATTTCTTTTTTTTTCTTATTTTTTAAATGGTTATCATTATTTATTTTAGTTTCTATTAATGTAAAGCTTTTTAATCTAATGTTATTAAAACTGAAGTTATTGTGAAAATTGTGTCTCAAGCCAGTTTTTTCAAAATTCAGTAAGGTGGCCTGGATATTAAATAAGTTAAACTCTCATTTTAGATATTTAGATATATAATATACCCCCCCTTTTAAGTGAATAAATAAATAATTAGAGAATTAAACTTGCAAAGTTAATTGTAAAAAACTAAAATTAAGAATGTTTATAGTAACCTGATATTTCAATAATCAGTGACTTATTAAAATCAACAAATTTATCTTAACCATTTCAGGATCCAACTCCTGTTTTTATTTGAAAAGGTTCTAGTGAAACATTCCTCCATATTTGAACATTTTATTTTTACAATTAAATCTTTTTTCTTTATCATACTTGATAATTGAAATATTATTTATTACAAATGCAAGCTTTCAAACAATAAACATTCTAAAAGTTAATATTTGAACTTTGCAAATTAGAAAAATAAATTATTAAATGGAGCTCATAATTATAACAATGACCCTTGCCATTAATGGATATAATTTTATCTATTCAAAAACTTAGCAGAATATTTGAATTTTATTTTTTTAATTTAAAAAAAAATTAGGATGTGTTATTTTTTAAAAAAGAAAGTAGATGTTAAAATGAGACATTAAATTTGTTGTTATTAAATGTTTTTTTAAAAAAATTCTTTATTGGTATTGACAAAAAGCCAATCTTGTTACCTAGTCGGAACTTCTTCCATTTTGCTATAACAAACCTTTGGCAACTTATTCCAAATAAAATATAATCATAATCATGTAGGTTTCTTATTTAAAGTAAGTGTTTTACAAAAATATTGCATCAATAATCTTTAATATGCAAACAAATTACTGAAAATTACAATTTTTCTTTTCAAATGCAATTTTTCTATTACTTCTCTTTATGTAAATGATCTACTAATTAGAAATTGTCATTTCTATTGAGATCAAAATAAGAAATTTCTATGGCTTCATTCATATGCAAATTTTATATTGTGGATTTGTCTATCCGATGCTGCCATCTTCAGATTTTTTTCAATGACTAATTATTAAATGATTTTTATGCTATATGAACACTAAGCATAGTAATCTAGCATTATAAATAGGCATAAAATAATGAAGAAAAATAGCAATCCACGGGTTCATTGTAACCCCCAACACAGCAAAAAAGATGGTGTTGTTGCAGCTATAATTGGTTTTAACACAATGGAACGCATCCAAATCATGAAAAAAGTTATAGAAAGAACCAACAAGTATGAGTTACTATTATGTTTTAGATTTGTAGATTATGAAAAGCATTTGATTCTGCAAGAATTTCTTCAGTGATTAAAGCATTGAATGAGCAAGATATTATCATATTCTGAAGAATATTTATCAAAATGCAAGTGATATTAGGAAGATTAACATTAAGAAGGATATGCCATATCTCCAAAACTTTTTACAGCAGTTTTGCAAGAATTATTTTGATGATTAAAATTGGAACTTAAGGAAGTGAAAATAATTGGAAATTATTTAAACCATCTAGATTTTTCAGATGATGAAATTGTTTCAAAATGATGTTTGAGAGTTTCAGGAAATGTTGCAAAAATTATCAGATGAAAGTAAAAAAGTAGGACTGAAAATAAATTATAAAAAATTTTAAGTCATGTTTGATGGATTTTCTCAAAAGAAGAAAAGTTAATAATGATGAATTAGAAGAAGTTAACAACCACAACTACTTTGGACAGATTATTAATATAGGTGGAAACATCATAGATGAAGTTAATTATAGCATTAAACTTCGATGAAATCCTTTTAGTAGAAATAACTTAATATTAAAAAAATATGTTTGAAAAGAAAGATTAATAATGAGTGCATTTTACCAGTTCTTACTTATGGATCTGAGCCTTGGACATTTAATAAAAGAGCAATACAGAGACTTTAGATTACTGAATGAAGTATGGAGAGATTAATTTTAGAAGTAACAAAAAGAGATCAAAAATGAAATACATGGATGAGATCACAAACATGTGTAATTGGCATCATTGAAAGATTTAAGAGATTGAAATAGATCTGGCTGAATACATTGCTAGAAGAAGTGATAATAGATGGACAGTGGAAATTTTAAACTGGATTCCAAGAGATTGTAAAAAAAAAAAAACTAGAAAGATACCATATTTGAGATAAATGGAGAAAATAAGGAAGTGTGCTGGGATAATGTGGAGAAGAGAGTCTAGAGATCAGAGAAACTGGATTCAACTTAGAAAAACTTTCATCCTGCAGTAGATTGATAATGGTTGAAAATAATGGTGATTACAAGATGTCAAGTTAATTGTGTAAAGGACTAGCATGTGAATGTATGAGTATATTTGCATTTCACAGATTGCTTTGTATAGTTAGACATCTTTCTTACTATTTTTTTTCTATCTTCCTTAGAATGGTCATATTTTATTTACTAGTACTAATGATGATAAATAGTATTATATGTTAAGGTTGTATGATTAGATAGCAAACTACTCTAGAAACTAACTATATTCTTGAAAAATATGACAACATCTCTCAACAGATATAACATTCATCAGTTGTGAACTGAAAAACAAACACAAATAACACATATACATTTTACATAAGTAAAAACGTTCTCAAACTATATGTTAAATATAATTTGATGATGCCGTTTGTGGAGAAGAATGATTGAAAATTAAACACATTAGAGATAAAGCAACCTTTAGATCTCTCACTGCAGGCATAAAAGATCTCTTCAACGATTTATCATAGAAGAATAATAAAGAAAAAATTGTTACTTATCAAATATACTAAATCAAGATTAAGGAAGATTAGAATGTTTTCCATCCTCATTTTATCTTCTAGCTAAGAATTTCCTGTTAAAAGAGATGATAATAGATGGACCGATGAAATTTTAAACAATCTCAAGAAATTGTAAAAGATATAGAAAAAACCCACATGTATGACTGATGGATGAAGTAAGTAAATTTGTTAATGTGATATGGAGAAAAGAGGTTAATAATAAAACAGGATTAAACTTAGAGAGACTTTTATCTGCATTGGACTGATAATAATTGAAAATGATATTTGGATAGTGATCACAAGCAAATAAATATACGCGATCGTAAGACGCTTTACAACACATATACTTTTTATAAATGGATGTTTCTTAATACATTTAATAGTATCAGAAAATCTTATTTTGTATGACGGTAATAAATTTTACGATTTTCTATACTATAATATAATAGCAGTGATTATTAAAAATATTGTACAAATATATATATATGTTTACTTTAAATAATCTTCCTAAATGTTATTATCAAAATAATATCGCTATTCCACAAACTCTTTTTTCTGGTTCTTTTAGTCAAGTGATAAATAAATAAATTATCAAGTTATTTATTCTTTTAGACTAAAAGATCACCTGTTGTCCCAATAAATAAATTAGTATTTTAACTGCTAATTGGTTTAATAATGATAGGTATATCTTTTTTGCTCTAATGGATTTAACCACTGCCGAAACCAAGAATGGTGTAGTTAAGACGTTGATTTAATAAGTTGCTTTAATTGTTGAAGAAATTGATTTTAGAACTGGATTTAAGGAATAAATTCTTTTCTGACTAACGCCAGAACGCCTCGAGACATATAACCTCATTTGACTGAAAGGTCATTAGGTGATAAAGATAAATGTTGTTAATACTAGATTCTTATCTTTAATTGGTAATGAATAATTCTTAAGTAGAAAGAAAACGGCTCTGTTGTTCTTTTTTTAAAAACGAAGCATTCGTGACGTTAAAAGAAATCGAATAGAAAGTGTAATGATGTACTATAAATATTAAAATTATCAAAAAAAAAAAAAAAGTACTATAAATACATAAAATATAGCTACCAAAAAAATAATAAGCTTATAAAACGATCCAATTTTATTGGAAACTTAATTGTGATAGTTTATACGCAAAACGTAAATCACATCAATTTAAAAAATAAATTTAAATTTTATATTGCGTGAACTGGTTTGAGAGTAGTTTATCAAACTGCGTAATGTCGATGACTGATAAATACAAACATATTACGAAATAAGCGGATAATCTTTAAAAGATTAATTAATAATAATCGAATAATTTATTGCTCGTGAGTTCGTAGCAGCACTCGCGCCGGAAATGGCAGAACTGGGCTACCACCCATAGACCTGAGTTCAATTTATAAGAAGTTCAAGCACTGCTTATGACAGAGCTGGGCTGCGGTCCATAGACTTTTTTTTTTCATATGTCATAGCATCGGCCGGGACGCGAACTCACAACCGTCTGCAACCAACTACTTGCTTGCAAGGCGGTTGCGATGACCTCTCGGCTAACAACACTTTACGACTTGAGCACAAATACTAGAAGTTCGTGCACCGGAAATGACTGAGTTGAATTATGATCCATGTACTTTGAGATCCAAAGTCTGCTACCACTGCCAAACTGCATAGCAAAATTAATTTGCAAAATTAGTTAATAGATTTGATAAAAAACTGGGTTATTTGTTTTTAATAATTTTATGTATATACTCAGAAAATACTATATAGTTTGGTGATAACTGAGATGAGAAATCAGCATCAAAATATACATTTATGTAGGGAAATATTATAGAAATAATATTATTAAATTTTAATTGGAATTGCAGAATACAATAAAACATAATAAATTGTTTTTCTCTTCACTAGTGAAAATTGTAAATTATAAATATGCGACTTTTTTCGCATGCGTTAGTGAAGCTATAATTATACTTAAAATAATGTGTAATAGGTCTGCTTAGCGCTTTCAAGATTTAATGTTCTAATCTCATACTCATAGCTTTGTGAATGAATACTATTGTTATTTATTGTACACATATGCAAATGAGTTTGAATACAACAGGGTTAAAAATAAAAATGAAGGAACATCAGTATTCTGGGACCACCAAGCAGCTACAGGTCATGTATTTGAATGTAGTTCTGCCCAAATAGTTTGTACAGAGAAGAGTGATGCCAAAAGAAAAGTTAAAGAGGCTTTTTACATTGCAAATGATCCCAGTACCATTAATAGAAGAGAGGCATGCTTTGCTCTCTCTAAACAATGGACTAATTAAATATTCAAACTCATTTTGACAGTATTCATTCACAAAGCTATGAGTATGAGATTCGAACATTAAATCTCGAAACCGCTAAGCAGACCTATTACACATTATTTCAAATATAATTGTAGCTACACTAACGCATGCGAAAAAAGTCGCGTATTTATAATAAAACATAAGTAGCATAATGGCTTTATTAATTTCCATTTTTGATAATAAAACAGGTATATCTTTTTTGATACACTAACACTTAAAACAATATATACATATATTTTTAATAATTTTGTATTATATCTTAGGAGAGTCCTGTTGTTTCTATTATGTGGAAACAGTATAAAAATAACAGTAATAAGATTAAATTGAAACTACATCATAATAAAACTGTTTTAAAGTGAAGCTTTTCATAGGTTAAAGATGTAAACATATATTTCAGGTTCTTTTGCGCATGTTAAAATTAATATTGTATTTATACTCCAACTGGATCCAGCACCCATTGACTGGTCAGTAGCAGACATTCATGAATGTTGCTGAAGCATCTTAAAATAAAATCTTGGTATAATGATAATTTTAGGTTCAAGCAAATATATAAACAACTGAATCAAAAATATATATTCACACAATAAGTCCGTTTTTATATTTTGAAGTAAAATACATTTTTAACAGTATGAATATATAATATAATTATATTTTTTATAATAATAAAAACTAGGCATTAAATAATTAAAAACTCATAAAATGCAAAAACTTTATTTCTATAATAACAGTATGATGAGATAAAATGCACTGTGACTTCTCCTTTTTCGGAGTCAGAAATTTCTCAGCTACGATGCCCAGAGAAATTTGTTAGCCACTTTACCTTCCCTTTCTCCATCCTACACTTTTCCCATATTCTTCTCTATCCTGCTCCATCCCATTTCCACAACATAATCTTTGTCAACTCCATGACCTTTATATCTAAATCCCCTTATCTTTTCCCACACTCAGCATAAAAACTAAGAGATCATTTTCTTTGTTTATATTTATTCTCCCACAACTTCATTATTTGTATTATTTCTGCTTGCAGGCATTTACATTCAATTAACAGATACCTAATATTTTCTATGGCTTCTTTACATAACTTGAAGACTAAATCACCCATATTTTTCCATTTATTTGTATATTTTTTTGTTGCTAAAGGTCCTGTTCAAGCCTTAAACAGCAAACTACTTTCCTTGCTACTATCACAAATAAACTCACACCCAATATTATGCTTACTTCTATATATATTTAAACTCTTTTCACTCTCGATACTAGTTCTCCATCTCTTTAACTCCATATTCTTTATTAATACATTTATTCTTCTATCCCGTTCCTTATAACTATTACACTCAACAATTCTTCTAACACAATCATCCCACCTTTTGTATAAGTATACTGACATGAATCCTTTATTCAAATCTTCTGCATACCATACCATCTTTCTCACCCATCTTGTTGCCTGTACTTTACTCATAACCCAATTAAATACTATTTTGGCTATTCTCTTATTATTCATAAACTCCAACCTACTGAGTATTTTCATTTTGCTCTTTACATCTCTCATATAAAAACTGAGCCATCCCATTTCTCCTTGAATTGCCTCCTTTGCTGTCCACACATCTGCATCTAGTGCATGTCTTCCTACTTCTTTTTGTACATTTTCTAAGTAATCAAACACTCCTTTACCTACACATAACACATCTTTACCATATGTTAACTCTGATATTGCCACTTCTTTCCATACAATTCTAGCTACATCATATTTACTATATGAAAACACTATTAATTTCTTTATCAGTACCTTTCTTTTCTTTGCTCATTGATCTTTTTTTTTTCCATTCATCTAAGCAATTTCTCTGATTACTTAAGATGATTCCAAATAGTTATGCCTATTCACTGCACTTAACTGTATATCCCCCGATAAAAATTATTTGTCTTATTTTTCCGCAGTATTAATCATCATTACTTTTGATTTTTCTTCACTAAATTTAATCCCCTTCTCTTTACCCACACTTGTGCATGTCCTCAACTTGACTTCCATATCTTCCTTTGGCACAAGAAGACAACATATGCAAATAAAAGACCCAATACTGTATATACTCCCTTGTCACATATTAATGGTATCTCTACCCCATTTTGTAGTATTTCTATTTCTCTCAAATACAACAAAAACAAAATAGGTGACTCAGGACATCCTTGCCTTAGTCCAACCCCATTTTTAACTTTAACTGATTCTATACTCCCTAAGTGATACATTTAGTAATTATTTTCATGATGATTGGACCCTATAGTCACCTAAACGATTAAAAACAAAAAAAAATAGGGTAGGATTAGGAAATGGAGTATGAAAGAAAGTGAGTACATAAAGAGAAAATAGAAAAGACATTTTAGTGGAAAATAATTCATACTCTTAATAGTAATGGCATTTGTAATCTCTCATGTTAGTAGTACCTTTTATAAAATAAATTTTAAAATGCAATTTATTTTTTGAATATTTTGATTTATTTATGCAACTTATAATGAGCAGTTGGTTGAGATGTAACTTTTTAAGTTTACGAATGTTGATCGCAATGATTGGCAATATGAGATAATAAGCTTCTTAATGAATTCAAGGTAGTTAAGTCCATATATGGTTGTCCCTTCTGCATAATGTCAAGTTTTTAATTGAAGTAATTATTTTCAAATTAATAATAGATAGAGTTGTTCTATATAGATTTGTCACCATATTGTGGGTCTGCAAAGTGTTTTGTGCGCGTGGACCGAATGGCAACAGAACTGTATATAAAAAAGTTATAATACAAAAAAAAAAAAGATAAATTAACAAATGATTAGTTTCTCAGTAAGTCTTGTGATATTTAAGCACCAGATGTGATGGATTAAGCTTTAATCCAGAAACCTTTAACTGACTTTGATCCTCTATAATTGACCCAAAATGTACGCGGCAAGATGAAGATGACGTATATGACACTTCTAAAAAAAAAATTAAGTAACTATGCACTATCTACCTATTAAGCATTAAGATTTCTTTATTATTTATTTAAAATAAAATTTGTTTTTAAAATACCATTAATTAATTATAAGCAAACATAGACCCAAATTATAGAATTGAATCTCGTCTAACTAAACAATTTTATGGGTTTGCTTTAAAATCTTTCTGAATTCAATAAAAAAGAAGAAAAAGAAAGTTTATATTTGTTATTATAATTAATAACATTTAAATTCTTTTTATCTTTATTAGTTCAATTTTGAAAATCTTTTTATAAAAATAGCAATTAAATCAATTTATATTTTTATAATTGACTCAATAATGTTGTGGATTAAAAAAAAAAAAACATTTTAAAATAATAAAACTAATTACGTTAAAAGAATATTAGCAGAGAAGAGAGCTAGTTATCAAATTAAATTCATATTAAAAATAAAATCATTAAAATAAAGGAATCCATTTTTATTTGTTTTCATTAATTTGATTTGTTAAAAAAAAGTGACATCCAAACTTTATAAAAAAAGATATTTGATTGGATTATAATTATTTCTATGCCAAACTCAAAATAGAGGTCTTTAGAAATTGTTCTTATCGGTAATACTTTTATATTAGCAATTGAGAACTTATAGTGGTGAAATAAGGTTATTATTGTTGTTAATATTTCACGTTGTTGTTGTTTTGTTATTTAAGCAGATTTTAAACTACATAGTGTGTTTGGCAGTTTAGCTAAATTGATTAAAGCAACGCGTTAAATACAGTATTAAAGAATCTAAATGTTCTAGATTCAAACCCCATGCTAGAATTGTCACTGGTTAGATCTGCAACAACTGAAGAAGAGAAAAGAGAATACTCGAAATATAGTGATACTATATTCATCATCATCATCCTTTTCAAACATTATTGATCCACTGCAGGATGAAGTTCTCTCCAAGTTTAATCCATCTCCTATCACTAGCATCTCTTCTCCACATCATGACAGCACACTTTCTTGTTTCATCTCACATGTGGTCTCTTTCTATGTTTTTTACAATCTCTTGAAATCCAATTTAAGATTTCAACTGTCCATCTATTATCATCTTTTTTAGCATTATGTCCAGTCCAACTCTACCTCAGTCGTTCTTCTTCCTTTGATGAAGTTCTCTCTCTAAACTCCTGAACAACACTAGTAGTAATGTCCTGTGATGCTGATATTACAATTTTATGAATGAGTTCACTAATTAATGGCTGGGTTTGCGTAGTGGCTATAAGATGACATTAGTCATTTCAGATCTCATTGAAACTTTGCAGCTCATCCCCCCAATTATGATCATACCTGAGAAAATGATTAACTAATTGGTTAACAAGGTCAAGACCTTTTTAATTAAATTAGCATTTAACACTAGATCATCTTCATTATCCCTGTCTTTTTTAGGATAGGGAGTTTTAAAAACAATCTCTGTGATTTCTTTCTCACTTAAAGATTTATCAACTAACAATTCATTGATGTCTTTAAATGACATATCATTGAATCCTCTACCAATTAAATAGCCATTATTATGATGTTGCACAATTCAGTCATATTAGTAACAACAGGATTTTTGCTTTCGACACACTCTGGACAAATAGCTTTCTAACATCCATCCAAAATTGAAAATCTTGATTCAGGTAATGTTAATCCAACTTGATTCACAGAATACAGAAATGAAAATTTTTTTCATACATCTATGACACTTCATGTTTTATCTTTCAGTTTGTCCAAATCATATTGAAATATTCATTTTACATAATAAGTTTTAAATGTTGCAATAATTCATTGGTCTAATGGCTGAATGAAGGATGTGGTATTAGATGACTAAAAACAAAATTGTACATTTAGATGCTCCAAATTAGAGTGGCTGTGGACATTAATTAGAAACAATAGAGCTTTAAATTCTAGACCTTTGGCATGTATGTATCATCTAACTTCTGGAATAAAACATTTGGTGAACCATTCCATAAAATTTTCACTTGTGGTCCAAGCCTTTTTATTTGCCATCCAATATATTGGCAATTTATTCAAATCTATACCTTTCATTGAAGGGGTTTTTGGGCTTGATTAACAATCAGAGGCTTCAATTTGTGATATCCTGAAACATTGGAACAGAATACCAAAGTGTTATGACCTTTTGTTACTTTGAAACCACCAGCAGTTTTCTGACATTTTGCTATGTAGTAACATTCTCTTTAAAAAAACCCATTTTCATCAACATTCCAAACTTGGTCAGAAGTGTATCCTTCATCTTTTATAAATTTTTTGGTGGAAATTCTTTGACAACTGTTTCATCTGTGGATGCAGTTTCACCATTTGTTTTAATATTGTGAAATGCATGTCTTTCAAGAAACTTTGTCATTCATCCTGTACTTGCAGAAAATTTACATTCCTTGTTTAATTCAAAAGTTCCTGGCTCGATTTCTTTAATTTGTTTGTAAATTTTTAGTACTGGTTGCTTGATGGCATTTCCATCTACTGACATTCTTTTTTCTGATATTTCTTCTATCAACATTACTAAGACTTTTCCATTTTCTTATGTAAGATGATGACTTAACACTCAATTTTGTTCCAGAACATATTGACTTTCTAACAGCAGTTTCATGACCTCTAATAGTTCTTAGAGTAGCTTCATATAAACCAAAATGCTTTCCTGAAGATGTTGCTTTTTCAATGGTTGCAAGACAATCTAAAATTTGAATTTTAATGTCCAAAGAAATCACTTTTCTCATCTTTTTTGTAGGTGAATTATTTGGCATTGTATGAGACTACAAAAAATATTTCAGATGTAATTAACAAAACATGAATTCAAAAATATGCATCCAGTGTATAATTTACCCATCTATTGATTTTTAGAAAAATTAATCAATTAAATTTAAACAAAATTAAATTTTTTTAACATCAACACCAACAAAAACCTAAAGTCAAAATACAAACAAAGCATCAATACCCAAAAGGTACTTCACCTTTTCCCCATTTGCAAGAATATTGCCAAAAATGGAACTTTTTAAAAAAAATAATGGGAAATAAAAAGATTAAATTTTTTAAAAAATTAGATGATAATAGCAGATATAAATTTTTTCTTTTAGTTTTTTTACCAATTCTGTTATTTTAAAACAATTCATGTAGAAAGAGAATTTTTTTAAAACTTATGATATTTCAAAATCATGACAAAAAAATCACGTAATAAGATAATTCGATATATTTAAGATTAGTCATTGTCAAAGAAAGAAAAAATTCTAAAAGTTAATAAATAATTTATTATTATAAAAATTTTAAGGAGTATTTTATTTACCAATTTGACAAAAGCAAGTTTTTTTAATCCAATAGAAACTGCTTCTGGTTGACGTAGTGAGCTTTCTAAGAGTTGTCTTTTAAAAAATAAAGTTTTTTCAAAAACAATCTCCTATTAATGATGTACCTTTTGTTTAAAATTAAGTCTTTTACAAAAGTATTGCATCATAATCATTAATTTGTAAACCAATTTACTATTATTTCGTTATCTGTCAAAATTGACTTGGTGTTAAAATCTTTTAAAATATTGTAATTTTTGTAAGAAAATATATTTTAAAGTAAAATTCATAGAGTTATTATAAATCTACCTTCATTTATTCATATATAAAAAAAACTTAAAATAAAAACAAATTTGTTTGTTTTTAATTTTATTGTTTATGTAAATATCTGTAATGACATTTATGGTTAGTTTTTAAATATTTAAAGTGGACAGATGTGGTTTTAGAATATTATCAGCTTATAATATTAAACTAAAAGGAAATCATGTCTAATTTATTGAATTTTGATATAAAATAAAGATTTTATAAAAACAGAAAGGTTGAGAATTTCCAAAAACTCTTGCCAGATGAAAATGGCAGAATGCAAGAGGGTTAACAATAATTTGTTCAGGTTTTAGAAATGAGGTTCAATCATCAAAAATTTTAATTTTTTTTTTTACTGGATTTTCGGTAATCATCCAATTAAAAAAAAAAGGTTTTCATTTGAAAAGTTCAAAAATAGTTTTTTTTTTTAAGATGTTTTTCATTTATAAACTTACATTTCTAATAAACCAATTTCAATTTATTGAATTTTAATATAGAAAATAAAGATTTAATATGGAAATCAAATCTTCAATAATAACTCAAATATCACACTAGAGTAAAAAAAGAGAACAATTATCCAATTAAAGAGTTAATATTTTGTCTTATGTAAATTTAAGTTTTTTTTTACCAGCTTTGTTACCATTTTGTTGCATTTTTTTATTGGTGCATTGCTCTGAATTGCAAGTAACAACACATTTTTGACTAAAATGATTGATACACAGCCAGATTACTACTACTCTTACTGATGCTACTATTTATTATTATTATTATTATTATTATTATTATTATTATTGATGCTACTATTTATTATTATTATTATTAAAACAGACAAAATTCACTATACATACTGCCACTCAATGCAAACCAGAGTAATCAATGGATGCCAGAAGGCTTGTGTCTAAAGTCTCCATCTAGTGCCTACTCATCCAATATCCCCAGACTAGTTTCTGGCTTGTGGCCTTCATCAGTGAGGAGCCGTGGATCTAAGAGCACGGCAGCTAGATCTTAGGATAACAGTTAAGATCTTAGGGTAACAATTAAGAGAAAGCATAATGAATAATGATCCTGTGACATTGTTATTGTTGTTGTTGTTATTATTATTATTATCATCATCATCATCATCATCATCATCATTATTATTATTATTATTATTATTATTATTATTATTATTATTATTATTATTATTATTATTATTATTATTATTATTAGATGCTATCAAATCAACATCAATTTTTTAAGATGTATTTGTTGATTGGACTATTCGCATCATCTATTATTAAAAACTGAATGTCTTGAGAAAAAAATTAAACTTTATTTAAATTTTCAAAATACATTCAACTGAAAATAATAGCACACAGGTTAGTATTTAACACTGTTTCAGGTGATATTATTCTCCTCCATTCTTGAGGTGTTGCTGGCCTGATCAGTAACAGTTTTAGCATGGGAATTGAACCTAGATGTTTTTCATTTGCAAATGTGCAGTTCATTAAATTCTAATATAACATAAAGATTTAAATAAATAAAATCAAAAGTTGAACATTTACAAAAAATACCACCAGGAAGAACAATGGAAATGTCATCCATTGAAGGATTAACTTTAACACAAACTAAATCACTTCAAAAATCTAAAAAGTAAATTAATGGCAATAAACAGAATTAAAGTCACCTAAAGGATAAATCAAACAATTGGAAATCTTTTCATCTTTCAAAAAAACGAAGTCGATGTTGACTCTCAACAAACTCGTGCATGTTGAATGAAACTCAGTCATTTATTTGATTCTAACAATAACATTTAATTTGAACACTGTGATTATGAATTTTAAAAATAAAACTACAATAATTAAAAAAATAATAATATAAAATTGTCGATGAAACAAAATTGTATTATTATAATCCTTACTTGGAATAATACGACAAAAATACTTTTATTTGCATAAATGCATTAAAAAGTAAAAAGTAAATTTTCTTCAACTTTCGCATTATTCTTGAAATCATATGACCAAAATAAAAGTTTGCAAAACTCACATTTAGAATTCTCATGTTTAGAAAGTCTATTTTTAATCATGAGCATTACATACTTTTATTTTGGTCACTTAATATCATGAATGCTGTGAAAGTTGAAGAAATTGTTTACTTTTTAATTTTATAAGAAAGTTTAGATGCAATTTAATACTACTAGATGACAACACTTTAGAGAGTGTTGAATCCCATATAATTTAAATTTCCCATTATTTTTTCCTAAAATTATTTGAAAACTCTAAAAAAAAATTGCTATCATTAATAATTCATAAATATGCAATGTTTCAATTAGATTGGAAATTGAGAAATGGATGAAAATTGAGTTACATAATTTCTTGGACAGACAGACAAAAAACATAGTAAAGTAAATAAAAGTATATAAAAAACATCACATCATCCTAGATTAAGAAGATAATTTAGAAACAAATTCAGTTCAGTCTTTCTCAGTGCTGACATCTACTATAAGCTTGAGCAATTAATAGATACCAAATAGTAATATTACTTAAATCTCTGTCCAGTGTTATTCTATCTATATGGTCTTTGCCAACAACAGTTTTAGTCCAGATGCATTGAGTTCTATTCCAAACCCCCACTGATAAAAGTTATAGATCAGAAAATAATCTGAAAATATGGATTTTAATTTACACTACAATGAAGTATTTACTTATTACTTAAATATACAGTAAATGGCAGTGTTGATGTAAAATAGACAGAGTTTTACTTTTACTTGGAGAGATAAAATTTTTAAGTGAATAGAATTACTTTCAAGAAAATAAACTCAAGCATTAACACAATGCAGATGAAATTATTAGTAAATATTAGATGTTACATTTTACAAAGACAATAAAATGAAATACGCTTTGAATAAGAAAATTGCATACACAGGTCTCCTAACAAATTTGTAATAGATTATACATTGCTATATAGTATAATCTTGATTGTCATATGACATTGTTGATAATAGCACATTTTACATCTGAATAAATTATTCTCTTAACAAACAAAAATATTAAATCTGCATACATAACAAAAATTCCTGCAGGTGGAACTACTGGGAGATTCTTGACTTCGTTTAAGCAGTACATCACATCACATCAGTAATTATTATTTATCTTTATCAGATTTTTTTTTATCCTGCTTATTTTGTTGCAGAATAGAATGGCAAACTCTGGCTTCAAGAAAAATGAATCATGACTCTGTATTTTCCAGTGCTCGAACTCCTTGTGACATCCCAAGCAATAAACCATTCAATTATTTTTTATTGTAATATCTGGGGGAAACCTGATCACTACCAGCTGAATAAGCATGAAATGTTACAATAACAATAAACACATAACCGCAGTTAAACTTAATAAATCTTGGTTTATTAACATTATGTAGATGAGCAGATATAATTGTCCATCTTTATAATGGCTTATTAGATTATTCTTTTGCACTTTCACAAATTTATATCTCACACAAAAAATACATTATCTTTTACTAGATAAACTACTTCAGTTAGATCTCTTCACCTTCTGCATATATCTGTTTACTCTGTATAATCTGCATACGTTTTAGAGGTTTTTTTGAAACATTAATTTTCTAGTGTGCTTGGTCAATGGAAAGATTATTTATGCTTCTAATTTTTTATATGCAAATACAATAATAATATTTTATATCATGCATATACAAGCACATACATAATATTATTTTATTAGCCAGACACTCTAGAAAATTACTGGAATGTTTAATCCCATGTATATTCATTAAATTGTTCTGGTCTTTTTCAGTTTCTCATCTGTCTCAGTTGTACAGTAGGTCACTCTTCCTTCACTACATTCTTCCTACCATCTTGATCAGTCTGATTCACAATTAATAGTTTCTCCACTAGTACCTCTGGCAATTCATCAGAATGATTATTCACTTTTAAGGGATCAGCTTCTTCTATTTGCTCAACCTTGAGCCTTTCTTCTTCTTCTTCTTAAACTTTCAATGATGCATCAACAATAGTATTCTCCATCATGTGATTCATTTCTTCTGCTAATAGAGAAAATGTTCTCTCATTCTCTACTTCAAATGATTTCTTCCATTCCCTGTAACAGCTGATCTATCTTAATTTAAAACACTTCAGGGTAATAATTATTCCATATAGTAATTTATTATATCTAAAAAGTCTCAAATTTGTATTTATTATCAAAAGTTATACTGTTCTTGTTGTTACCAAAATCTGATAAAAAGTGGACTGATGATTTTTGCAGTATTGTCTATTTGTAAATATACTTATTCAGGATTATACAATTATCACCACATAAGTGAACAACACCATCTGATATTAATATCACACTACAACAGGTGTTATCCATAATGACTTCTCAATAGGTGTCATTATTCCCCTTTCTATTCTATATGTTAGTGTTTCTTCCACTTTGGCTTTCAACACAAAGAGAATCTTCCCGAGACTATAGACAATAGATTGAGCATGTCCCATAACTCAATTTCAATCAACTATGTATTTATTTCTGAAGAGTTTTTTTTTTTTGAAACAATTGTGAAAACTTTTTACGAACTTACAATTCCAACTGTTATTATTATTATTCTAATCCCCAATAATCTAAATCAATTTCTATTTACAATTGGATTTAAATCTATTGCAACTATATACAAAGGTAGATGTTTAACTCTCTTATTTACTTTTACTGACATATTTGCTATCCCTTGTATTTCTATAGAATTTTCATTTACATCAGTCATTGTTAAATCAGTTCTGTTTGTAAAGTCTTCCTTCTTTTGTAATATTTAACAATATCTTTGTGACTCTGTCATCGATCTCCATTCTGACTTTCTGTTTACAAATACAAATATCCAGTATGATGTGATTATTGTTGTTATCATTTATCTTTTTGATAATTTCTTTTTTACCATTAACTTCTCTAGATGTACAGTCCAGTAATAAATTATCTTTCCTCTTTTTCTGCTCTTTAAAACAAACTCGAGCCAAATGGCCTTCAATACTGCAAGTATGGCAGTGGTCATTTTTATATTTGCACTTATTTTTTATATGTCCCTGTTTACCACAATAATAGCATATTCAGGTGCTTCTAGCACTAGCTTAACTCTTTTACTTTTTTCTGTTTGCACATTATTCATATATATTTTCATTTTCATTGTAGGTGTACTGTTCTTAGACTGCTACATTTTCCAACATAGCTTCAAAAGTTACACATTTTTAACTTGCCTGAGCTTGCTGTCAATCATCTCCCACAATAGCTAGTTGAGAAGCATATTTTCAAATTCAGTACTGAAATTGCACTATTTGGCAAGCCTATCCATATCATACTCCTGTATTTTTTCATGTGCTACCTGGTGTCTGTTTCTAAACTACATTTATGCTACATGCTTAGATGTGGTAAGCTTGAAATGTTTGTTTAACTTTTCTTTTAATTTTTTGTATGATATGTCACCTGGGACTTTTGGATTGCACAGTCAGTTAGCCAACAATAACACTTCTTTTTCTGATAATATCATCAATGTCACCACTGTTAGTTTATTATCAAATATGCTGATTAGCATATATCTTTCCATGTGTTCAATATAAATTTGCCATCCTGCTACATCATTTATATTGAGCTCACTGAAAGAGCTATTTTGCAACACCGTCATTATTCTGTTTGTTATTATTTCCAAATGACAACTGTTTTCATCACTCTTAGCTCTTTTTTATTTATACTTCTCTATGGATTTTCTCACTGGCATATTGGGCTATTTAGCCATAAATCCCAGATATTTTTTCCCCCTCTTACACAAATTTTCTCCTAGTACTAGATTGCACCAATATGCTATATTCAGGGGTAACCTGATCACTACCAGCTGAAAAAGCATTAAATGTTCCAATCAAAAAAACAACAACAAAAAAAAACATTTAACACAACGATTGATATAAAAAGTCTGGGTTTATTAATGTTACATAGATGAACAAATATAATTATCCATATTTGCAACTAACTTACTCAAATACCCTTTAGCAATTCGCAAATGTATATCTTATGAAAAACTGACATTATCTTTCACTACAAACAGTATTAATCCGATTTCTGCATACTTTTGCATACATCTGCATAATCTTTTTAATCTTCATACATTTGCATACTCTTTTGGGGGGTTTAATATCCTTAAGATTAATTTTCTAGAGCGATCAATCAATGGGTAGATTATTTAATTTTCTGTCTGATTATATATTATTTTACATCAGTTTAAAATAATACAATTTCATTATTCAGACAGACCATTTATCTCATTGAATATAATTATTTTACATTAGTATATATAAGTATTTTAGATTGGCATACATTAATATAATAATGTAGAATTAATTTTTAGTTACTATTAAATTTCATAATTCTTACTTTAAACTTTGTTTTTTTACCACATATTTTCAAATTTTTATTTTATCAAGTAGAGTTTTATTTTTAAAAAAATCAGTGTTTAAAAAAAAAAAAAAAAAATCTTGTTTAAGTCATTTTACTTCTGAATTTTTGATGAGGAAGTTTCATATTATTAATCTTTAATTTTTAAACTGTTTCAAATATCAGATACTGCTTATCTAACTTATTTCCTGGTTAATAAAATAGCGGGTTTGAAATGCCATCGCGTTATTTTTGTCATTTAAACTTTAATTTTATTATTTACTGACTAAAACACAGTCATTCAATACCCACATTTTAATTGGTTGGACGTTTTATATTAATTTGTATTATTGGTTGAGAAATCTAATTTTTCTCTAATCTCATTTTTTTTTTTAATTACTAACGTATCTTTAGTACTTTTCACCATGCGATAATTAATGAAAATATTTTTTTATATTTTTAATTAAATTACAATTTAGATAATTAAAATATAATTTTTTAAAAAATACAACTTAAACAATCAATAATTTTAATTGTCTAGAGGGTTTTTTTTTTTTTTATCGTTTATCTTTAAGAATTTTGACAAATAATTATTCATTTAAAATTAGACTCGCGGGTCTGATGTTTTGTAACATATCACACAATTAAATAAATCATGGGAGAATAAATTGCATCAAAATAATTGAAATACATACCTTATCAAATTTATAATCCTAAAAGATGCAAACATTCTCAATTAAAATTCATGTTTCCAAGTTCTTTTTTTTTTTTTTTTAATGTGTCAAAGGGTCAGTCGGGAAGCGAATCCCGAGACAATTGCTTGTAAGGCAGCTGTACTAACCACTCGGCCAACAACGCTTGACAGAAGGTTCTTTTAATTCTACTTTAGGGACTATTTTAAGCTTTAATGGACTCCATGTGATATAGTGCTATAAAATTCCCATCTCCAGTTTAACTTTCTGACTTTTGTCTTCATCAGACTAGGATTTGAAGCCGGAACTAAACTACTTATGCCTCCTGCAGTCATATTTTACTTCTTTATACCACTTAAAATAATAGTTTAAAAAAAAGTTCTAAAGTTTCAAATCCAAGCTAACTTGAAGAGTTATATAGATCTGACATCAGATCAATTTATATATATATTAGACATTTCAACTTTATGCCAATTATAAGTTTTTATTCTTTGGCTAGAAAGATTAATACCAATAATATTTTGTCATACTTTTTATCCGCCACTTTCACTCTACCTTAGAACCATTTATTGCAAACTCAGCTAATCAATAGGTGCCAGGTGATGAAATGCTATAAAATCCCCTATTTCCATACTAGTTTAGCGTTTTGATTTCATCAGTAAAGATTAGGATTCAAACCTGCTTATGATCACCTTTTACCACTTTATATTATTCAAGTTAATCATTTGGAATTTAACAATTACATCATGATTTTTTCGATAAAAACAGAAACCAGAAATTGGTTGGAATATGAGATTTTACTAAGCTATACCATCTGCTATTAATTAGCTACTCAAATTTACAAGAAATGATTTTAGTGCAGGTGAAAAAAAACTGCTCTTGGAAACATATGAGCAAATACATGAAAAGTCATGTGATATTGCTTTTGGCATACAGCAAATCATCTAGGATCCAAGTAAGTAATTTCTGGCTTCATATATATTTGGTTACAACTAAAAAAAAAAATCATCTGCAATAGTAACATTTGTGTTAATTTGCATCTTTATGCAAGCATAGAATAATCAACAAATTCTAAATATACTAGATTAAATTTTAAAATGGGTGAAATTAAGCATTGACTCAGTGCCTGTATATTATAAGCCATATCTTCGTACTATTGATAAATGTTATTTCAAATTTAAAATTTGTTCATTATCATCTAAACTGACTTCTGTTGTTTTAAAGTTTACTCTTTTAGCTAAAATAGCTAAATATTCAATGGATGGTCAGCTAAATTGGCTCTAGTGATACTTAGAAAATGTTCTATTTTGTTTGCCATATTTTTGTTTCTTTTTATTTGATAGTTTATACCATACACAGTTTCACAACTTTTCCCTGTATATTTTCATATCGGCACACTAATTCACACTATATTATTGACTCTAAATGGGAGCCAAATAGTAGTGTTCTAGACACACACAAAGACTATATTTTTTGGCTTTGCATTAAAAATGGATGGTGGCATGTAAATAAAGCACTACCATCTGATTTC
This sequence comes from Epiperipatus broadwayi, assembly GCA_028023455.1. Classification (NCBI taxonomy): domain Eukaryota; kingdom Metazoa; phylum Onychophora; class Udeonychophora; order Euonychophora; family Peripatidae; genus Epiperipatus; species Epiperipatus broadwayi. Next base: position 1,508,465 of record JAQFVV010012470.1, read on the forward strand.
TTAATCTCACAATATATGTCTCTAGAGTAGAATAAACTCTTATAATAAAGGTTTGTCATTGCTTTACTGATAATATATCCATCATCTGTGTTGTGGTTGTTGTTTTTGTATAGATTTATTTCAATTACTGTACTTTTAATGATACTTCAGTGTATTCTAATTATAACAATAAATGTCTGTTCATGAAGATTATTTATAGTACTGCATTATTTAGACAACTCTATCAGCTCTTAAATAGATCTCGAACGTGTAGGTTACGTCATCATTTAAAACCAATATTAATTCACTGCCGATAAATATTTTCTTCACATAATTTTAGCAGACTCCCTTATCTATCTCATGCGTGGTCTCTTTCTAGGTCTTGAAAAATGTCTTGTGATTTAGTTAAAGGGTTATCATCTATTCAAACAAAATATGTCAATTCTGTTAATCCTTAAATTAGTATAAGATGTCATTGATACCTGCTATCCTACCAGTATATTTTAATTCTGATCTCTTTTTGCGTATCCTAGCCCACACATATCCATACTTCCAAGTTTTAGATCTATAACAAGCATAGTTAGTACATATATATTAAAAATATACGTATATACATTGTAGCTGATCGTTATTGTTGTTTATGCACATTATACATAAAGCGATACATCCACGTATAAACAATAACTCAGTATAAAGGAAGTATTTATCTTTATTTTAAAATTAAACTGATGATAGTTTACGATATAAATGTAACGCTAAAAACATAAACAAATAATGCTGTAAGAACTGCTCAATGTAACCTCTTATTAAAGGGTAAATAATGATTGTTAAACTTTATACTAGTAGTTTTTTTCTTCTAATAACAATGCTGAAAGATTTTATCAAATGTTAGAAAAAAGCGTTTTTAAATATGATTATTTAAAATAGCATTAGCGACAAATCATTGCTAGCCTTAAGGGAAGTTAACTTCATAATCAGTTGTCAATCTACAAATTAAATACAACAAACAACGAACTTTGAAGGTGAAGAATTTTAAATTGGTTTAAATGAGATTACAGATAAGGCAATGATTTCTTTATTAGTGAAATTATTAATAAATTAGAAGATAACTAAAAAAAAAAAAAATTAATCTGATTTTCATTTTATAAAAACAATTTAATAGCTTCATTATATTATCATCTCGTTTAAAGTACTTTCGATATACTGATAATTTCACGGGCTAAATGCGTATCATTGTGAACAGAGTTGGCGCAGTAGTAAGGAGATCAACGGACTTGAGAGCTAAAGTAACCGAAGCTTACCCGATCTTTCAGATATTTAAATGTCACATGACTTCTGACTTCCCAAATGAATAATTGATTATATATTTATTTAATTATTAAAGCAAGGAGTATATCAAAAGCCAATAAACGACAAATGTACAACACAATAGCGAAAATTATAATTACATATGGAAGTGAGGTGTAGCAGTTGAAGTAAAGAATGTAAAGGGCAGTGACAGAAATAGTCCTACTCATGGAGATTTGAGAAAAGGTCGAAAAAATCCAGAAGTAATAAACAAGGAATATGCTATATTAAACGAAATTAGATCAAGACAATTGGAATGGTATATTTATGTACAAAAGATGTTTTAGGAAAGATTATCAAAATAGATATTAAAATAGGCTCTATTGATAAAAAGAAATAGTGGATGCCCAAAAATGAGTTGGAAAAAAAGTAGATAGAGAAGTAGAATTTTAAAAAATGCAAGATTTATGGACTAACAGAGAGATGTGGCATTTGGCAATCAAGAGACCTCAGTGCACATTACAGGTTGATAAGGTTAGGCGAACTATTAGTGGCTAATCATAGTGTCACCATTTTAGCAATTAATTTCAGCATGGTAGTTAGTTAGTATGTGCTGCGATTAATAATAATGTTAATATTAGAATATAGTCTAATTATATAGTTAGTAGATGTTATAGTAAGTATATTATTTTAGTGACTAATGTATGTTGTTATGGTTAGTGATTATATAATATTAATTAATGGGTGATGATTATTGTATTAGCCTGTCATTCCATTATATGAAGTTCCAATCCAAAAAAGATCTCTAAGTTTGTTTGTTTTTTAAACCAGAGAAATTTTCAAGCAAATTCCAGATTTTTTTTTTTTTTCATATGTCATAGCATCGGCCGGGACGCGAACCCACACCCGTCTGCAACCAACTACTTGCTTCCAAGGCGGGTGCGATGACCTCTCGGCTAAGAACGCTTGACAAATTCCAGATTTTTTAATAATTAAACAATAGTCTTCACACATAGATTTTCACTACTGGTTAAAAAATAAATATCTGGTTATTAAAGTGTTAAGGAAAGAAACACATCTGGATATAAACAATACCTTTAAAATCCTAACCTTCATATTTGAGGAAAGGAAGGCAACAGGCTAACTAGATCTAAATCATTTTTAAAAATTGGAATCTTATTCCTAATTCACCAAAAACTGTATACTGATTTTTTTCATCTGAACAATAGGAAAACACTTTGTATCTTTTGCAATAATAAGTTGAAACACTAAGAGTACTTCTGACCATAGTCTAAATTACTTTTTTGATCTATCAAATGTTAAATAAATAATTTCCAGAAACAACTTAATGGCATTACTTGGGGTTATGATACAAACATTTTACAAATAGATTTCTTAGTATTAGTATATTTTACTGATGAATGTTATTTATCTATTTAGAAAAAAAAAATGTTTATATATTTGTCATATATGAAAGAAATGGAGAGAGAGAGCAATAAAAATACTAGGAAAAGAGGTAGAGATACCAATAATAGGTGGCAAAGAAGTATATACATTATTGGGTCTTTTATTTGCCAATAATATTTTCTTGTGCACAGAAAGTAGAGAAGATATGGGAGTTATATTGAAGACATGTACAAGGGTGGGTAAAGAGATGGAGATTCAATTTAGTGAAGAAAAATCAAAAGTAATGATGGTAAATTCTGGGGAAAGAGAAGAGAATTTTTTGGGGGGAGATATAAAGTTAAATGTGGTAAATAGGTATAACTATTTGAAAATTGCCTTAAGTAATCAGAGAAATTTGTATGAATGAGTGAGAGAGAAAAATTGATAAATAAAGCAATGAAAAGAAAGGAACTGATAAAGAAATTAACAGTGTTTTTATCTAATAAATATGATGTAGCTAGAATTGTATGGAAGGGAGTGGCAGTAGCAGTGTTAACTTGCAGTGTTAGCTTTAGTAATGATGCATTATGTGTTAGTAAAGCAGTGTTAGATTACTTAGAAAAAGTATAAAGAAAGGTAGGAAGACATGCATTAGATACAGATGTGTGGATGGCAAAAGAGGCAATTTAAGGAGAATTGGAATAATCAAGTTTTATATGAGAGGTGCAAAAAGCAAAATGAAAATGTTCAGTAGATTGTAATTTATGGATAATAAGAGAATAGCAAAATAGTATTTAATTGGATTATGAGTAAATGACAGGCAACAAGATAGGTGACAATTGTATTATGGTATGTAGAATATTTGGATACAGAATTTCTGTCAATATAGTTATATAAAAGGTGGAATTATTGTGTTAGGAGAATTGTTGAGTGTTAGAGGATCAAGGAATGGGATAGAAAAATAGATGCATTAATAAAAAATAGGGAGGTGGAGAGATAGAGAATTAGTAGGAAAGGTAAAATAGTTTAAGTATATATAAAAATAAACAGAATATTTATTGCGAGTTAATTTATGAAAGTAGCAAGAAAAGTAGTTTACTGTTTAATGCATGAACAGAATCTTTAGCAACAAGGGAATATACACATAAATGGAAAAATATGGGTGATTAAGTGTGCAGGTTATGTAAGGAAGGCATAGAAAATATTAGGCATCTGTTAATTGAATGTAAATGTCTGCAAGAAAAAGGGTACAAATAATGAAGTTATAGGAGAATAAATATAACCAAAGTGATTATACAGAAAGTATGTTCTTGGTTTTTATTCTGGGTTTAGAAAAAGATAAAGAGCATTTAGATATAAAGACCATGGAGTTAACAAATGGGACAGAGCAAGATAGAGAAGAATATGGGAAAAACTTAGGGTGGGGAATTGAAAAGGAAGATAAAGTAGCTAACAGGTTTCTCTGGGCATATTGGTTGAGAGATTCCTGACTTCATATAAGGAGAAGTCACAGTGCATCACACCACATGTTGTGAGTGCTTCTGCAAGACAGTAATTAAAAATAGTAAAATATAGTTATTTTTCCTATAGTTAAATTACTAACAGAATATCATATGACTAAAAACATAATTAAACTGGGACATGTTAGCCTCAAGAGAAATGTACATTTACACTGAGTGTAATTAATCAACCAACTAAAACTAACTAATAACAACTACCCACTCAAAAGAGGAAACATAATTTACCATTTGGCCTGAGGGGAGATGATGATTGGTCAATTCAATCCAAGCAATGCATATTTATATTCAATAGTGGTTAATGGGCTAGTCATAAGCAGACAAAAATGACTAATGAATATTTTAATATAGCAGTTTAACATTGTAGTTTAAACATAGTCTATGAATAGTCTTCAAGTGTGGTCATACAAAGTTAACGTATTCTACCAGAATAAGTCTACAGAATGCTGGTTATAGCAGCCTAAGAAAATCTACTATAAGGAAAAGAAGTATTTAAATTATCTAATATGAATTGATAGAAGCCACAACTAAATATAATAGGGAGAACAAGTGCGTATAAGTTCATCAACATAAGTGTCACCTTCTTAATCTCAAGATATATCTCAGTGTACTATTATATACTGATTTAATCTCCATGTATAAATATATATTATTCTTAAAGCCAATTTATGTACGCACTAATAAATATATATATATGAATTATTTATATTACATATAAGTTTTGTTGCAGTCCAGATACAATCCCCAATCACCAAAGAATAAAACAACAATTAAAATGCATATATATATATATATTGTGCCCTTTTTATTGGTACTGCCCACCATAAAAATAAATTGGGAATAAACTTTAGTATGCATAATTTTAAATTTTATAAAATAAACTACTATTCACTTATTAAACTATTAAAACTAATAGTTATTTTAATTACTCTAGGATTTGAACTTGGACTTAATTAATTTAAACTAGTATAAAAGATAAATTTTGTTAATATATTTATTTTTAAAGGTACCTAAATGATAAAATAAAAAAAAAACATATAAGTTAGTAATACTTCATAATAAAGAATTGTTTGATAATAATTAAAATGATAAGGGAGTTTAAGCCTAATTTGAGAAATGAAAATATATATTTTATAAATGAATAATTATGTCTGTGCGCTTTTGGGATTATTTATCAATAATGTTTTCTGATGAAATCTTAAGTTAATTTCTAAAATAAATGATTAACATTCATTTTTGGAATTTTATGATTAAAAGTTCATAGGATTAATCTCAAATTTAATCTATGTGAAATAAAAATGATATAAGTTGTAGTTTTATTAATTTCACTAAAAGTTGTCCTTTTTATTACTAATAAATATTTAAAAAAGATAATATTTGTTTTTAAAAATAGTTCAGCTAAAAGCAAATCATTAAATATTCAGAATCAAAAAAGTGGGAAAATTAACCAATGAGACTGCACCATTTGAAGTACATGAGTAAGCAGATGATTTTTGTTGGAAAAAGTTTTTTTGGAAGAAATAAATGAGTTACATATCAGAAAAATATAAATTAAGTAACTGAGTTTTGTTTTGTTGAAAAAAAAAATTGCTGAAGTATTTAAAACATTATTATTTTTTAAAAAACAACAACAAATAATTAAGGATGAATAATTTAAGAACTTTAAATTTTATAGTAGCAAGTTTTCAGTAAGATGAATGGCTAAAACAAAGGAAATCACTGCTGGCTAAAAATGACCATCCATAAATTCACGAGTATTCTAAAATCATTATATTAAGAAAATAATAAACCAATGGAAAGAAAATATATATATATGTACCAGTGTTTTACCAAGATATATTGAAACAGGAGTGGTGAATTGTAAGTAATATGTTAATATATAATTGTAGGATTAAACAAGATCAAATATGTAGGCTTTTTAAATGTCATCATATTTATAAAAGACTAAAATGGAATAGATACAAGAATAATAGAAAAATCAGTTGAGACAAAGCTTAAGATATGATTATTAAGATAATTGAAATTAAGTTAAAAATAAACCCAAATGGAAATATTTGTATATTAAAAAATGTGGGTAATATTCAAATGCAAGTTATGAATGTTTCTCTGAATATTTTGTGAGTAGAAAAAAAAAAATTAAACAGATTCTCATCAATGAACTCAATTTTAAGTATAAGGAAAATTTTATGATAAACTATATATAGGGTTCAATGGAAATGGAAAATTCTGATTAAGGATTACATTTATAGAAAAAAAAATATAGCAATTTACTGGAAGATTGAAACATTTAATTATTAGTACTGTCAATGAGAAAAAAATCAATATATAAAGGAAGAAAAAAGCAAAATAAATAGTGATCAGTGACATTAGCTTCCAGGAAAATCCAAACTATGTTGAAAATAATTTCATTTTATTATGTTTAAGAAGATAGTGCAATCTGTGACCTACTACATGTGAATATTACTAAGGTATACATTGAAAATAATATGAAGATCAATATTAGCAATGTTATATGTAGCTAAATAAAATATATTGCATGGGTGTATCTTGGAAAAAAAAGAAACATAAACCTGGTGGATAACATGAAAATGTTAAAAATTCTATTGTTTTACTAGTTTTCAGATAAATATAAAATGAGGGAAAGGGATAAGAAAATTGGTAAGTGACAAGTACGAAGCATGAAAAGGGATAACAACAATTGAGATATTATTAATACAATATATATATATATATATATGATAAACTTGTATGTTCAAAAGAAGAGAAAATGGATAACATAATGTTTGTATATATAGTTAAGTTCACGTTTTAAAATAATAATTATTAATATGGGGGGGGGGATAAATCAAGATATAGAGAAATCAATAATTAACATAATTTGTTTATCTGTGCTATTAATTGTATAAAGTTTTATTAGATTGAATGTCAATAAACTATTAAGATAAAGATCTATATGTTATGAGCTAGTAAATTACACACAGCAAATACTAAAGAAAGATATTAGAATAAGGGTGTGTGTGTGTTCCAGTATAATATTAAGTAACAAATGGTGATATTTAAAATTTGATCTGATGTTGAATTATTAAGCCTGTAATAGCATTTTAATATAGTTAGAGAATTTTAATTTATAAGACTTCATGAGAAGTATTGATAATACAGGCATAAGACAAATAGAAATTTGAAATTGGAAAGTATGACTTAAATTATTAGATAAGATTGAGATAAGTAATTATTTTTATTCGATGCAGAGAACATTAGAGAATAGCTTATATACATTCAGCAAATATTCTGAATGGTAAATAAAGATTAGTGGAGGAAGAGATAAATATTCAGATTGGATATGACAAAGGACAAAATGTATTTATTGTAGTTTTTATGATATTTTTGAATGATAAACCCATAAGAAAATTAAGTAAGTTAAAGGGAGAGGTCAAATGGCTAATATCATAAAATAAACACAGATAAAATGTAATCGGTCATAATATTATAATAAAATTATTTTACTTAAGACTAAAATATCATTCCATGTTGTTTTTTTTAATTTTCTTGTTTTCATTACAATCTATGAAGTGTAATTAATGAAAAGGGGGTGGTTATTAAAAAAAGAATTGATTGTTTAAGACACACATTATTTGATAGTATAAGTAACAAAATTCAATATCGCATAATATTTGATTGTATTATCAAGAACTTTTATTTTGAATAGCTCATTGCAAGTAAGGTGAATATAAATGTTCAATTCTTTTAAGTATCTTATTATATTATATTGCTGTATAAATGTTTCATTTGTTTTATGTTAATTTATTTATTAATTCTATTGCATTATTAAACTTTGTACATAAGTTGTTATTAAAATTAATGTTTTAAAATTACACTAAGTGTCTAAAGTTGCATTTCTTTTGTGGGAAATCATCATCACTACACCGTCATCAGAGAGTATTAATTGTCATATGCATATTAACCAAAAATATGATTTGAAATTTGGAAGAAAAATTGATCCAATATAATATATTATATTACAATTATCTAGGTAAATATTTTATTAAATTGAATATTAAATTATTGCAAACTGCTTTGATCACATCATTCATCCTTCATACACATTGCAAATGTAGTAAAGTATATTTATTGTTAAGAAATCATATTAGGAATTAGTTTTTATTTAAAGTTTGACATGATGATTACAGTTTAAATAAAAAATAGTGATTTATTATCAATAATAGAAACCATAAAATAAAATAGTGATATAGTTGTAATTATAGAAAAATGTTATGAATCGACTGTAAAATATCACACTACCTATAGAATTGAGTAAAATTCCTCTTGATATTTTATAGGTAGTATAAATATTTAATTAAAATCAATGATAATCCTGAGATCTCTTAGAATAATATTGTTGTTATAGTTATTCTTAATGATAATGTTATAAAAGTAATAATAATAAAAGATTACCCTACAATAAAATAATAATACAACTTATTGAGTAGGTTAATTTAAATTTCACAATCATAGATGTTTTACCCTATCTATTTAAGCATTATTTGTTGGTCATGAGAGTATTTGGATACTGAATAAGGAGGAGTGTCTAGGTATCCTTATGCCATTGGATAAATACTTTAGTGTTTATTTAATGTTAAAAAGTATGTAATCTTATCAATAGAATAGATGAGTCTCACAATTGTTAATATTGACTAAATGTAGTTGAGAAAATGAGAAAAGTATTAAATGGTACTTAGATAAAGTCATAGTATATCCTAATGTAGGGACTTGGCATATCTTCTAGGGGTTATTCTCCTATTGGCTGGTGCAATATATACATAGAGCATGCCAATAGCTCTAAACAAGCTTATTTTTTATAATAAATGCTACAAGAGAAAGCATTCAAATCATCTTTACTTAGGATTGTCTCTTTAGTGGGGAGCTAGGATACTCGATTCAAAAACCTAACTCAAGATAAGCATTTATCTAAAAGTTAACTCTTAAGAATATCTAATTTTAGACATCTAGAAGTTTTTAAATTCAGCTCTCCAAATGAAATAATCATATAATAATATATATATATTTGCAGTAAAAATATAAATTATTTTCTTGCTTTTATTATTTTCAACACTTTTATTTAATCCATTTCTTGTCATAAATCCAATAATAAATACCTACTTTTCACGCTATTTTAAAATTCATTTATTTTAAATAGGTGTATATAAAGAATTCATTGTATGAATTAATATTATGAATATACACATTGAACTTTAAACTGCGGGATTTGCTTTATTATAATTTTTCTAACTAATACTGAATATATATATAATTAAGGGGAGAAACGACTCTTTTTCAGGCTACGAATGCATAACAATTCTGTGTTCGCAAAGATCAAAAGTAAAATGGATTCAAAATGAACTCATTTTTCTGATGTTTATAAATTTATCCTTGCCAACATTGGTGGAAATTCAACCAGGTGAAAATATGGCAGGAATAATTACTAAACAATCAATTATTTAAACATGGACAAGATCTCATTTGTAATAACCTTGTCTTAATAGTTAAACAGAAGTTAATAAATTGTAAACATTTAATTGGCATATCTTAATTTATATGAACTTTGCTAAACGCACTTCCTAAGTGCACAGTGTTATTTATTCATAGCCTAAGGGGCAGTGGTTTGCTCACATTAGTAAGCTATGCTACTTAGATATAGGGTAATTAAATAAATATTACATGATAATGTTCAACTGGAACGGACCGAACTGTAGATAAACAATATTGATTAATCAGGAGAGCGATTTCACACATAAAATTAACACCAATTTCTATAGTTTATTGATAGTAATTTTTATGCCTGAAATATAAATGCAAACAATGACTTTTGTGACTTTTCCATCTTGTATACTGTTAATGAAAATTATTGATACCCAACTTTTTATACCATCTGTCCACTGGTGAGTCTGAGATAATTTACCTTTATTATGATTGTCAGTTATAATTTCATCACATGGTTAATCCATTTTCCATGATAAGGTATTCTCCTCATACAATGCTAGCTGTGTCTCATATAGCAATTAGCTACAACACATATCTAATAAATTGATATCTAATTATTATACACATCAAATAATAAAATTTAAGATGATATATATATATATATTACTACTAATGATATAGAGAAGAGAAGAAAGATGGTCAAACACTTCAAATTTTAACAAAACCCAAAATTATTTTACGAAAAATAATAGTATATACTAAACAGATTTGAATATAGCATTGCTACAGTAATAAGTTTATACCATTTTCTATCAATAACTTGTTCGAAATAATCAGCTTTAATATGCAGATTATATATATATATCATGTTATCCATATAAAACAAAAATAAAAATATAAAACGTCTAATAAGAAAATGTATACATGCAACAATAAAAAATATTTACAATATATTTATTCTAAAAGTATAGATAAGACTAAGTAATATTAATAATAAAAGCTTTATAAATCTAATATTAATTTTAAAAGTTGATTATAAATTAGATAAATAAAATTTTTACTTAGATAGCTTTGTAATCTTCAAAAAGAAAATGTATGTACAGTTTTAACACACTCTCTTGAACATAAGATTTTTTTTTCCTTTTCTATGTGCACACAGGAGATATTTTTAAGACTAGTTTAGCATATTTGATTGAGTGTTTTCAACCATGAGTAAGTTTTATTTTTTTACTTCCAGAGATGCTTTTAATTTTTTTTTTCTGAACACTTTTCTCTTTTTCTTACAATTTTCTATGAATTTGACTATTTTAATTTTCTGTTTTTGTTTTGTATAATTCCCAATTCCGTGTGCTGTTGATCAAATATGTCTATAGGTGAAAAAAAGATATTCAAAGCTAAGACAGGGTCATCTGGTAGGCTTTCGTATAGACAGGCTTCCAAAAGATTTTCAACTGATGTAGATTTCACAGCATCAGACACAAAAATGCATTGGTTTAAGTTTAATGTTCCTTTCTTACATTTTTAATGCTTTTTTTTATATTGCTGTGATAGTAAACTTATTCTGCTTAAAATATTACAAAACTTTTTATTTCATGGAGTCCAGCAAAATCCAGTGACACAACTACAGGATACAATTTGACTTGCCACAAGTTAAATGATTAAAACAAATTGCCTGGAATAGTTAAGGCAATTGCTTTCTTTCAAAGCAGTGAACTCACTTGCTTTTTTGAAATATTACTTTAAATATTTTTCTCAACTCATGATATAAGATTAAGCAACAAATCCTTATTCTTTAATAATAATTAATTTTACTGCAAATGACTGTATTTAAGGATTACCAACTTAATTATGATCTAGCAGCATACGTTTTCACTATCTCTGTGCCACCTACTGTCAGTTTTAGTAAATAATAGATGACAGATAATAGTGCTTAATAAATCCCTATACTGAGCTGTCCTATCCAATATCTCCAGACTAGTTTCAAGCTTGGCTTTCACAACGAGACAGGCAGGATAGAGATTTATTAAGCATTATCATCTGACATCTATTATTACTTACTAAAGCTTACAATAGGTGGCATAAAAGGGAGTGGGAATAACAATATGTAAGCTATAGTCATATGATAGAAGAGTCATGTGATATTTTATTGGTTTAATTAGGATCTATTCAATCTTCTTTTCTTTTTTTTTACAAAACAAGTTAATTACATTTAATTAACTTACAAACAAAATAATATCCTAGCAAATTAAAATTATGACTGAATTTTATATTTTCATTCTTTCTTTCAAAGTAAAAAAGAAAAAACCCAACTAAAATTACATAAGCCAAAAGTTGATGAATTTAACAAAGATTAGAATGAACATTCTGTTTGTCATTTTATTTTATTTTTACATTTTAATTCTTATTAATACTTGTATTTCTAAGTATTATGTTATTTAACATCCATTCTTTTTTAATAAAATGTTTTAAAAAAGCCCGTTTATGTGGGAAGATTACACAAGTTTATTTAACTCTCTATTCAACATATATGTACACAACGTGATATATTCGTATATTAGTCTGGCTAATATATATTACCATAATAATTTTATCTTTCACTTGGAGACAGATTATTTTACTTGTCATCAAAATAAATACATACTGACATTTTGAAAACATTGAAATGAAAATTAATTAGTTTGTAAATGAAATGAATTAAAATAAAAATAATAAAATAATTACTAGAGAAAAATAAGTAAAAGCAAGAAAATAATATATTTAATAATGAAAATAATTTATTTAGCAAAGAAGTAAAACATGAATTTATTTTTGAATTTACGATGCGAAATGCACTAAGAACATAAAAAATATATTTAGTAAAGAAAATAATTTACCTTCTTTCCATAAATTTAATAAAATAATTAGTTTTTTTATTTATATATTATATACTGATGGATAAATAATATGTTATAGGAGTGTGCATTTTTTAAAATAATAATGTTCATACAGATTTCCCCTGCCCACAAAAAGTAACAAGACGGGAAAGAAAACGTTATTATATTAAGCCAGCAATTTTTATAAGACAATCTTTTAGAAAGATTTAATGACAGTAATCTTGATTGTTTTTGGTAAATTAATTGTCATTTAATTGATGGATAAACACACTTTTTCGTATTTTATATTGATCTAGACTAAAAAATTAGCAGTAATTTTGAAATTTCCTTTTTGGTCTGTGCTATCTAATGAGTCCTTTTTTTTTTTTCAAGAGAGTTTTAAAATATCTTGATCCCTAATGGGAATGAAACTGAATTAAGCAGGAAATAATTTAAAATAATTTTTATATTTATTTGTTATTTTATAATTTTTTTAAATTTTATATATTATAAATTATAAAAAATATATATTAAACAATGACCAATCATCACCGTAAAAAATATTTTAATAGCTTCATTGTTCGACAATTCATAAAAAATTTGATGACCAGAAGTGATATAGCTAGACAGAAACCATATCCTTAAGTTTCAAACTCTATACAAATATTCCTGCACGAAACTGTGCATTGCAATCACTCATTCAAAACAGATTTTATACGAGTTTCATAACTCATATCTAGTTACCTCCTTTTTTTTTTTTTTTGTAAAAAAATCATGTTATTTCCAACATTTTCGATTTCTTATTTTTTGTTCCTAAAAACATTTTAAATTAATTTTTTAAATAAATATTTATTCCAGTCTCTTTAATGTCTTTGTTTTTCCTAATCTTATTTATTAATTTGTCTTTACATTTTAATTCATACTCAAATCTTAAGTAATCTAGTGACTTTATTATCAGGAATTCATAACTGTGAATGTTACACAGAGGCTAAACTCTCTGTACAGTAGTGCCACTCAGTGCAAGCCAGAATAATCAATGGATGCAGAAAAGGTTTGTGCATAAAATCCCTATCCAGTGCCTACTCATTCAATATTCCCAGACTAGTTTCTAGCTTGTGGCTTTCATCAGTGAGAAACCTTGGATCTGAGAGCACAGCACCTAGATATTGAATGAGTAGGCACTGAATAGGGTTTTTATGCACAAATCTTCCTGCATCCACTGATTATTCTGGCTTGTACTGGGTGGCACTCCTGCATGAAAAGTTTAGCCTCTGTGTAAACAGCTTGTGAAAGCATAAAGAATGGTGAACATGTGATGTTTAGTGGTTTAACTTTGATTGTCAGAAGTGATAGAGCTGGATGTGATCCATGATCTTTGAACTCCAGAGACTGCTACTTCACCACTGGACCAAACCATCTGGGCATTAATTGCTTTCTTATTATCCTATCAGCAGTCAATAATTTTTTGTAAAACATTTTACTTTTAGTAAGTCCCTGCTCATTGTCGTTGGATAGGCAATTTAGCATTTTCTTCTGAAACATATTTCAAATATTTCCAATAGTTGGTTTTATTTAAACTTGGCAAACACACTTATATAAAAACAAAATTGGATGGATTTTCTCATTATACCAATGCCTCAGAAATTCTTATATTTTGAAAAAAAAAAAAAGAATTAAAATGCTAATTAATATTTTTGAACAACATAATAAATGATATTATCTTTACAAGATGCCTATCAATTAGTGAAATACAGTATTAAAACAAAAGCTGGTCAATGATTTTTTCATATTTTCAGTAGATGAATGGATGGATGGATGGATAGATAGATAGATAGATAGATAGATAGATAGATAGATAGATAGATAGATAGATAGATAGATAGATAGATAGATAGATAGATAGATAGATAGATAGATAGATAGATAGATAGATAGATAGATAGATAGATAGGCAGGCAGGTAGGCAGGTAGGCAGGTAGATAGATAGATAGATAGATAGATAGATAGATAGATAGATAGATAGATAGATAGATAGATAGATAGATAGATAGATAGATAGATAGATAGATAGATAGATAGATAGATAGATAGATAGATAGATAGATAGATAGATAGATAGATAGATAGATAGATAGATAGATAGATAGATAGATAGATAGATAGATAGATAGATAGATAGATAGATAGATAGATAGATAGATAGATAGATAGATAGATAGATAGATAGATAGATAGATAGATGTGTATGCATAGATATATTGCTTTTTTACTTGATAGTTCTAGGCTAAAATATGTCCATTATTTAGTTCAACTGTTAAATATTTTTAGAAAAATTTCAAACTTTATTTGTACTTTTCCAAATACATTAAACTGTTAATACTAACTAGCATACAGGTTGGCATTTTGAGTTGCATTCTTCTTCTTTCTTTTTGTGGTATTGCAGACCTAACCAGTAATAATGCTGCATGGAATTTAAACAGTGACTTTAGATTCATAAATACTAAATTTAAAGTAACTTTTTAACTTCTCTCCCTTTTTAAAAGCAAAATTAATAAGTGGTTCTCATATAGTTTTTAAAATAAATTGTAACTGAATAAAATAAAAAACCAAAAAAATAGTTTAGCCAACTGAATCAAACTGTTGTGCTTAATCTTATTCTTAGATGTTCAAGTATCACAGAACCTTTTAAGCAGCTAATTATATGTTTATTTAATAATATATACATATATTAAAGTCTCTGTTTGAAAGATATATGAGATAACTAGCAAGCAACTAATAACAAATCAAAAAATAACACCTGATTATTATAGATGTAGTTTTTTTATTTATTTCTACCTCATAACAATTTATTCTAGCATTTCAAATTTCTATCAACATTATTGAATAATAAAGCTTTTCCTTTGTATAATAATCTAATGATTTTTTGCTCGGGAGTTTATAAAAAATTCAAGCTTTTGAAGTGACGTGTTCGGAGCCACAATCCTATATTTTGAGTTCCACTGTCCACCACTCTACCGTCGCACTAAATTGCGATTCCGCCATTTAAACATTTATTTTTTATCCTTCTTGCAATTTCTTTTTCTACTAGAATAATAAAAAATATTTATTTAATCATTTATTATTTAGTATAATTTAACTTTTTAATTATTTGCTTCTGTTTTTTCAAAAATATAGAACAGTCATTTTACAAGAATAACCAGTAATTTAAGCATTACTTTCCTTTTTTTTTTTCTAATTTAAAGAAGAAACTACTAACATTCCATTGATGTTTGCCAAAATTATTTTGATGATACAAATAATCATCTCTAATTACTTTTTAAACCAATTTCAAATGTCACATTTACAAGTTTGAATGATTTAATTATCACAGGTTAAAAAATATATACATCAAAATTTTTTGTTAACATTTAACAGGTACATTTTATATTGACAACTTCTCTGGAAGAAAGATTATTTTACGAAATGTTTATTTTCTGTCCCCTGCCCCTGTCTACTATAAGTGATAAGCAGCACCTCTGTTTTAATTTTTTATCTCACTTTAGCAGTAATAATCTTTTAGCAACTTTAATAATCTATATATCTTTTCAAATAATTGACAAGTTTATTTTAGTTACAGTCATCTGTTTTGTAAATATATTTGTAATAAATCACTAAGTTGTCCATCATAAAATACCTAGCAGATGTTTGTGATATTATTTTTTTTTATTTAATTATATATATTATTTCATACTAAATGCAAAAAAAAAAAACGGTTTCATTTTGTCTTAAATAACTTTAATACTGTTCAAAAGTTCTTATCGTTAACCAACATTATTGTCTCTATCAACCAGTGATTTTTAAAGAATATTTACATCCCATATTCTTCAGAATATTATAGTATTTAATTTTTAAATGTTGATATGTTTCGAACGATCTTTTAGAAAACATCTTCAGTCAAATCTTTTTTTCTTCCCCATAAACCAATATTTTATTGCAGAAAAAAAAATAGAGTGATAAAGAGTAGTCAAAATTGCTCAAAATAATATAACTCTCTACTATGGAGCTTATTGCAGTGGTAGAATGGCAGTCTTTAGAGGACAACATTCATAAATCATGGCACAGCTGTCATTTCTGACCTTCAAACTTCTTATCGACTCCTGACCAATAGACTCTTTGAATATGACATGGTATACTTTATTATAATAAAATATACTGTAATAATTTTATTATAGAGTAATAAATATTATTTGAATAAATAAAAAATATAAGAGGGTTGCTTGAACTGTCATGTGATGTTTTATTGACAGAAGTAATTTATCGATTCTTTGTCTAAGAATTTTTAATTATCGAGTTCAGCATTCTGTAGCTATGTTAAATTGCAGAAGCCAATTGAATGCTTAATTATTTGAGAGGTTGCATAACATTTAAGCACCAGAAGGTACAGGTTGAAATTAATCCAGAAGTCTTTAACTCATAATCCAGTCATGCTATTGCTGCACTAAACTTCACAGGGCGTTGTTTCTCTATAATATGTTTTAGAAGAGTTTTCTCTTCAAAACAATCATAAACTTTCAATTAGAGTTTGATTGTTCCCATTGGATTTGTTTGGTTAAATGATGGTCAATCCACTTCTTCATTCACTTAATCATGCTCCTAAGTGTTTTAAATATATTTCACTTTTTCCAGTTTTTAGGATGTTGTCTTGGAATTATTTTTTTTATTTTAACTTGACACAAAACTTAATGCAGTCTTACTATGGGAAAGATAAGACATTATTTTAAAACAATAATCTATGTTACATTTTTAAATGAACGAACATTGTTAAAACCTAAGACACACTTACTTTAAAAACATTATTAATGAAAATAGAGAAATGTGTCAATTATCATTGCTCAAATCAAAGTCATTATTATGAAATATTCACAAAAAGATTGGTAAAGTGTTTTGTTTTATATGAAGCAGAAATGTGGTCAATTAAAAATGAGACACTATTGGAGATTCTAGAGATGTGATTTGAAATAGAATGGATAAAAAAAATAGAAACTGAAGTTATTAAAAAAAGAATATTTTTAAAAAGTATTTTTAGAATCAATTATGAAGAATAAAAAGAACAGGATTGGTCATATATTTAATGGTAAAGAAACTATAAAAACATATTGGACGGGATGATAAAAGATCAGATAAAAGAGATGGAAAAGAAAAAAGTTGATGTGATTTTAAAGAAAGGTGTGTGTATGAGCTTTTGAACAGAACTAATGATAAGAACATTTGAAAAAAAATAGCCTTTGCTCATATTTGGAATCTGCTCATTGATAATGTTGATTTGTTTCACTTATGGCAATGGAAAATATCAATTTTAATAGCAAAAAATATGGCTTAGATTATGTTATGGAATAGATTATCAGTTATTAATTTGTGAGCATTAAAATGAAGTTTAAAAATAAATCATGAGCTTATCAAATACCTAGATACAGCTAAAAATATATAGTGCTATCCTAAAATATAATATCACAAATTAATTTGAGATTTGAATGTGATTCTAATCCAGATAAATTATAGATGAAAAAATTTTAAATATTAAGTATAAATCTGATAAAGATTACTAAGGTAAAACAGTGCTAATTGATTTTGTAACAAATGGTCATATCATGACCACATGGAGGTTAACCAATGTCATTCATGACTTGGAAATGACAGTGGGGGTTTTCAGTACTGATAAAGTTCAAAATGGATGTAGAAAATGCAAGTGTAATTACAAAGAAAAAAGAGATAGCTCTAATAATAGAAGATGGAGCTAGAATAAGTTTGAGGACAAAGCCAAAAGGTAATGCACCAGATACTTTTACTGTTGTATGGAAAATGTTACATTTAATTTAATGTATAGAAATATAAATTAAACAGCTCAATCTCATCATATCATCTATGGATAAAGAAAGGACATTGTTTTTGTCATAGTAAAATAATAATGATGATAATAATAATAATAATAATAATAATAATAATAATAATAATAATAATAATAATAATAATAATAATAGTAGTAGTAGTAGTAGTAGTAGTAGTAGTAGCAGTAGTAGTAGTGGCAGTAGTAGCAGCAGGAGTAGCAGCAGGAATAGCAGCAGGAGTAGTAACAGTAGTAGTAGTAGTAGTAGTAATGGAAGTTAGTAAATTATCATATTACACCAAAAACAACTATAAATATTATGAAAATCATTCAGCAGCTGCTTATAGTCTTGCATTAAGAAAGTAGAGCCAAATGGATAGTCTAGGTTTAGGAGAAGCTGATTAACTGGACATATCTTCTCTAATCATTGTTCTTACAATAAATCTCTGAGTAGTATCACAAGTTATATTTAAATCAACTTACGATAAAACATAATGCCTTTATAGCATCATGAAAATGCTGTCTCCTGCCATATTGATTACAGAAAATTTGGGCCAGGTAAAACTTGAAATTTTTTCACCTTGTGAATAATGGTAATGCAATTTGTTGTGATGTCCATGACTTGGGATTTGAATCTAAGCTAAATAAACTTGCAAATTTTTTCAATGGTGATCATGCATAGGGGGAGCAGGAAAATAGCCTATAGCCAAACTAAACAATAGATGGATAAAACAATTTTGAAACTTAAATCTTTCCTATTCAGATATTGAAAAGTCTGGTCATATTTTCTTTTTCATTGTTATATTATTAGATCTGTTAAATTTTGACTTTGCAATGGAGTATTTAAAGGTTGCTCTATCTTACCTTTTACTTATGGTAAAACAATCTTTTTTTACATTAGAAAAAAAATAGAAAGGCTGTGAATTATCACCTTCAGGTTTAAAACACCAGAGTGGTTAGAGACAGATGTAGATTGAAAAATAAAAAAACACATCAATCGTTATAAAAATGCCATTGATATGACCATTTTTATAACTGAAAATAGAGTAAATCTGAATATACTTATCAATAAAAAGTAAATAAATAATTGAATAATATTATTGCACAGGAGTTCATAAAAAGTTCAAGATTGGGAAATTCCAGGAGTGGAATTGATCCAAGGATTGATATTCCAGAGTCGGATCCTTTATTATTACACTAAACCATGTGGAGTAAAAGTAGTCAAATGGCTTTATTGATTAAAAGTTAAAAAAAGTTTGAGTGGCAGAAGTGCCAGCATTGGGAATTGGTTCAAAGTCCTTAATAAACAGTTTGGCACTTTACCAGTGCAACCAATTGAACTCTTACTTGAAAAGAAGCAAAAATGATATGTAAAGTGCACCTAGTGGCAGAGAAGCATTTAACAGTTTCATTAAAAAAGTTTGTAATTGAATTTCTTTTTAATGTTACTTGACAGAGAATTTATCTTGGAACCTAAAAGTTTATGGATCATTACTCTACTATTGAATTAAACCACACAGAATTAACACCACATTAGCACTGTGACATTTTTTAATTGTTTTTTTTTGGCAGTAAGCTTTAAGCATTAAAATGAATATTAAACCATTATTATTTATCAGAAATATAAATTTGATTTAATTTGATAGATATTTTTGTTTAGAAATGAAGTAAATTGTAAAAAAAAAAATCACAATTATTTTTTTTAAATATTGATAAAATTATATCATGGTCAAAACAAAATCACTATTTCACTATTAAAGTATTAGGAAGGATTTGATGTTTTTTCAGAAATAAATGAAATCTTTTTTATTTGACATTTGTTTTTAAAATGTGAATTAATTAAATATCAATATCTGATAAATCTATTAATTTATGTTTTAAAAGTTTAATAATTTTTACAGTAGAAATCACTAAAACATCACATGATCATTATTTCCTATGCTTACACAAACTGTTAAAACAGTATCAATCTCTCCATACAGCAACACTACTCAATGCAAGCCTTAGTAATCAATGGTTGCAAGAAAGTTTGTGATAAAACCACTATCTAGTAACTACTCATCCAATATCCCCAGACTAGTTTTTAGCTTGTGACCTTCAACAATGAGGAATCTTGAATTTGAGAGTAATGGTACCTAGATGTAAAAAAACTAATGCAATCCTCCAGCAACCAACTTTTATCTATTTAGTTAACTTTATATATAAAGCTATGATTACAATATGAAAACAATAAATGTTTTCAATCCAAGCTCATTAGCACTAGATATAGATTTTATGTATAAACACTCTTGCATCCATTGATTATTAAGGCTTGCACTGGGTGGCACTACTATATGGAGAGTTTGTTACTGTTTTAATATGTACAGTATTGCAATATATTCTAACAAACAGTTACTAATTACATGCTAGTGAACTGCTTGTAAATACCCCTCAGGTAATTTGCATTGTTCAAAAATATAACACTCTATTTATAAAAGATTTTTATACAAAATAAATAATTAGTAATTTATGATCTTGATTTTTAATAATTATTACACAATTGTTGTACATAAATAATCATGAATCTTAATAAATTTCACACAAAAAAACAAGTTTTTGTTATTTTAACTATTTTTTCCCAAAACATGTTGCAAAATTAGTGACTTCAAAAACACAAGAGATAGTCATAAAGGCAGGGTTTAGAAATCTTTTAAGTCACTGAATTTTTAAGTATTCTGAATTTATAGAATTTTTTAAAATTAAAATATTATGAATAAAATGTATATAAAAATTTTGATAATTTTTTTTAAAAGTTAATGATTTTCTCTGTAGCTGGCAAATTGAAACTCATTTAAATTCCTTTGGGGAGAAAATTAAAATGATTAAGAAATTTAAAAAACAGATATGGTTGTGATAAAATAGTTTAAGAAGTTAAATTACAGCAGGGATATAATTGACACTAAAATCGGTGGACCATTCATCAACAGCAAAAGATTACACACCTGAATTTCATCACTGACTACTGTGATGCAGTCTGCAATGAAATATATGTAAAGACCTTTAGATGCAGTAACCTATTTTTAAAAATTAATATAAGAATTGTTTGAACTATGCTATTTCCTATGATTATCTATGCATTTTGAAACTTAAACACTAATAAAATAACTGAATGGAATGATTAGATATGGGAAATGGTGGTGTTGAAGGAGCTTCAATCCAGTCTGATTTATTTCTTAAATCTGTAACTCCACTTTTGTGCATATGGTAGTTGAAGCCTGAAAAGTAAAGGCAGGAAAAGTATTGATATTTTTTAAGTATAGATCTAGTGAAAACTTTGTGAATAAATGGGACAGCAAGAAATTGAATAAATGAAGACGTAATCAAATTAAATGCTGAAACACAAATTACAGCTTTATGTTATTGTGTTTTAGTTCTATTATAAATTATGTAAAATGAAACTAATTCTATTAAAGATATAAACTATAAAATCCTCATTTCACTTTA
Organism: Epiperipatus broadwayi; assembly: GCA_028023455.1. Classification (NCBI taxonomy): domain Eukaryota; kingdom Metazoa; phylum Onychophora; class Udeonychophora; order Euonychophora; family Peripatidae; genus Epiperipatus; species Epiperipatus broadwayi. Next base: position 1,530,310 of record JAQFVV010012470.1, read on the forward strand.
ATGAAGCTAAACTCCATACTTCTATCACACTATGGCATGTAAGAAATGGTGGCATGCTGACTCCATGTAGAAAAAATTGTGTGTAGAAAGCACAAGAATTGTTCCGAATATATGAAAGTTCATATTGTATTTAATTACCATACTTCCAGTCATGGATTAACCATGATTTTTAAATATTTGAATTTTTTATTCTTTCAAAAAATGAGGGAAATGTGCCATGCACTATGCATGCATTTGAAATGTTATGTTGTAGATAATTTGTTTCTCTTTAGAATTTTCAAAATAGCAATATGGTTACAGTTTTTTTTATATAATCTTTTTTTATAAAAGTTATATTTTAAAAAAAATTCTTTTTTTATAGGAAAAAAGCCTGAAAAAAATCATATATGAGGATTTTAATATGAATTTAACAAATATTTTCAGGATACATATGACATTAATAATTACAATTTTACATTATATAGAAATAAATTTTTTGAAGAAATTATTTTAATTTTTTTCTTCAGAAAGTGAAATTTTTCTTTATAAAAATAAAATTATTTTATTAGTGCAATATTAATAATAACAATTTTTTAAACATTATTTTATAAAAATAATTCATAGATTACACACTGTGTTTTTGCATGCAATGTATTTGTATGTACATATGTGTAAAAATTTGAATATTTTCATTAGTAGCATAGATTTGTTCTTCTATTTTATCAATATTTGCAAACAAAAATTATTATGTAATCTAATATTTATTTTATTAGGAAAGATTCTCCCTCAGCAGATATCTGATCTCAATGATCCAAGGTAATTTCTAAGTTTTACAAACAAAAAAAAATATTATTAATAATAATCAGAAAGTGTTTTCATCTGTCATTTAATTCACAATTTTATGTAGAATAATTTAAAATTATTTGTTTAAAAAGCTTCATTTAAAACTTATACACCAAATTTTTAAATGTTTAAATTCTTTACTCTTTTATTTTACATTAATTATATTTTTTAGCTTTATTGTTTTTATAGTATGCTAGTTTTATTATTTCATTTTTATTAGTGTTAAATATTATTATGAAAATTACATCTTCAAACAAATGCATAAAAAGTCAATATAATGTTTCAGAAGTTATCGAATGATCTTAGTCAATTTTGATTGCTTCTTATTTCTATATATTTTATTTTAGAATGACCATAATTTTTATAGTTCCTGAAAGAAATTCTAAACCAACTTCAGATTATGTTTTTTAAAAAAACCCTATATTCAACTTTCAAATTCTTTCCATTGATTTTTCATTGTTCTTCCTTTTATTTACTATATATTTTTGGAATTATTAATTAGAAAACTAAAAACTCATTCCAGCATTGGTGGCCTAGTGGGTAGCATAGCTGCCTTACGCATTTGACATATGAAAAAACAGCAACTAAAAACTCAACTCATGACCTCTAGCTATCTCCCTTAATGAGATAGCTCAGATGATTATCTTTGTTGGTGTTATGTTTTCATTTTTTGAAGAATATATTACTTGTATGTATTTAATGATTGTTAAAATGTGTCTGCGTCGTCGATTCTAGGAAATAATCCCCTCTCGCCCAACAGTTTGCCATTAGAATGAATATATTTATCTTACATGGAGCACTCACTCACTTTAGGGAGAAAAACTTTTATTAATATCTTAAAAATAAAGACAAACTGTCAGATACATATCCTATTAATTAATCATTCCCATCTTTGTCTTTATTCTGTGACAAAGATAAAAACCTCAGTGCTGTAAATTGTTCATTATTTTTCTTGGATGAGACTGTTCAACTCTGTAAGAACCAAAGCCTGAAATCTATTATTTCAAACACTTTTTATTGTTGGTGGCACTGAATACTCTGAATTCCTAATAAGTTATTGAAGTTTAAACATAGTCTGCCCAAACTATTTATTGCCTAAATGAAATCTCATACTATCTATACAATACAAGTTGTGAATAAACAGTCTAGAGTAATGTTAACATTTCAATTGTATCTGCTTAACATCTATATTATTCAATGTGAATACCTGTATGCATCTTACATCATCACATAAAATTAACAATTTACTGCATGATAAAAATACTACCTCCAAAGTTTGTCTTAAGTTTATTTTTTATTTGTTACATACTTCCATTCCTGTCAACCTTTTTTCTTACCAAGTGATTCAAATGAAGTGGATACAATATCTGCTATGTAATTACTTTAGTTACATGAGATTCAAATTTTTGAATGCTCAGTAATAAAATAAGAACATTTTAAAATCAAACCTATTAAGATATCTAATTTTGTAATAAATTGTTTTTCTCTTCACTAGTGAAAATTGTAATTATAAATATGCGAAAATCATGACATGGTAACTGCTTCATTCACACTTCAAACTCTCACAGCTATCTCATCATACTTTCATATTTTATCAGCAAAAAATGGCATATATTGAATCATTTAAATTACATATCAATAGCAGCTTTCTAAGCAGCTGACCCAGGTTCACTTCTTGGTGGCCCAGGTTCGCTTCCCAGTCAATGCATTTGACATATGAAAAAAAATGTTTCAAAAAGTTTAGCAATCTTCTGTTGTAGTTTTTATTGCTAATAGTAATCAAATAATTGGTTACCTGAAAGGTCATGTGATGTTTGAGTAACAGAAGTGATAGATTAAGCATTAATCTAGAAACCGTTGTTTCTGAGGTCATCATTCTTTACTATTGTGCACAAGATGATAACATCTTTTAATGTGAATTAAGGAATACTGTTTTGTTTTATCTGAATGGATTTTTTATACATACCAAAAACATCAGAAGATATGGTATGGCCATACAGGTTACATATATAAAATAATGGATGTAGTGATCTAAAGGTTAATATAGCTGTTGAAATCTGACTAAAACTTATTCTATGAGTCTTTATCATATTTTGCAAGGTCAATATCCTTATGTTAAATTTATGAGAAAATGTACTTTAACTGTAAAATTAAATAAAAATGTGTAGTGTGTTTGTAAATATTAAGAAATACTTTCTTGAAACAAAAAGCACACACCCATAATTTATTGTTCAGGGGATCACAACAAATATTAGCATTGAAGATAATAGCAATGGGCTGGGATTCATGGTCTTGAGTATCAGAATCTGCTACTCTTCCACTGCATCAAACTATATGGGATAACTAACCATGATCAGTTACAACTGATTATAATTACTTGACTATAGTAGCATAAATGCCTAGATAGTTTATATTTTGTTGAGGGAATAAAATAATGCATAGATGAACTACATTTGGTTGAGGGCATAGAATTATTATTATTAGAAGGGTTTGAATTCAAACATTCTAGTTCCCTACAGCTATCGGATCCATTTTATACAACCGATATACATAATCACATAGTGCAAAAAAGTTAAATGATCTCCAGTATACATATTTTATGCTGAACCAGCACTCATCAATTGGTCCTGATCATCATCTCCCACACACTTATATAATCAGTGTTCAGTTTATATTAAGAGAGCAAATCTTCAAACTTTAATGAACGGGATTGGAGATCATTTATTTTTTTACATGTATATGATCATATATATTGGTTGTATAAGATGAAGTCGATGGCTATAGGGAGCTTGAAAGTCTGAGTTCAAATCACTCTAATCACATTAAGTCCAGTATAGACAATATACTTGTACTTAAATATTATTAGAGCTTATAATTTTATATTATTATTATTATTATGATGATGATGATGATGACAACGATCATGATAATGCAGATTTTATTAAATTCTAATAATAAAACTGTATGTTATCTGTGATGATTCATTTTTGTAAGCCAGAATGTTTTATAATCTAATTATGTATAATTAAGCAATCTGGTTAGAATACCATTAATGTGTTTTTCCATCATTTATAAATATTTTAAATTCGCTTTAAAGGCATATGTTTGCAGTCCCACTTTTTTGTAATTCATCAACATTAAAAAAACATAATAATCACATGATTTTTACTTAGGAAATCAAGTAACATCTGAACACCAACGTTACAGATTTAAATCCACAACTTTACGTAATTGACCAAATAATTCTTTTTTCCCTCTCCTAGAATCAATCCAGAAATCTTTATCTTTTAACTTCACGAAAATTAATTGGCTTACAGCACTCAGCGATACCAGGTTGTCACCTATCCAAATACTAACTGAATCTAATATCGCTTAACTTCAATTGATTAGATAAGTAGTAGTGTATTAAACGCAATATTGCCGTGAGTGACTTCGAAGTGACGTTAATTTAAATCACGAATGATCATTTAATTATTTAACATGATAGTCAAAATGTCCTCTTTTTTTTGTTCAGATTTTTATTCATCTTAGTTAGCTTTGTTCAAAAAATGTAATGACAGTTTCTCTCTTAAATTTTTTTATTGTTTACTTTTCAGCAGAAAAAAGTAGATCATTTTTATATTTTTAGAAACCGTAAAACAGTATGTAAATGAAAAAAAATTTTTTTTACTGGAAATATAAAAAAAAATGTAATCCACCATATATTTGAAAACATTCATTTCATTTATTTACATAGAATGATAATCGCATATTTTAATTATTCGGCTGCCCTAATGTAAAATTAAGCATTTAACTGGTGTTTTCAGTTTTTCTTTCATTAGTATTTAGACTATTCATTCCGGGAGTTTTAGATCTGAATCCGTCACTCTAACCATGCAGGACATTTATTTACATAGTTGTTAACTTGTTTTAGAATTGCTAAGCATGAATTTCACTGAACAGATTGCAGCAAATGAATGATTTTTAATTGATTTATGACTCTGAAAGCAGTTATTGTTATTATTGACCCGGCATTTCCTCCTGTCTTTTAATTTACAATGAATAATCAATTACATGCTCTACACAATTGTAAATTGATATGTCATTAGTATGATGCACATAATTGCTGGCTAGTATGGCTCATCACTTTCCAATCAGAAAATTGCCTGCCTACAGCACCTATTGCTTCCAGGGAATTATCCACCTAAGTATTAGCCAAGCCAAACACCACTTTGCTTATGATTTGTCAGAATAACTGATCAATTCATAACACCAGTTGGTATATGTCTGAGTATTGCTTAGAATGCATTTTCCACTATTTTGGTTTTTATGGCGCATCCCAAGCCTACTACATACACAACCAATAAAATAAATGATGGCAGTTAACACTGCAAGGCATCAAGTATTCCAGATACTTTGTCTAATATAGTTAAAATGTCATAATATTAGGTAATGGCAATTTGTAATCTTCATTCAACTTTATCGACAAATGCTAAACTCAACCAGACAATGTACCTACAATAACTACCATGCCAACAAACTTAAGTTCAAATCCAGATTGAGTGAAATTCTATTTTTAAGAGACAGGAGTTAGTTTTTTTGATAAATGATTCAATCAAGATAATCATTCAACAGTGATTGGTAAACAAGTATCTACCTACTCTTAGTCAAAGGGTAAAGCAAGAATAGAGAAATAACTTGGACCTTCATTGTCCAGTGAAAGAGATTTAGGGGGGGGGGGCTACTGAAGAGGTATTTGTCCATGCAATGAGCTATTTATTCAAAGCAAAAGTCTGTTACATTTTTTTTAATATAGTTTATAATTGCAGTTTTCATCTTAATGATAAAAAAAGATTCACCAAATTTTATAAATCCAGTATTAAAATATTGAGATATTAATATAAATTGTATTAAAGATGTCAGTAGTAGTAAGAGTGATGATAACCAATTGGTTGATTACAATATTATCTGCTATAATTGCTTTCACCCATCTTAGAAAACAACGAACATACAATTCTCATACAACATGGTCTAAGTCACTTAAAACCATAAAGAAAGCTTTATAACAAACCTATATATCATGCCATTTGAAAGTCTGCTAGGGTATCGGATGATAATACCCACTTTCAGACCTTCTCCTCACTTCATATGCAAGAAAATATTGATAAATCTCCAAATTTCATTTTGGATGATATTCATATTTTAAGTTTGATACTTACTTAAGACCATCAAAATTTGTGATTCAAACTTTGTAGTTTGTATCTTTTATTACTTTTGTAGGATTGTTTTATTTTAAATTGTTTACAAATTGTGTTCTATACCTTTTAATAAACTACTAATAATGATAATGATGATAAACACCACCACCACAACAACAACAATAATAATAATAATAATAATAATAATAATAATAATAATAATAATAATAATAATAATAATAATAATAATAATAATAATAACAACAACAACAATAATAATTATTATTATTACAACAATAATAATATGTTTAGTTGTTCATGAGGTTATATGACAATCAAGCTAGTCTGAACCAAATTATATATATATTACTCAGTAGAGATTCAATCATAAAATTTTAATGTTGAGTTTGGCACTGTGATAAACCAGCAGGCTTAGTGTAGGAGAATCACAATAATATTGAAAATTAGAGTATTTCAATCTTAAACTTTGCTTGTTGGAATTTTAAAAAAGCATCCTTCTTATGAAACTTTACAGAAATCAAGAAGCAAATTTTGGATCACCTTAAACAAGAGGACAAAATGACAAACCTTACGGAAATTTAAGTGACGTAATAGTCTGGATCAATTAAAAAAAAAGTGAATCATAAGTCAAAACTGCCACCTGTAAAAAATTTGTAAATATTGTGGCTAGTTCTTAAGCAGTTAGTAGCTCAGGAGACTATGTGATATTAAAGCAGCTTAATTACAAACGGAGCCCAATAGTTTCACATAATTAATTAAATAAACTGTGATTTCTTTTTTTTTTATTTACCTTATTGGTCTGAGATTTGTTCCTGAAGCTCTGGACTCACTATTATATGATTGTACCAAACTGTACAGAATGGGACCAATAGTTAAAAATAGTTATATATATATAAACAGTATTTAAATTTATAATAGCAGTAGGAAAAAAACTTGCGTTATGTAGATCGCCATAGCAGTAGAAACAGATACCACTAGATGTTATTGTGACCACAAAATGCTACGAAGAGTTTAAACATATATAGAAAAAAACAGATTATTAGAAGCAAGTTACTTTATGATAATAGTAAGAAAATTAGTCCACTTTTTAAAATCTTATCAGGACCACTACATATATTTTAAATAGAATTACCTAAAAGATCTATTTTGTAAATTAATAATGAGAATATAGAGAATTTATAACCAACATAATTTTCTACTATTGACGTAAAAGAATTTAAATAACTTTTAATAACTTTTCCCAAACTTTTTTTGTTTTTATTTTCCAATCACTAGTAACATTGTTTTTTAAAAAATTATGTATACCAATAACTATTTAAGATTGGTATATCTTGTATAGACTATACAATGATCTTTTGATTATGGCATATAAATTGTGTTTTATAGAAATATGATTTTTTTCAAAAAGCTCATTTTAAAATAAATAATATATTGGTCATTTGTTTTTATCGATCTTACTGAAATTATAAATTTAACGTGATTGTTTTTTAGGTTTTTAAATCATTTTTGAAATTACTATAAATATTCGTCAAATACCGCAGTGCTCAAACTTTTCAAGAAGCCATTTCATTTTTTTACATTTCTAAGTTATAGAATAGAAACTTAGATGCTTCTGTAAAGCGTTATTAGCCGAGAAGTCATCGCAGACGCCTTGCAAGTAGTTGGTTGCAGACTGTTGTGGGTTCGCCTCCCGGCCGGTGCTATGACATATAAAAAAAAAAAAAAACTTAGATGCTTCTCTAAATACTAATCGGCAACCTTCTAATGGTAAATTTTTGTGAATGTGTATAAGTGAAATGATAGATTATCGATCAACTACTGCTATTACTACTGCTACTATTTATTACTACTACTACTACTAACAGTGCTGAAATATGACGATTGCAGTAATCATTCTGAATGTAAGTTATTTTGAGAAAAAAATTGTATAAACTGTGCAGCTAATAATCAATTATATATGATCAAAGGTTACTAAACGTAATTTAAAATAGCATTTATTTGTCAATTTTAAATCAATTTTGTAATTTGTGACTTATTCAAAATAATAGCCAGTTTTATTGTAAACGTAGATTATGTAAGTAGAGGGATTTGAACTCAGGATTTCTTAATCTATTTATGACCACACACATGCAAAAAAGATACATGATCCCCAATATACACATTTCATGCAAAATCAGAACTCATCAGTTGGATCAGATCATAATCTCATGCATATATATATATATAACCAATGCTCAGTTTATATTAAGATAATTCCTCAAACATTAATGGACAGGCTTCAATCTTCTCATCCTTTCAACTATCCAACCCAGCCATTTCATTGAAAAAATCAACAATGAAATATTCAAAGCCCTTACAAGATTTGATTTTGTAGTCATACCCATGTACACATTATGTCAATCTAATCCCTCATAGATTAGCAAAAAAAAAGATTTAATCATTTACATGCATTATTAAAATTATAGCAATCAAATGTGATAATATTTTAGATTATTTCCATCAATCTATCATTAAATATTGAATGTCTAGAAAATTTTAAACTTTATTCAAACTTTTGAAATACAAGCAACTGGTTAATAATAAGACATAAATAGACAACACAGGTTAGTTGATCACTCAATGTTTCAAGTAGTTGTATTCTCACTTTTCTTCAGGTGTTATTGGCATCATCAGTGATAATATCAGCACAGCAGTCAAACTTACACCTTTAGATTCTTGAGTATCAAATTTTAAAAACAGCTCAGCTGATTATAGTGTTGCCTTAAAATTTAATATTTGAGAAACTAAAAGTGTAAGTTTGACTCCTATCTAACATTGTCCTGGTCAGGCTAGCAACACCTGAAGAAGAAAGGAGAATAATACTACTTGAAACATTGTGTAATTATTAACTAGTGTTGTCTATTTGTGTGTTATTATTAATAAGTTGTTTGTATTTGAAAAAGTCAAAAATTTTCTAGACATTCAACATTTAATAAAGAGATGCATGTTGGGAGTAACAAGAAGAGATCGAAAATGCAATATATGCATAAGACAACAAACAAGTGTTACTGATCTCATTGAAAAAATTAAAAGACTGAAATGGAGTTAAGCTGGACATATTGCTAGAAGAGATGATAATAGATGGACAATTGAAATCTTAAACTGGATTCCAAGAGATAGTGAAAGACCCAGAAAGAAACCACTTGTGAGATGGATGGATGAAATAAGAAAGTGTGCAGGGGTGATGTTGAAAAGAGAAGGTAAATATCATAGAAGATGGATTGAACTTGAAGAGACTTTCATTCTGCAGTGGATTGATAATGGTTGATAATGATGATGATGATGGAAATAGTCCAACATATTATCACATCTGACATACCATTATCACAAACCTTCAGTCATATAGCAATTACACAGGGCACTTTTTTCATTTACATTTTATTTAATTTTACCGCATTTATGTAAAATAAAAAAATATGCAAGTTAAAAAAAAAAAACACGCTCAAAAAAATTTCAGCCTTACTGCTTAGAAATTACAGAAAATAAATAAATTAATAATTAAATGTAGAGTGCATGAAAAGTAAGTTTTGAAATATACATTGTGTTAAATTAATTTTTATATAATTTTAAAAAGTGCATTGTGGGTATATATTTTTTTTTTATGCTTTATTTTAATTCGACAAATTGCAATACAGAAAATAGCATTCTGTGGCTACATTTAAAGGAAAATGGTAATCAACAATGGAAAAATCATAATTTTTTTCTTTTAAAGTTATAGGTACCAAAATGTTTTAAACAGTATATTTGCCTGCTGGTTAATATATTTTTTTAATGAGATTCTAAGTAAAATGTTTACTCATTAATTAACACTTTTTTCAATTTAAGCTTTTTTTTTTTTTTTATCAATTGTTTTATATTTTAAATTTAAAGTAACAAATTAATTTTTTTACTTAAGGAACCCATTATAAATCCTTATTTTTTATGTGATTTTTTTCTTATAAGGCATTTTGGGTGACCAATTACCATCACCAACCAGGGTAAAGGTGGAATTGTTTTCTTCAGCCACAATTGTGGTTTTTATATTGAACTGGGGTATTTAGAAATTAATTAATTTAATCACTAAGAAAACAATTATTTTTTGGCCTTTTAGTGCACAGTAAATAATAGCATTTATGAAATATTTTATACATGCATATATATTTATATATTATTGATCATCTATGTTTTTAAGCATAATAATGAAGTAAGAGGCAAAAATGAGATCCTGGAATAAATTGTATTAAGCAATTGCTAAATGGTAAAATATTATCAACCAATATGATTGTGATTATTCTACCCTATTGCCTAGATATTTACATCTGTATTTGTCCAAAAAACCTAACCAGTGTATTTAGCTCTCAAATTGTGATGCTAGGATAAATTGTATCACAACAGTAATCAAATGTTATTATTTGACTGACATACATACCTAAAATTAAATCATATGATAATAAACACTTGCCTTGACAAAATAAATATGTATATATAAATATAAATTATTAGTTATTCTTTTTTTTCTCCTCCTCCTGTTCTACTTCTTATTCTCCTCCTCCTGTTCTACTTCTTTTTTCTTCTTCTTTATTCCTCTTTCTTCTTTTCCATCTTCTTTTTTTTCTTTTTATTATTATTATATATTGCTTTTTGTTTAATAAATTAATAAAATTATTATTATTATCATCATCACCATTTCTTTTTACATTGTAAAGTATTCATTGTTAATACTTGTTTAGTGAAAACCTTTTATTTGGGATTACCAGACTAATTTGTAAAATAATCATAGACAATTTTGTTATGATGGTCTTACATTGTCTAAAAAATTTTGTTACTGTTTGTTGACTTAATGTTGATTTCTGTACTTAAAAAATATTTGAAACTATAGTTATCATATTGCATATAACTATTTTTATTTATTGTTGTATTAACGTTTATATGTATTGCACATAATTAATATATATTCACTTTGATTTTTTTTGTAATTAATTTTAATTGCTATTTCCTATATTTATAATTTAGTGTGATTTTTTTGTATTAACCTTCATAAAGTTTATTCACTATATGTTTCACACTGATTAATATATATATATTAAAATGGGATGGGGAATAAGACGGAGTGAACGAGGGGTGATGGCATCTCTTCCCCAAAATACAAAATATGAAATAATGAAACTTAATATAAACTTAAAATACATGAATAAAATATTTTAACACATAAGATTAAAATATTAAAGTAATGTTTAATATCAAAACATATAAGATAATATAGTAATATTCAATGTTATAGAGCATGAGAGATCTTGAAAACTCTGAGAGATCAGCCCAGTTAACTCAACAGAGTAACTATAAATATAATTAAATAAATTCACCAGAATTATCAATAAGTGTAAGTACTCATTCATCATCATGAATAATCAACAATCAAAATAAATCAACAGATAATCTTGTGATTGGATTTGAAATGGGTCTACTGTAGACCAGGCCAACTATTTAGCCTTTGCCAGCTTGGGGCAATTATTTAAACCATTAATTTGGGTGCACAAACTAAGTGCTCATCCATAGAATATACAACCATAAAAACAATAATGCTGGGATATTAAAACATGCCGATGATCATCAATGCTCTGGCCACTTAGATCCTTTAATGTACTGACCAATTATAAACTTAATTTCTAATAGAGACTAAACTAAAATGAAATGTAGTACATGGGCTTTAAAAGATATTCTCTTTTCACCAACAAGGATGATAATGATAGGAATACCATCATCATCACTGGATACCCATAAACATTAATATACATCCCCTTTATATATCAGACCATTATGCACAAATCTAGCTCAGAGAACATAAACTTTATAACTTTGAGTATGATCAAGAGCTGATGGAATACATAATATCCTAAAAATATTTAGAATTAAGTTAACTGGAATAATTTTAACAATGAAATACAAGTTTATTAATAACAATTAAAAAAGTAAAATCTCTAGAATAAGGCTATGGACATATAAGCTATCTGATTGTGATTAATATACAAAATTTAAGTTATTACATTGTGTTTTACATATATGTTCCAATATATATATATATCCACATAAAGAAATGTGGTATAATTTTAAAAATGAACATATTTGAATTGCCATTTAATAATAAAATGATCAAAATTTACATGTGTCTATTTGGCACTTGATATATACACAGAGACATGTGATATAATAATTTCTGAACATATTTGACTTGCCAAAACAAAAATACATTATTAAAATTTACCTAGACTAGGTTTACGTAAAACATATATAATCATACAGATGTGGTATATTAATTTATTAAGATAACATTTGAATTGTTTTAAAATAAATAAATGATTAAAATGTATATATGTGTCTATTTGACACATATTGATAGATATACCCACAGACATGTGGCATCACAACTTCTGAACATATTTGAATTTGTAAAATAATAAAATTATTAACATCTTTCATAATTAATTCCATTTTGAATATACATAAATTTCACTGCTTTAATAACAAAGGCTTTTCCCTTCACCTTTTTTAAAAAAATAAATAAAATCAGTCTTGACAGGACTATTGTTGATTGATTAATTATAATCATCCTTAAACTTAGATTTTAAATGTTTCTCATTTTTTAACAAATGATTTAAGATATTATCTCTGTATATATATATATATATATCATTATCACAGGTCACTTTTAATTATAACATCTTTAAATTTAAAATATTAATTTTAAAATATCATTTTTACTAAAGAAATTATTTAAAATTTCATTCTCATTATATATAATGCTACTCACCATATATATTTATTTGTGCTTCTCTGCTTATAGATAACTCAGCATATGTATAAACTAATTCTTCAGCAAACTAGGAAATTCTCTTAGTAAACTGGTCTTAGTAAGACTGATATAGTTCAGAATTGTCATCATCAGGAAAACTATAATCAGGTAACTGTAGTGATCCTGTCTTCTGCCCAGGATTGGGTATAATTCAGGCAAGCAAACAGTCTCTAAAACACATTTGTCTGGGCTAATTGATTCACTGGAAGCTGACCCTAGCTTCATGTGAATCAAAATTCCTCCATAGTAAACTATAGAATGGCTGCTGGATTTGCCCTCCTTGTATTTTTACATCTTCATGACATATTTGTATAACTCTGGAAACCAATTTTTTATCCAACTAACTGCTACATCTACCAATTATTGCAGCTAACTGTCTCTCAAAAAATTATTACTACAAATTAATTAGCTCCTCTAATATTTTTATCAACCCTTTTATATAATCAGCTGGAGTTGCAAAAACATTAATTAAAAACTGTTTTATCTCTAATCTTTTCAAATCACTTTTAATGCAAAGCTACTTTTGAAAGCAACTTTGAAATTTTATCAAATGTATGATCTACAAGTTTTTACTTAACTGAGAGCTCATCACAGCCACCTTGCAAGCAAGTAGTTGGCAGATAGTTGTGGGTTCGCATCCTGGCCGATGCTATGACACATAGAAGTAAAAAGATTTCTAATATATAGAAATTTTGTTCATTTAATTAAAAAGATTTAAAAATAGACATTTTTACAATTATCAGTTCTATTTTATCATAAACATGCTTGTTTTTAATTTCAAAATCAGAATACAACATTTATTTAGATCTTTTTAAATGTTTAATTTATAATAAAATATTATTTTAAATTCAAAAATATTAAATCTTTTACTATGATTTTATTTTATTCCACAAAATGTAAAAAATATCTATAAAAATTTTGTCTGTGTTTAGTTCTACTTTTCCTTTCAACTATATATATATATATTTGTGCACACACACTCTGTTATTGTGTGCCATGTAACATACCTGTCACAATATATTTATCTTTTTTGTAACTATTTGGAATTTGATGACTATTAAAATAATTTCTCACACAAGACTTTTTGTTTAGAGTTATTTTATTTTTATACATATTTTTTAATTCTTAATCAGAAGGTAATCAGTCTTTACTATTTAGTCATGTTATTATCTCACTGTTATAGTGAGTATACAGGACAATCTCAAACCCAAATGCAAGATAGGAACTTTTTCCAAGATAAGAATGGCCATCTTATCTTATCTAAATGCAATTATATAGGCCAACCTATCTTCTGTTTGTGCTTGTGATTATTCTGCATACCTATTATAGTAACATAATTAAACAGTGCATGTCAAAGGTTGATTACCTTCTGACTGACAATTATTAAGAAAATGATTGTTTAATAAATACTTTACATTTAAATACAAGTGATATCAGATCTTATAGATAGTTTATGTAATTTTCCTATTTGTTATTATGATGTTATAATTTTGACAGAAATTTGGATTTCTTTACAGAAACAAAATTTATATAATTTTAAATGGCTACATAAGTATTTTTTCCCTTTTAATACATTCACATTTAATGGTTGGAAGATATATTTGTAAAAACAGATCTAGATTTTATTTTTAATATTTCAATTAACTTGCAGAATGTGTTTTATTTACAAGGATATTTTTTTTAATTTGTTATTTCTGTCTTGACTATGTATAGATCATATGTCAATGCAATTTTAGATTTTGGTGTTGAACTTGATACTTTTTTTATCAGTTTTAAGTTCAATTTTGGCATATTAATATGTAATTTAAATATTGATTTAACAATTAATAAGCACAAACCTTCCATTTGAATTTATAGTTATGGTTTTAATCAAACTTTTTATTTACACACATAACTCACTCTTGGTTTCTACAAGATTATATTTTTATTATATAAAATTAGGCTTGTATTATGAATCATCTCTGTCTGAAATAGTTTTCACAGATCATTTTGCAACTGAATTAAATTTTTTGAATTATAAAAACATATATATTGCAACAATTGTGTTACATGGCACACAATAATATAGTGTGTGTATATATATATGTGCTCACTCTGACGTTTATGTAAACAGAAAACTACGCTTGACGGTGTTTTTGGTAGAACGCCATCTGTTATCATAAATACAAGGGTTAGCAAGTTTTTTAAGTTGTGTTTTTTTGTTTTTTATAAATGTACCTTTGAGGTCTTTCTTGCAATGATGTATATTGCAGAGGCTTCTACTATGTGGTGATGCTGAACTGAGATCAGACCCATGTAGCTATCTGGCTTGCTATGCTGAGTTTGAAGACATTAACATGTCTAAAAGATTCACGCTTGCAAGCTGAATAGAAACTGTTTCATAAATGCTCAGAGTTTGTGTTTAGATCTAGTTTCTTATTCCTGTCTTTCACTGACAATAGCAAATAGCTTGAAATCATGATCTGAAAATGGAATTAAAGTTAGAGATAGTGAATGCTCGCTCTGATGTTTATGTAAACAGAAAACTACACTTGACGGTGTTTTTGGTAGAACGCCATCTGTTATCATAAATACAAGCTATAGCAAGTTTTTTAACTTGTGTTTTTTTGTTTTTCATATATATATACATAAAATTGAAAGAAAAAGTAGAAATAAACACAGACAAAATTTTTGTATTTCTATATCTCCCTGGAATAATCATAGTAAAAGATTAAATAATTTTGAATTTAAAATATAATTTTATAATAAATTTAACATTTAAAAAGGTCTAATAAATATTTTTATTAAATTCTGACTTTGAAATTAAAAACAAGCATGTTTTGTGATAAAATATCTACTGATAATTGTAAAAATTTCTATTATCTATCTTGAAATCTTTTAATTAATGATTGTATACATTTCTCTATCTATGTAAAAAATTTTGTAGATTATACTTTTGATAAAATTTTAAAGATGCTTTTGAAAGAATTAAAAGTAATTTTTGGAAAGATAAAAACAGTTTTTAATTAATCTATCTTTGTCCCCCAATATTACAAAAACAGTTAATAAAAATATAAGAATAGTTTAGCTAGTAACCATTTGTTGTAGTTTTTAAAGCAGTTGGCCAGAGTTAGTTGGTTTTCCAGAGTTATACAGATAACTACCATGAATCAATTGTATATGAATTTGAAACAATAGATCCAGAAGTGGTCTACTAGTTCACTATGCTGGAGTTAAGATGTACCTGGAAGATGACTTAACTTCTTTGTTCTCTATAGCTGGCTGGCTTGTAGTCTAAGTGGAGACCATTGAATGTCAACAATTACCTGGACTATACTGTTCACCAAGAGAATTCTTGCTGAAGAATTAGTTTAAATGTACATTGCTTTATCTGTATGCAAAAAACTTAGATAAACATATCATGGTATATTTTTATAAAATATTGCTTAAATTAGAGTGCTGATGATTAATTATATGTATTCTGCTTTATCTGTACACAAGGAACCACAGATAAACATATCACATTGTACTTATATAAAGTACAGCTGGTAAGTTCTTAAAGTAATTCCTTAAAATGCCATTTTTTAAAAAAAGTGAGATATATAATTGAGAATAATAATATTTTAGATCATTTATTGAAGAAAAATAAATAAATTAAAATCGGTGTTTTAAGTTTAAAACATTATAATTAAGAGTGGGCTATTAAAAAAGAAACTTTAATCATCAAAGAGAACAGATGAAATTTATATACTTTCAATGTGAAATTGTCTATGAAAAGTATTATATTTTAATAATCAAGAATGATATTTTAAATAATTTCTATAATGAAAATAATATTTAAAATCTATATTTTCAAGAATGAAACAAGTAAATAATTTTGCTTAGATTAAAAATCTAAGACTAAAGAATCAATTCAATGACCATCTTTTTCTTTTTTTAAAAAAAGAAGAAATCAAAAAAAAAAAATCCTATTATAGTAACCTGTCAAAAAACAAAGAAAAGGAAAACTTTTTATGAAAGAATTTAATAACTGATTCGTTATTTTTTTATATATACACACATATATGTGAATTTGATATATTTTCAACATTTATTTAATTGTGAAGAAAAATATTTTTAATAATTTTATTTTGATAAATTAAAGTATTGTATAAACAACAGTGTGCACATACATTACTATGCACACACACAGAGTTACATTAATAAATATTTGTATTATTAAAATGTGATAATTTAAAATTTAATCACTTATTGTATTTTATACGATGAATATATTCATCAATTGTACTGTACATCTATGTGCAAATAGCAATGCATGTCAGATAGACACTTATATGTAAATTTTAATCATTTATTGTATTATTTTATGACAATTTCAAATATGTTCATTTTATATAATACCACACATCTTTGTGGATACATGTAAACCTAGTATAAGTAAATCTTAATCGTGTATTTTAATTTTATGACAAGCCAAACATGTGCAGAATTTGTACTGTATGTCTGTGTGTGGATCTATATAGATGTTGTATATTGGAACATATGTAAGCTACAATGTAATTACTTGAATTTTGTTTATTAATTAAAATCAGAAGACTTATATGTGTTTAGCCACATTCTAAAACCTTTAATATCATTTTTATTGTTATTAATAAACTTATATATCATTATTAAAATTATTCCAGTGATTTGATACTAAATGGATTTTAGATTATTATATATTGCATCATCTCTTGATCACAATAACAGTTACAGAGCTTATGTTCTCTGAGCTATATTTGTGCATAATGGTCTGATATATAAAAGGGGATGTATATTATTAGGGTATGAGCTCCAGTTGACAAGGGCCTTTGTTTAGCACTAAGAATATAATCTTTAAAGTTCATGCACTACATTTTATTTTTTGTTTCTATTAGAAATTTAAGTTTACTGTTGTACAGTACACTAATGGTACTAAGTGGCTAGAGCACTGATGATGATCAGCATGTTTTAATGTCCCTGAATTATTGTTTTTATGGTTGTATATTCCATGGATTTGCACTTAAGTTTGTCTATCCAAATTATGTTTAAATAACTGCCCCAAATTGGCAAAGACTAAATAGTTGTCCTAGTCTACAGTAGACTCATTTCAAACCCAGTTACAAAATTGACTGTTGATTTATTTGATTGTTGATCATTTATGATGATGAATGAGTATTACTTATACTTATTTATATTTGTTGATAAAGCTGGGGAATTTAGTTAATTATACTTATACTTATTCTAATGAGTTAACTGAGCTGATCGCACGGAGAGATATGAAGATCTCTCATGTTCATATAATATATAACATTACTTATATATTTTTTGATATTGCTCATTACTTTAATACATATTATATTAAATCATTTTAATTGAAATATTTTGTTAACTCTTTTTCATCCCATTATAATATATATATTGAAAATTCTTACCTATTAAACTGAAATTATTTTTAGTTAATCAGAATTGACATAATCTCTTTGTGTTGAATGGTATTAAAACCATATTTTTAAAATTCCAGATTATTTGTTCATCTTTAATTGCCAAAGCAAAGATTAATATAAAATTTACAAATAAAAATAAAAGACATTGGACTTGGATAACTGACATTTTGGTAGACAAATAAATCAAAAAAATATGTTAAAATGCTCGAATGGAGCTTAATAAATTAAAAAAAAAAGTCTGGCATTAAAAAGTTAAAATTTCAATATTATCAGGGATTTTTTAGCAATTAAAAATGTATATTTGCAGTAGAGAATGATCAATTCTTTGATTTAAAAAATCCCTCTAATTGAAATATCCCAATAGATGGTGTGCCAAACAGAATGTGTTATTCTAATCATGTTTATATTTTTTTATGTCTGGATGTTTCTGAGTCACAATTATCTTCTAGTACTTCTGGATTAACACCTAAAATTCTTGAAGATAAATTAATTTTTATTCCTGTTCTTAGTTATTAATTTATTTTTGGATAATAAATCATTTCCTTCATGTTGGAAATTTAATATACCTATCTTTAAAAAGGGTGGTGCTACATTTATGGACAATTATAAGTTTGTCCTATTATTTCTGCAATATCTAAATTGGTGGAAATGATCAATATAGATAAAATCTTGTCACTTATATCAAAAATGAAATATTATCTGACTATCAATATCATTTTATGGTAGTAAAAGTACCTTAGATTCTTTGAAAAATCAAATGCATAATTTAACATCATTATTAGATCATAATCTTAAGACAACGGTTGTATTTCTAGATTTGTCTAAAGCATGTGATTCTGTCAATCATAAAATTTTAATTAAATATTCTTTTTCATATAATTTTCATGGATCTTTCAGTTTTTGGTTAGGGAGTTATTTAAAAAATGAAAGTCAGACAATAAACATTTATGTTATTGCTATTTATATAACTATAATTAATCATGGAGTTATGGATAGTTCAGTACTTGATCCTTTTTTTAATTCTAAATTATATTAATGATATGTTTTCACTGAGAGTAGATTTGAAGAATTATTATTATTATTATTTGATAGTAAATTGCCTTGTGCTTAATTGTCTTTTAAAAAAAAAATAGCAAAAGAAGATTTGGGTTTATTTAATAATGGTTGTCAGGTAATTCTCTACTACTAACCCGGATTAAAATAAAAACAATTATTTTTTTCTTTACAAGTATAATTCTTTCACTTCAAGATTAGAATTTCTAATAAATATAGTTTTGCGTTTTAATAATGTGTGTGCTTGCCAAAACATTTCTTTGTAAATTATTATAGTTATTTGGGAATTCATATTGACTTCAGATTGTACTGGTTAAATCATATTATATATCTTTGTTCATGTTTATCAGAAGTTAAATTATATGTTCTTTTATTTAGCAAAATTTCTTTCTAGTTCAACTCTTATTTTGCTTTATATTGTCTAACAACATAGTATTTTATGCTAAAAATCTCTATTTGGAATAACTGCTATTCTGTCATTCTCTTTTACGTATTTACAAAGTTTTATTTTGGGTATTAGATTTGAAATATGTCAGTCCTCTTCTATTCATCATATATATTCAAAAGCAATATATGCTTGACATTATTCACTTATATCAATATAGAATCATATTTGACATTTATTGTAGAAAATTCTTTCTTTATCTTAAAGTTTCTAATCTTAATGTTTGTCTTTCAAATAGATTTCAATTGCATTTGCTAAGTCTTTACAAGAACTGTAGTAGAAGATAGTATCTCTCTTCTGGTCCTAAATTCTTTAATATGTTTATATATAAATTTTCATAAGATCTGCATAATATTTCATATGTGATTTTTAAACAGAGTTTACATCATTAGATGCATGGTAAATGTTAGTGTGTGTGTATATATATATGTAATATACAAATCAATATATATATATCAAAATATAGTACAATTTATATAAATTATATTCTTTTAGAAGTACTTTCGACTATACACTTTGTAGTCTTTATCAACTATATAACATTGAATAATCAAAACAAGACAACCTTTAACAATACCCATAGTTCAATTCAGATTTCCCACAATTCTGTTATCTTAACATTTTATGACTGGTGATAACAGAATTGTGGGAAATCTGAATTGAACTATGGGTATTGTTAAAGGTTGTCTCGTTTTGATTATTCAATGTTATATAGTTGATAAAGACTACAACGTGTATAGTCGAAAGTACTTCTAAAAGAATATAATTTATATAAATTGTACTGTATTTTGATATATATATATATATTGATTTGTATATTACATATATTGTGAAACGAATATAGATATCAAACTTTATATATATAATATATAAAGAGCCTGCTACTAGCTCTAAACAAGCTTATATATATATATATATTCTAACCCCATTTTTTAATATTAGTTTATTAGAAATTTATTTATTTATTTTATTTCTAACCCAATATTTTTTTATTTAGTTTAGTTTATTTGCACTTGTTGTTAAGGCAACCAAAATAAAGCAACATATCCATTAATTTTCCAATATGATCTAAAATACTTTTCATATAATACAATTGTACATTCAATTCTCTTAAGCCATGCCACGATTGTAATAACAACAATAATTGATAACTTATTAATTTAAAGAATAATTATAATAATATTAATCTCAGGGTTCTTTGTTTCATGTAAGGAAATGCTCGGCAGTATTGTGTTGTCGCATATGACTGGCATTCTGGTCGGCTATAGGAAACATTTATTTTACTTAAATTCAATGTGTCTTCATCTCTCATATCAACTGCTATATTATTTAAAGAGATGATAATTCTATTCAATAATGAAGTATAATTTTGAATAACACAGCTTTTTTTTTTTTCAGAATCTCAGTCAGAATAATAAAAAGACAAGGGTGCTTTTGTGTCCTTCCATCATCCATGACAACACAATAATATAACTAAGATTTATTACTTAGACAATTTAACTAAATGGGAATGGAATAATGTGCAACCAAAGTTAATGGTTTGGGAATAAATTCTTTTTTTTTTTTTTTTTTTTTACACAAAGGTGAATGTTTAGTCTTAAGTTTTCAACTCCATGAATAATTATCATTAAACTAAAATATAATGACATATTCCGATCTGCTTAACTTTATTTATCTGGTATATTAAGTTTTTAAGAATTTGGAATGATTTCGGACTCAAGAAAAGGTTTTGCAAATATTGTGCAAACACTTATATTTAGCATATAAAAACAAAAAAAATGAATCTACAACAAATTTTAACAAGACTATAATTTATTATTATCACAAAAAAAAAATATATGAACATTTATTCAATAATCCCATAGTAATACAAAAATATAAAATATAACTGACATTAATCTATATACTCTTTTGGTTATGGACTAGAGGTTACTACTTCTCCTGTATGCAATCATATGGATTGATTAACTAAAAGTACATTTCATTACCAATACATTGTTTATTACATTTTGGTAACCTTGTAGAAGTTTTTGATTCAAAATTATTGACTAACTATTTTTTTTTTTTTAAATGATTAATCCAATCATATGCAATACGCAAAATATTAAATTTATTTCTAATACATTTACTTTATTTATGGTCTTTAATGGGATAACCTATTCTAATTATAGGCCAGATATCAGAAGTTACACTTACCATCTTACATTTAACTTAATGCTAACTTAAGTTATGATACAAATTTTATTCATACGTATAATTTTAAATATGAGTATTATTTAATTACTAACCAGAATTAAATATTGCATTTGAATATTCCTTCAGTAAATAAGCGTTTTAAATTACGCAATTTTAATTACTTTCTCCACTGATTTACTTGTCAAATACTAGCAATATTTAGCAGCACAATACAGATATTGATCCTAGTTACTAACGCACTATTTATACTAAAGTGGATCTTGAGGAACTAACACCTCCAATATAACCTTTATCTTGCCCGAACTTTCAAAATTAAGCACAATAATCAACACCTTCCATGGTGGAGCTATCTTTATTTTCACATGAGGAATATGGAATAACCACGAAGGTCTGTAGAGTAATCTACTACATTAAAAAATTTTGGTGGTTTCTTGCCTCTTACTTGGGCATACAACGAACACACACCAAATACAATCCTCTCCTGGGATTTAAACGAATGAAGCATACTAAATGCTAGATAAATTCTTGATCGTCCTATCTATGAGAATCGATCACTTGGGCTATAAACATACCCGAACATTATATTTAAAATCTTCCTCTCATGGAAAACAAAGCTTTTGGGGAGATCATTTTTCATCCCACAAAATAAATACATTATAATTATTACCTATGCGAATATTAAGCATATACCAATGCTATATCTGGGCAGGATAAGTAAATACACTGATTATAATAAACTTATGTTACCGTGTATACTTTGATCAACATCTGAAATCAATGGACATCATAGAATAAAAGTATAATAATTTTAATTTTAATAAAAGAACATTCAAAAATAATTGGTAGCATACTATCTTAAACTAAATAAAGTGGATGTGTTATTTAAGAATAATTAGGAATAAATTCCTCAATTAATACAGTATAAATTCGTTTCAAAACTTTAACAAGAAATATTTTGTTATAGCATTTTTTTTTTTTTTTTTAGTTACTTCTGATAATTTTCAATATTTATTTTACCCCTTAAATATCTAAATATTTTTCTTTTACGTATCTAACATACAAAATTTCTACCTACAATTGTATGTAATAATTAAAACATATTTTATAGATTTTTTCTTTCGTGTTAAATATCAACTTAACCTACAATAATTATATTAAAACATACCTTTGTCATTACAAGGCTATTAAATATCACTTGACCATACAGACTTTAACCTATGTAATATAACAAAAAAAATACATATCATTTATAACTTAGTTTTAAACAATCATTAATTAACAAGTGCATACTCTCTCATTAGAAAATGTTTTTCTGTTGAGCAATTGGTCCAGGTGAAGAGCTTTATCCAGTCGTATTTCACGAAGCAAGTTTAAAAACAATAAATGCATGGTATTATTTCCTTTAAATAAAAGTTTTCTCTTATTTTGTGCGTTTAATAAATTAGGTAAAGAAACATATAGCAGAATTGAAGATTAATTCTTACTTGAATTAAACTACTACAATTTTGGGATCCAAGAAAATAAAATATACATATTCTAACATAACGAACAGTTGACGATAGACGATAAACATACACAATTTTTTTTTTATTGACGATACGTATACTTATTAGCTAGCTTACTTATGGACGAAAATGCGCAATTTTCCGAGAGATTATTATGATAATAACTGCAGTCAATTTACGTGTACAGGAAGTTTTAATAATTCCAACTGATGTATAATATAATATATCATTTATTTTTATCATTAAGTCACTAAGATATTTGGTTTTGTTCATACTTTAGGAATTATAAATTTTTTTTAACGGTAACTTCTCCGTAAGAATGTCCCTATATAACTTTTCCTATATTTACTCTGAGAAAGTTTATTTTTTTTTATTTATTTATTTTTTTTTTAAAAATATACAGGTGCATAATTTAATCTTATTTATCATTATTATTATTTCCAGACAATTCTTGGTGAATAAAACATATTTTAATGTATGTAACTACATTACTTGTAAAGGCAGACAATATTGAGAAAGAGCGCGAAAATGTTTCTAGTTGATTTTCCTTGGTTTCAAAATATTTCTTTCAATTATTTTTTTTTACTTTCTATACCAAGAAAATATCAATAAATGACATAAAGTTAATAAATAATTAATCTTTTCTTGGAAATCACTTCTTTTCCTTAATTTAGATATAATATAATTTTTGTGACTCTTTTAGTTATATCTGTCATTTTTGAACTTTAGCGCGAGACAATAAACTTTTAAGTATAAAAGGTTTTTAAATAGGTAGATGGCAAAGAAAATCAGAATATCTTATCAAAAAATTTTAGCCACACATTATATTATTAAAATTTTACTTTGATTACATTTATTTCTGCAAAATAAAATGAAAAAATTGAGTTACCAAATTTCAGCACTGTTCCTTCCTTGAAAACTAAAAGCAGACTATCTTTTTTTTTTTTTTTCAAAAAAAATGATCTTGATTATGAAATTGGTTGTTTCGTTTTGTTGTTGTTGTTTTTTTTTTTACTTTAGCGACCTCTTCCAGAAAAATAATCATTTGATTATAATATAAACAAAAGAAAGGAAAAACCTATTACAATCATATAGTTTTAGTATTATTTACCTGGATTACAAAGTAATTTGACAATATAAAAAAAATAATAATAATAAATACATTAAATTAACAATCAGTGATGTATAATTCTTTAAACATTATTTTTTTTTAATTCTTTTTTTACAAAAAGAAATTACAAGAAGTTATTGTGCTTTATGATAAGACACTCATCCACTCCCCCCTCTACCCATCCAAAATCAATTACTGTTTAGCTTTTATACCATATTAATTTGCTCTAATTATTAATATCTCAATTAAATTATTCATGTTCTCTCTTTAAAATGACATTGAGTTATTAAATCTATTAGTTATTCACCCAAAACATGCCAAAGTGAGTGAATAGCATACTTTATTAATCAATTATTACTATTGTTATTTTATCTTTTTATTTCTTTAAAGAATAGCATTGTTTTCCTGCAGAAATAATGCCAAGTAAACCAAGTGTCAATAACACTAGGTTACAATATATATATATATATTGTAACGATGTGTATATATTCACACTGCATACTGCATAGGTGTGTGTATATTTACAAGTTATATAATTTATTTATTTTTTAAAAATAAAATAAAAAAATTACAATTATATGTCAATATATAATAGTTTGAAGAAGAAAAAAAATTAAATAAAAATAAAAAGTACTAATATTATGGAATAAGTTAAAAATATTAATTATTGCTTATCTTTCCTTTCTTTTATGTATTTTTATTTTAACATGTAACTCTTTCCAAAGTACTTTTGGTTAAAAGCACTTTTTAATTAAAAGTTTATAAATAATTTAAACAATTTGTACAAGATAATCAGGTTCTGGAGATTAAGATTCTAGAACTGATTAAATAAACAATAAAGAACTAAAATGGAAAAATAAGGGAATAAAAAATGTACTAATTAAAAAAATAATGATCAAATGAATTGATAGCTTGGGTGAAAAATTGAGCAGTTGTGGAATCAGAATGTATAAAAAAACTGAAATCCTCTATTGTTATTATTTTTCAGTGATTCCGGTTATTCAGATTATTCAGATTGTTCGAGAAGATTTTCCAGAGAATTTTATAAAAGACAATTGTTGACCAGAGACTTAACTAAAGTCAGCTAGCAGCACTGAACAAAATCTACAAGCAGCTAAAACAAAAAAGTCCA
Source organism: Epiperipatus broadwayi (assembly GCA_028023455.1). Classification (NCBI taxonomy): domain Eukaryota; kingdom Metazoa; phylum Onychophora; class Udeonychophora; order Euonychophora; family Peripatidae; genus Epiperipatus; species Epiperipatus broadwayi. The sequence goes on from JAQFVV010012470.1 coordinate 1,556,084, forward strand.
GCATGATGGAACCATATTTTTATGGTCGTGTTAAAAGAGAAATATGTGGCTAGATCCAAAAGTTGGGTGTTCATTCATTTTTCCTCCACTTGTCTCCTGTATGCCATTAGCCAGATATAGTGATATATTACACTGACTTGCTTTTTTGCCAATGTTTGAACCTGCCATGCCAAATCAATGGAAACAGTTCACACCATAAGATGTGGAGCAAAGAAGAAACTTCACTTGTACTAAAATATATGCCTACCATGAATCTGACCAGATCAAAAGATAGGGTGATTATCCATATAAAAAAACAGAGACTGTGTTTAGACCTAGGTAAATATATTCATTGACATCATTATCACATGATCACATTTTCTATACTAGCACATTAATTGTTGATAAACAGAGCAAAACTCTCCATACAGTATTGCCACCTATGCTAAACAGAGTAATCAATGGATTGCAGAAGGCTTGTGCATAAAATCCCTATCTAATGACTACTCATCCAATATCCCCTGACTAGTTTCTGGCTTGTGGCCTTCGTCAGTGAGGAGCTTTGGATCTGAGAGCACTGCATCTAGATCTTAGGATCTAATGCAACCCTCTAGCAATCACCTTTTATCTCTACTTAACTACAAAACTATAGAATGAAATTGAAAATACAAAAAATATTTTCAATCTAAGCTCAATAGCTTATATAGTCATATGGGTCTGAACTCAGTTTAACACCCATACATTTTGGGGTCTTTGGCTCTTTTACAACCATAGCCACCACTATCCTATTAGGCAGGATTGGTGTTAAACCATTCAGCATCATATGATCACATTTCCTATACTAGCACATTAATTGTTGATAAACAGAGCAAAACTCTCCATACAGTATTGCCACCTGTGCTAAACAGAGTAATCAATGGATGCCAGAAGGCTTGTGCATAAAATCTCTATCTAATGCCTACCCATCCAATATCCCCAGATTTGTTTCTGGCTTGTGGCCTTCATCAGTGAGGAGCTTTGGATCTGAGAGCACTGCATCTAGATCTTAGGATCTAATGCAACCCTCTAGCAACCACCTTTTATTTCTACTTAACTACAAAGCTATGAGAATGAAATTGAAAACACAAAAAATATTTTCAATCTAAGCTCAATAGCTTATATAGTCATATGGGTCTGAACTCAGTTCAGCACCCATACATTTTGGTGTCTTTGGCTCTTTTACAACCATAGCCACCACTATCCTATTAGGCAGGATTGGTGTTAAACCATTCAGCATCACATAATCACATTTCCTGTACTAGTACATTAATTGTTGATAAACAGAGCAAAACTCTCCATACAGTATTGCCACCTGTGCTAAACAGAGTAATCAATGAATGCCAGAAGGCTTGTGCATAAAATCCTTATCTAATGCCTACTCATCCAATATCCCCAGACTAGTTTCTGGCTTGTGGCCTTCATCAGTGAGGAGCTTCGGATCTGAGAGCACTGCATCTAGATCTTAGGATCTAATGCAACCCTCTAGCAACCACCTTTTATCTCTACTTAACTACAAAACTATGAGAATGAAATTGACTATATAAGTTATTGAGCTTAGATTGAAAATATTTTTTGTGTTTTCAATTTCATTCTCATAGTTTTGTAGTTAAGTAGAGATAAAAGGTGGTTGCTAGAGGGTTGCATCAGATCCTAAGATCTAGATGCAGTGCTCTCAGATCCAAAGCTCCTCACTGACGAAGGCCACAAGCCAGAAACTAGTCTGGGGATATTGGATGAGTAGGCATTAGATAGGGATTTTATGCACAAGCCTTCTGGCATCCATTGATTACTCTGTTTAGCACAGGTGGCAATACTGTATGGAGAATTTTGCTCTGTTTATCAACAATTAATGTGCTAGTATAGGAAATGTGATCATGTGATGCTGAATGGTTTAACACCAATCCTGCCTAATAGGATAGTGGTGGCTATGGTTGTAAAAGAGCCAAAGACACCAAAATGTATGGATGCTGAACTGAGTTCAGACCCATATGACTATATAAGCAATTGAGCTTAGATTGAAAATATTTTTTGTTTTCAATTTCATTCTCATAGTTTTGTAGTTAAGTAGAAATAAAAGGTGGTTTCTAGAGGGTTGCATTAGATCCTAAGATCTAGATGCAGTGCTCTCAGATCCAAAGCTCCTCACTGACGAAGGCCACAAGCCAGAAACTAGTCTGGGGATATGGATGAGTAGGCATTAGATAGGGATTTTTTGCACAAGCCTTCTGGAATCCATTGATTACTCTGTTTAGCACAGGTGACAATACTGTATGGAGAGTTTTGAATTCTTAATAATAAATAAGCATAGGATTGCTATAAATTATAGTAATTTATGTGTATTCATATTTTGTTTTATGTTTTTGAATATTCCTTATTATTTATATTATATTATTTAATAAATGAGTTGTAAATTATTAGTGTCATTTTATGTCTCTCTCTCTCTTTCTTTCTCTCTCTCTTTCTTTCTCTCTCTCTCTCTCTCTCTCTCTCTCTCTCTCTCTCTCTCTCTCTTTCTTCTCTCTCTCTCTCTCTCTCTCTCTCTCAATTTAATTATGAGTAAATGGACAATTTTATTTAAATATTCTGTAATGCCCATCTCATGTTTTTTTATATAGCTAGTCATGGGTCAAGCACTTGAAGCATGCTAACATTGTCTCTTGAGGTCTAGTCTAGTTGACTAGATAGTTCCCTAGGGTTTTAATCCATATAAATATCCCCATGAGATGTTTCACATTTCATGCAACCAGAGAGAGTTATCTCGGTCTGAAAAAGTGCCCATCATTTTGATATTATTATTAAATCTCAGTCTGACCAGGGGGATGATTAATATGAAAATATTAATCATATTTACTCTTGTGCTTGAATAATGGGATCTTGAAAATCATATTAAAGATTAATATGAGTTAATAAAGTAAAATAATAAGTAATTAGACTTAGAATAATTCATAAAATTTTTATATTTTTGAATCTCATTACAATATATATATATATATTATATTGTAATGGGCACATACGTAAGTTACATTATTTTTTATTAGTAAACATTAAAAAAAAAAGTTTGCCAATAAAAATTTCTTTTTTAAGAATTAAAAACTGAGAATTAAAAAATCATCTTAAACTCGCATATATATAAAATCGCACAGATAAATAATTATTAAAATAAAACTTTATTAAAAAAAGAGTAGTTTAAAACTAAATTTTCAGAAAAGATTTAGAGATGAAAATATATGTGTAAGTTTGAAAACAAATTAATTAATCTTTTGTAAAATGGAAATGATTATTTTAATTAGTAAACTAGCCTTGGGCATTTAAATGTGTAAGCATCGGTCAGATAGGAAAACAATAGGAACAGAATGAACAGAATGGCAAATGAAAGAAATCCATCGGGGAAATCGGACCTCAATGGAAGGATCATCATCAATGATGATGTAATGTCCATTGGATCCTAAAGTTATGTATAAAAGAAAAAATTTGGAAATAAAAAGTGATTTGGTTTAATTAATTAGTTATTACGAGTGGACAGATATGTGTTAGTGCGGAGTTGAAGGAGAAGGGATTGAAAAGATGCACTCTTCAATCCCTTCAGTTCTGCTAGGAAGAAAGAGAAATAAACTACTGTTTTCTACATTGAGGATCAGCTGGAGTAAAAAACCTCCGGATGAATAAAACGGCCAACAGAATACCAATCTTTTTTGGACGGCATGGGAATTCACGTTCGAATGGCAAGCAACAGATAAAGATGAACTGTTTAAAACCGTAAGAACTTTATAATTAATGAACATTAAATTAAAAACTTTCCGTATTTAAATAATACAAATAGAATCCTATCTGACCAACGTAAATTAATATTAATAATGTCATTTGATGTATTTTTTTTATTTAAAATCATTTCCATTTATTTTTTTTGTTCTTTTAAGTTTCTATTATGATTTTTGTTTTTCGTTAGACTAAATTACATAAATGTTAAACTTTAGTCGGCCGTGAATGGCTATATAGATTTGTAAAGTTATATTAGGGGAGGGTAATCTTAGATTATTTGTTTCATGGTTGAATTGGGTCGATGAATTGGATATATTGATGCAGTTAGTAGATGTAATTCGAGATTTGCTACGGGCAGAATCGCTTGTATATGCCGCACACTTCCTCTTGCCTAGGGAATGTGATCGTAAGTTGGCAAAATGACCGCAGTCCATTTCTATGGAGTTTTTTTTTTATTGTTCTTCTCATTAGATAGATATAATATTTCCATCTGACAGAGTCAATGTTCTTCTCATTAGATAGATATAATATTTCTATCTGACAGAGTCAATGTCTTATCTTAACCTATTTTGTGTTGCCGTATTCGTATTACATTGAATACATTGATATATCAGATGGATTGACACCAGGTTGACTGCGAATTTTTAGCCTAAGGTTAAATGGGGATAGAATGTTTTATCTTCAAATGCAAATCTATGTAGTCCATTCATACTCGACACTCATAAATAAAATTGCATTAAAGTTAAGTTGGGTATAGATGCTTGCATGGGTTCGTTACCGGTTAATTATGTTTTTGGTTTTCATAGGTGATCAAAATATATAGACATTCGGTAAATACTGATACCTTATGGTGAGTATCTAAGATATATTTATTCGGATGTCTTTTAAGTTATTGGTGTTAATGTGGTGTCTTATGATGAACACCATTGGGTTTCTTGTATTCCCTATGCAATTGATGGTATCAATGATTTTGTATTTTGATCGTTTATGTTTACTTTGAAATGTTTTTAACCATGTAATCTATGTAACCGATCTATACTCAACATTATAAAACAAACTTTCATAAATCCATCTGTGCGAACTTAATTAAAATGTAAACTTATAATATTATAAAAATTAAAATGTAAATTTAAATTATAAAATCAAATTAAAATCTAAAATAAACATACTAAAATAATAATGTTAAATTTTATATATATATGTGCGTAAATAAATTTTTGTATGGTAATTACTGGCAGTGGCTTATTTTATTTATTTTTTAATATTGAAATATAATTAGATAAGATATTATATTACTAAATCTCTGCTACTCTCTGAGCTAGTGACTTGGGCTAACGACCGGAATCAAAATTTAAAAAAAAATAAATTTTTTTTTTGACTTACGTATCTGCCTACTTTATAAATTTTTCTAGGTTTAAATGCCTAGATGGCGCCCTGGAATGCAGATCATGGTAAGTTCTCTTTCTCTGGATAATTACAATATATATATATTTGATTAATTATTTTAAACTATATGCTTTTTTGTAAATAATCTTTTTTTTTACTACCACAGTGTTGAACTGTAATTCTGATATGAAGGTAATCATCCTTCACGCATGCACTGTACTTATAATATTCAATTAGCAGTGTTAAATACTAGTAAACTCTTGATCCAGGTAACAAAATAAAGACTTTGAAAAGATAAGACTAGCTATCTTATCTTTATACCTACATTCAATTGTATAGGCCATTCTTAAGCAATTGTTAATATTAACAAAATAGAAATGTAAATAAAGCTAATATATTCTTGCTCTCAGTCCAAGATGCTTAAGATTGGCTTATATAAATGTATGTAGGTGCAAAGATAAGGTGGTCATTCTTATCTTTTCAAAGTTTTTATCTTGTGACATGGTTCAAGAGTATACTAGTATTTAATATTGTTAATTGACTATTAAAGTACAGTGAATGGGTAGAGGATGGATATCTTGTATCAGAATTATATGCTTTTTTATAATCTATTATTGTGATTATTTCATTAAATAAATTATTTTATATAAATGAAATTTTGGATTTGCCTTTTGATTTAGTGACTTATGATTTTGTGGATAGTATTATTCTATCTTGTGATACTGTTTTATGTAATCTTCTTACACACATGATTAATAATTTGTTTTTGATTAAGTTAAACTGTTTAAAAGTCAATCATAATAAAATGAGGGGTATTCCTTTTTCTTATAAATAATCTTCATATTCAGTTAATATCTCCATTTTTAGTAAATATAAAATCCATTACAATAGTATAATTAACTGTGTGGTAATATTGAAATTGACCATAACTATTGTTACTTGAGTGTTTTTATTGATTCTAGATTATCTTGTTAAATCATATTGCTTATCTATGTTTTTGGTTATATCAGATTAATTATTCATATTATTATTTAGTAAAATTATTGCCTAGATCAACTTTGTTGACTATCTATATTGGTTGTTATTGAAGTATATTGGATTATAACATCTCTGTTTGAGATCGTTTTCTTGTTTATACACTATCCTCATTATGTATCTTGCAAAATTATAGTGTGTGTTATTTTTGATTGACTGAGGTTGACTTCTGTGCATGATATTTATAATAATTTTTGTATATTTTCTGTTGTTAAGCTTTATAAATATAAAGTGATTATTGGTATATATCATTGTTGTTCTTTTTTATCTTGTAAAGTATTCGTTCTTAATACTTGTTTAGGTAAAAAGTTTCAGTTAGCATTAACAGATTTTAATTTAAAAAGTCGTCATAGAAAATTTATCTACAATGGTCTCAAATTGTTTAATTCTTTTATGTTGTTCATATTTTATTTCCTGTATTTAAGAAATGTTTGAAGCTTTGGGCTATTGTATGGCATGTTACACGTGATGTATATATATTCTTTGTTGCTTGTTTTTTTTTTTTTTTTGTAATTAATTTTGATAGCTATTTTCTATAACCAGTATATATATATCTTTTTTGGTTGCTGTTGTTATTATTTTGGAGTTTGATGAATATTATGAATAATTGCCTGCACAAATGACTTTTTGTTTGGAATTATTTTGTTTTATATTGTTATATTTTTAGAGTATTATCATCATCATCATCGTTAACATTATCATTATTAGCAGTAGCAGCAGCACCAACATTTTAGCCGGATTTCACCAGCCATTGTATGGATAGTATAAATACCTCAGAAGCAGTTGGTGTCATTAAAGATTTGATCCAGCCAAAAATAACAAACAGACTCACACAGGAGAAAACCCCAAAAATTGTGCTCACACTTTTTACTTATGAAAATCTTAATTTTAAGGGAGAAAAAAACTAAAACTTTCACCATCAGTTAGTTATTAAGCCTGGTAAGATCCTTTCTTTCACTGTTTTTTTTTTTTTTTTTGGGGAGGGGGGAGACTAATAGACCATATATATGCATCTATATGAATATACTATATATATGCTGGAAGCTAACTAATTAAATCTTATTTTAATGAAAGCAACACTCAAAATGATTATCTTGTTTGTTATTTAAGGAATAGTGAATACTAAGATATGAAAAGAATGAAAAAATAAACCAAAAAAAAAAAAAATCAATTTATGAAGTAATAAAGTGGGCATTTGTTACAATGTTTTTGAAAGCGAATATTACGGAAAATTACTGCTACGTAAAGAGGAACAAAACGAAATTTTAGCAAAATTGAGAAGTATTATAAAACTAAATGCTAAAAGTATGTATATCAAATTGAATAGAATATTTATTTTAGGATTAAGGGAATTAATAAAGCAAGTTCAGGGAATATAGTGGCTATAGCAGCTAAGGAATACCAGGTACCAGCAGTAAAGTTTTGTATAGTCTGTGATTGGTCAATGTTCGTGTTTGTTTGATCAGTAAATAATGCATAACAAGATTGATTTATTTTTTTTTGTAAATAAAAATACTTTTTGAATGTTTTTTATTTTAACTATCTCCATATTTGGCTACTATGTGCCTGGCATGTAGACCTCTTGGTTAACTGAGCTATCCTGCAATGAATTAATCTTAAGGTTTAACCTTTATATATATAATATTAACGTAATTACCTTTGCCGTAAATATTTTTACGCCTATTGACTTCTTTTAAAACCTTATTTATTTTTACTCACACCTGTTCGTATTTGTATTTCATTGCGCCCAGGTGTTATATTATGATTACGAAAGTTTCCATGCGCTACTGATAAGAAGCTCAAAAACAAACTCGTCACTTGTAACTATTTCATATGATATTTCTAAAAGAAAACAAAATTTTACAGGCATCGGGTCACGTTACTGACAACATCCTACAACCTTCTCTTCTTCCTTAAGATCTTTGCTTCAGCAAAACAAACCCCTCTTTATCTCCAATTCCAATGTTTTTAAAATATTAGCATTAGAAAAAAAAATATTATTCCATTAGTTTTAAATAGAATTACAAACTCATTTAATTACACTTTGAAATTTAAGTTCTTCACAGGAGATTAAATTAACACAAAGAATTCTTAAACTTTTTCAATTTTTTTAATATATCTACAAATAGATTTCAAAGTGAGGAAATAACACTTTATTATAAGATTTATTGACAGTGATAGAAATATTTGGAATTGTTTCTAAATTAATTTGTGAGAGCATTTTGTCAATTTAACCAAAAGAATATAGATCAAATAACCCGTAACTTTAATATGTAATCATAATTTATTGGTTTAAATATTTTTTTAATATTTTTTTTTTTTATCTATATAGAGCTATTTACAAAGAAAAAAATTGTTTTATTTTTATTTTTAAATTACGTGGTTTATTGCAATTTAAGCGTTTAATAAGCTCTGCTCGGTTTAACAGCAAGTGGCAAACAATTGGAAAAGCTAAAAAAAATTCAATTCGATCAATATATTATAATTGACTATATATGATTAGTCGCTTGGATATCGTAAATTTCATACCCAAATGGCAATAACAACTATTTTATTTTACTTAGTAAGAATTGATCGGGTCCTCTATCACTACACTAAACTACACAGATATATATGGTCAACTAGAAGGAATTATAATGACCAGCCTGCAGATAAAATAATTGAATGGTTCATTATCCAGAAAGTCATGTGATAATCAAACATTGAATAAGATAGCATTGATCTTCAAATCATTACTCTACAATTGCATCAAACTACATAAGTTTCAACCTATCAGTCTGGTGCTTAAACATCATTTGACTCCAAAAGCAACTGACCACACTATGATTTTTTTAAATTAATTATTAAATTATATATGTTTATTATATATTCGCAGTAATTAAGAAAAGGAACAGAAATGTGGACAGTCTTAATTTTAAAAATTAATTATTTGGATGAATTTAAAATTATTTAACTCTTACAAAACAAATGGAATAAATGAAATACACAGACTTATGTATACCTGTGTCTATTTATGTAATAGACAGGGTATGAGCACATACTTTCACCTGACCCCCCCACTATTGCTGGTTTAGCATGAAATACGTATATTGGTGATTATTTATCTTTTCGACATATGGTGGGTCAGGTGAAAGTCTGTGCTCATACCCTGTCTAAAACAAATGGAGTGGAGGCTGACAACAATTTTTGATAATACGAATGTCACTTTAAACACATAATTTCCATGTTATGAAAAGTCTTATTGATCATATTTAATTTTGATATTTAGTGGGTCAGAATCTATTCGTTTTAATAATTTGTCCAATATTAGCTGGAAAATGGATTTTAGTGACATTCGTGTCTTTAAAAAATCATTTTATATTTATAATAGTAATTGAATGACTTTATTGCTTCAAGATTCATCAGAAACTTAAGCAACAGAAATATCTGATCTGGTTCAACATCCATTGACTTAAGCTCTAGAAACTGCCATTCTTCTAAGTACCAAGCCATGCAGATGATTGAACATACTAAAAAAAAAAAACTGCCCCATTTTTTCATTTGTATTCCAAACCAATAAAAGGCTTTCAAAAATTGATTGTAGGTTCAATTGCTTCAGTGGACTATGATCAGATTGGTTGATTTAGCACAATAATTTTATTCAATTGACTAAACTGATATTTTATTTTACTTTCCCCATTTAATAATCAATTCAGAAAACTTTAGTTTGGGGGAATTTGCTAGTCTGAGAGAAGACTATGAGAAGATGTTTTTATTAAGGCTAAGAAAACATCACCTAATTTTCACATGTGATACTTTGTTTAGTATATATTATTCTTTGCCAAAAAATCAAAAAGTGTTATGATTAGCATATAATTCAGATCATTAAAATACATACTTACCAACCTAGGATCAGACCTATGTGAATACACAAGCAAATTACTTGGGTTCAAAACTTAGAGTGTTTAAAATTTTCAAGGGTTTATTTTGTATATTATAAAAAGTGTAAGAGGTTGTTCACTATGCATGTACAATCAATTTTTCTTTATTGATAAAAGCTAAGAACCAGAAACTATTCTAAAGATTTGATGTTTTTAATTTTACTTTTATAAAAGAATTGAGTAATAATGTGTAATATTTTGTGTTTTGGGTTGTCTTGTTATTACGCACTATAATGCATTAGTTAATCAAGCTATTTATGTTGGCATAGGTAATTATACATTTCTTAAAATAATATTATAATAAAATCTAAATAACTTAAAATTAATAACATACAATGAAAAGTTGATATTAAAGATAAATATTTTATTACAACAAATTGAAATATTTAAACCATAAATTGGAAAGACTTACAAATGCTCAGCCAGATAATAACATTAAATAATAAAAACAGTTCCATTCTTTTAAATTTCTTGAAGGAAGGAAGCAATCCATGGATAAGATGTTTCTTTAGGGATATTTGGAATTCACAGTTACAGTTTATAGTTAAATTTAGTTTGCAAACATTTAATTTGGCATAATTTAGGATATGAGTAGTATTAACTTACCGGTAAGTTTTGAAAATTTATGTAGATTGTAGCATACATGTATTTCTTGGGTTGAATAGCTCATGACCCTTGATTTTAATCACTGTCAACATCTTTTATGTTCCTGGTCCATCCTACAGCTAGACTCCAAAGTTTTTTTGAGTGTTCCCTTTACTAGTGAAAGAAGGTCTCTGCAAATGCTCTGGCTCTCTCTTGCATGACACTTATTTCAGCATATGAGAAATCTGGCATATGATTAGTCCAGGATAGAGAAAATGCCCTATCCTGGAACCCAGGAAACATTTAGCCAAAAGTAAAGACAAGACCAAGATGTTTTTTAAAGCTATTTTTCTTCTTTTATAGTCTCAACCAGTTTTGAGATTTCTGCACATCTTTTTATATTTTGTTTTTTTATCAGAATACAAGTTAATAATCTTATACATTCTTTCTTATTTTTGAGATACAAAGTTTATTTTTTTATAACTTATTTCCACCATCTTTAATTAGCGTTAAGAGGTTTTCTCTGATTGTAATCTCTTGCATTTATAATTTCTTTCTTTTACTTATTTGAATAAACAATCTATATGCATTTACATTCTTTCCAATTTTAACTTTAACAAATAACTTTCTTTCATATGTCATAGCATCGGCCGGGACGCGAACCCACACCCGTCTGCAACCAACTACTTGCTTGCAAGGCGGGTGCGATGACCTCTCGGCTAACAACGCTTGACAACAAATAACTTTCATTATACATTTCCAAGAATAAATCATACTAACCAAAAAAAAAAAAAACACCAAATTTTGTCTTTTAAATGATCTTTAATTTTTACTTTTTTTTTTTAGCTTTTTAAATATTACAAATGCCCAAAAGCTCATGAATTATACTATTTTAATACGGGCTCAAATGAAAACTTGATTAAAATAATCAATACCTATAAAATATTGTAAATAAAAATTTGACATATATCCATTATACACTATTTTTTATTGTTTTTTTAGCTAACAATCCAGATCATAAGACTATACAACTATATATCTAATTCACAAATGGGCTCATTTGATAAAATAAGATTATATAAGTTAAGAAAATTGTATTCTTTTCTGTATTTAAAATATCAAATTATGACTCATTATCATAATTTGTATTTTTCTACAAAAATCGGACTATAAATTATTAAGGAACATTTGAATGTGATATTGGACTTTTAAATACTATAGTTTCCTGTTTTCACTGAATTTATTTCTTAGGCTTTTTATGAATATCTAAAATCATGGATAATAGGAAATTCTCTCTGTGTGTGTTATATATATAATATTAATCCCAGAGATGTTCCTCTAACTTCAAAATGCTGCTCACATTTGCACATCATTCACTAATATAGAAGCTGTCTTGCATGACAAATAAAAATGAATAATTTTTGTCAAGCATTGGTGGTCGAGAGGTCAGCGACAGCTGCTTTACAAGAAGCTGTCCCGGGATAGCGGGTTTGCTTCCTGGCTGATGCTATGACACATGAGAAAAAAAAATTGAATAATTTTCCAAGCTCTTATATAAATGTTAGATCTGACAATAACATTAATTAAATCAGTTAATATCCATGAAGCCTCAATCACATGTCTTATAATCTAATTTACAAAGGTAGAATTAATTGGCAATTCATTTTCAGTTATTACATAAATAGATTTGATGATAAAGGATATGGCATTAATATGTCCAGTGCAAAGAAACTGGGAGGTTATCCAATTAATATTATATATTACTTATTGCCATTTAATTTAATCATACATATTTGATAGTTTGTGGTTGAGTAATAATTAATTCTGGCTTTGTAAATCAGATTATAAGATAATATGAGTGAAGTGGTGCCATCACCCCTAATTTAAATTTCACCCTTGCAAATACTATACTCTCGTCAAATTGGGGAAAAAATGGAAATGATTCATTTTTATTTATTATATAGATAGCTTTGACACTAAAAGGAGTTGTATTGATATGATCAATGTTTAGAAGTTAGAAAGTTGTTTCTATGATTCTTATTTAATGTTGATTAATTTAATCTTGTGTGTATATATATATATTCAAATAATCCTTCCGAATGTTATGATATTTCAGTAATGCCCTCTATGAATAAACAAAAGTCTGAAATTCAAACAGCCAACTCAAAAGGATTTCTTTTGAAATTGTATGCTGAAATGATGTTATATATTGAAATTTAAAATTTTTCAAACAAAAAGCATGAAATTAAATTAGCAACAATCTTAAATTACTAGTGAACAAACACGTTTAGCTTACTTATACAAAAAAAAAAAACTATAACATTAATCATTTTAAACACTGCTATCTCACAACACAAATATATAAAAAAATATTCCAGTGTGCTAGCTGAAAATTAAACAGAAAATATTCAAATCCCTCTCCCAAATGTTATATTCAATGCCCTCTGTGAATAAATATAAGTCCGAACTGCAAACAACCAACTCAAAAGGATGTCCATTTGAAATGTATGCTGCAAACGGTGTTATATATTGAAATCCAGACATAATCAAACAAACAGCATGAAATTAACTTAGCAGCAATCTTAAATTGCTATTAAACAAATATGTTTAACTTACCTATGTAAAGAAAGGCTACAGCATTAGATATTTTAATCTTTGCTATCTCCCAACACAAATATATAAAAAAATATTCCAGTGCATATCACTAGCTGAAAATTAAATAAAAACTATTCAAATCACCCTCCCAAATATTATGATATTTTAGCCACACTCTCTAGGAAAAAAATATAAGTCTATCCTTATATTCAATTTTATGGTCTTTGTTTGAATAGGTATGAATTTCAATATATAACATTGTTTGTAGCATACAATTGAAGAGAATATCCTTTTGAGTTAACTGTTTGAAGTTCAGACTTGGGTAATTTGAATATTTTCTATTTTCAGCTAGTCACATGCACTAGAATATTTTTATATATATTTATGTTCGAAGATAGCAAAAATTAAAATGATGAATGTTGTAGTTTTTTTTTTTGTTAATCTTTGTCGTGTGTTTAAAGTTTGTTTGTTATTTGGACAGCTATCATGACATCTGATTGGCTGTCAGATAAGTATTATAACGAGTGCAAAGAGATTTGGCAGTATCTCAATTTATTTCAATTTTCAACTATCTGCACTTTGCAAATTAAATATTATTTATCATTAATTGATGGAATAATTTTTGCAATCCTATTTTTTACCTTTTTTTCATCTTCATCCAATTTTTTAAATAGATAAAAATATTCTCCATTGCATTTATTACGAATTCCATTTTTTCTTTTTAACTATTAATTTATTTTTTTATATCATTGATTTCTGCATTTTAAAGAGCTTATAAAAGTTTTAAAGCAGGTATAAATAGTAAATAGCAGTAATCAAATGGTTTTATTGCTTGGAAATTCGTAAGATCAAATGCTGGAATTGGAATTGATCCGATGAACTTGTCATATAGTGCGATGCTAAAATAGATTGTTAAATAAGTAAATAATTGGATTGCTTCATTGCTTCAGCATTTCATAAAAAGTTTGAGCACCAGAAATACCAAATCTAGAATTTATGCAAGGACTTTATGCTTCAAAGTCTAATACTCCATGACCCATGCAGGTAAAGTAATGATTGATCTCATTGCTTAGAAATTTGTAAGAAGTTTGAGCAAATGAAGTTACCAGATATCATGATCCATGAATTTTTATTTTCAGAATCCTGCTATCTATTAGTGCACTAAACCACTCTGATTATAATAAGGTTTCTCTATTAGTCATAGAGCCCTATTGCTTAATTACCTAATTCTATTACAGATAGGGAATCATTATTTGAAATTGTCTGCAGCCCAAATAATGATGTAGTAATTTTTAGTTTAAGAAAATGATCTTTGACATTTTGTTTTTGTCATGTCTAGTTTGGTACAGTGGGGGAATGGCTCTAGGATAGAAAATTCTAGAATCATGGTCTTACTCTGTCATTTTTAGGGCCCAAACTTTTTATGAACTCCTGAGCAATAAACTATTTGATGATGATTATTATTATTATTATCATTATCATTATTAAATTACTATTACTACTACTATTATTATTATTTATCTGGATACCATATTTTCTTGTAATATTGTTCAATTAACAGATGTCTAATATTTTCTTTACCTTCCTTACGCATCTTGCAGACTAAATCACCCATATTTCTCCGTTTACGTGTATATTCCCTTGTTGCTAAAGATCCCATTCAAGCCTTAAATAGTAAACTACTTTCCTAGCTATTATCAGAAATTAACTCACACCCAATATTCTGTTTACTTCTATATATATTTAAACTCTTTTTACTCTTCCATACTAGTTCTCCAACTCGCAATTTTTTATTAATCCATCTAGTCTTCTATCCCATTCTTTGTCAATATAACACTCAACAATTCTCCAGACACAATCCAAATCCTCTGCATACTGTACTACCTTTCTCACCCATCTTGTTGTCTATCCTTTACTCATAACCTGATTAAATACTTTGGTTATTCTCTTACTATCTGTAGATCTACTGAACATTGTCATTTTGCTTTTTGCATCTCTCATATAAAAATTTGACTATACAATTTTTCTTTGAATTGCTTTCTTTGCTGTTGAAACATCTGCATCTAAGCATGTTTTCTTACTTCTCTTTGTACTTTTTCTAAGTAATCTAACCCATCTTTACTAACACAATGTATCATTACCATATGTTAACCCTGCTATTGCACTCCCATACAATTCTTGCTGCATCATATTTATTATATGAAAACACTGTTAATTTCTTTATCAATTCCTTTTTTTTTCTTTGCTTCACTTATCAATTTTTTTCTCCCATTCATCCAAGCAATTTTTCTGATTACTTAAGACAATTCCCAAATAGTTATAACCATTTACCATATCTCATTTTATATCCCCAATAAAAATTCTTTCTCTTATCTTTCCCCAGCATCATTAAAATTTAATCTCCATCTCTTTATCCACCCTTGCACATGTCTTCTGCATAATTTCTATATCTTCTCTACTTTCTATGCTTAACAAGATACCACCAGCAAATAAAAGACCTGATAATATATAAATTCCCTTGATATCTAATAATGGTATTTCTACTCCATCTCCTAGTCTTTCTACTGCTCTCTCCATTTCTCTCAAATATAATAAAAACAAAATAGGTGAAATAGGGCATCCTTGCCTTAGTCTCATCTCACTTTTAACTCTGATTCTGTATTTCCTAATTGGTATGTATAGTAATTATTTTCATACAATATCTTAATAAGATCTACTAAAGCTTCATTCATTCTCAAATTTATTAAACTTACCCATAATCTTTTTCTAATTACTCTATTATATGCCTTCTGTATATCTATAAAGACCATATATTTGTGTGATTACAAATAAACTATCTCCTATATACCTATCTGATCTAAAACCTCCTTGCATTCCTTCTACTATATTATTTTTTTCCATCCATTTTGCCACCCTTCCAGCCACCATATATTCAAAAACTTTATATAACATAGATGTTTCCACTGTCCATTCATAATTGTTTAACTTTATATGATCATTCCAGCTATCTGGAAATTGTCTCTTGGGTGTCATCTTATTAAAACATGATAACAGATTGAATTTTGCCCCATTTCCTAAATTCATCACCATTTCTTTGCCCATCCATCTAAACCTCTAGCCTTTCTACTTTTCAATTTCTTCCCTGCCTCATTCAATTCATTTTCTGTAAAACTAATATTTCCATTACTATGTGCTTTTATGTTTGTTATTACTTTGTCTTTCACATCTAACATCTTTTCTATATCTATTATATACTTATTTAAGATTATCTCTAATTCTTCTCTAGAGCTACACTCTTTTTCTTCATTATTTAATAATACTATTTCTTTCTCTCCCCTACATTCCTTCTTTTAATATATTTTCAAAAATTTTTACTCTTATCTTTTCCTCTTTTGTTAATATCCCCCAATAATTCACTATTTAATTTTATTCTCTGTATATAATTATTTATTTTAGCCAACTTTTTTTAAAATAATCTTTCCATTTAATATTAACATCTTTTCCACTTTCTTAGTTTTTAATAGCACATTTATATCCTCTGCATGTTTTTCCCCTCTTTTTTACACTTTTACTAAATCTCACTTTTTTATTGCTTATATTCTTCTGAATATTCTTACCTAAACTGTATTTGTCACTTTTTCTACTCATCACATCAATCCTTATATTCATCCCCAACAAACTCTACCATAATTTCTTTTACTTTTATTTTATGTTATTCTAACTTATTATTATCATCCATTCTCCAGCCACATCTTTCACTATCCTTTCTACTTTTATTACTATTTTCCATCACATTACTAACCATTTCTATTATAAAGAAATTATGATTACTATTACATACTCTCTCTTCATTATCAGCACTTTAATTTTCTGTACTTTATTCATTTTCTCTTTTTCTACTAATACATAATCTGTTGTGTGAAATATATTATTTCTAGACTATGTGTATTGCTTCTCATAAATATTTGCTAAATTTCCAATGTTCAAATTCACTCTCTAACAAAAAAATTTCAAAAGTTGTCTATTTTTGTTATCCACAGCATCAATTTCTTCAATATGTTCATTCATATTCCCTATAATTATTTTTTTCCCCTTTTTTGAAATCCACTCCATTATAGTTTGACTACCTTCATTAGACATATACTCTATAGCCACAATCCATTCTTGTCTTCCAAACTTTATCTCAAACCACAAATGTTCTCTACCCTTTACAGTATTTAAATATTTTTTGACATAACTACTATACCACCATCCCTTTTCCTTTTTCTTTTCTTATTCATATCCTGCCATATCTAATATTCCAGAATAGGTTCTTCTTCTTTTAGATGGGTTTCCATTACTGCTAATACCTCAAGCCCTTCAGCTTTAACTGCTTTGTTTAATTCCAGTCACTTTTCTAATCTCCTACTACCTTGCATATTCAAATATCTGATTTTAATAATTTCTTTCTTTCTTACTACCTTTTATGAATTCTTTTGACTCCTTTCTTCTCTATTATATTTGTAATTAGCTTGTTTATTATTAGTTTCAGACCCATTCCTTCTCCATATCTACATTTATATCTAAATCAGTTACCCATTTTTACTTTTCACATCCCATCCATTCTTAACTTTCTTTTTGATAATACTGTAATTTAAAACCCTAACCACTTTATAAGTTTCCCAAAGTATAATGTTTTTCATAAATCAAACTTTCTAATAACTTCACTTTCATGTTTTGCTAATTGTAATTCATCCTTACTATATAACTCCCTCTTACTAATAAAAAAAAATCTCACACATTCACAACACAACATTATTTCTTTCATATATTTTTTCCAATCTCTTTTTATAAAACATACTCTATCTAATAAATACCTATTGTCAAATCTTGTTAGTAATCCAACCATTCCTACTCTTCTTTTAACCTTATTCAAATTACTAATCAATTCTTTATAATCTTCCATTACTCTCTCTGATGGCTCTGACAAATTAGTTGTCCCTACCTTAACATAAACATCTCTACTTTCTTGTTTCTTTATCTTATCTATAACATTCCTAATTCTAGCTCCAGGCAAACACACTCTTACATATCTTTTTCTATTATCTCTTGTAATTACATCTCCACATCCTTTAATTAATAAGTCCCCTATCAAGACTGTTTCATAGTTTACTTTCCCTACTTCATTTGTAACATTCTCTTCCACCTTCTGGACTTCTTTATCTATTTCTTCCTTATTATTTCTATTCACTAATTTCTTGATCTACTCACACTTCTTGTCTAACACTTTTAATTTTACTTCTACATTCTCTACCTTTTTCTCTATCTTTTTTACTTTTTGCCTAGCTATCTCCATTGCACTACTTATTTTATCATCCATATCTCTTGTCCACTAAATACATACTCTATTCTATCTTCCTTAACTACATTTTCCTCCATTTCTCCTGAACTTTTCTTTAAACTATCTATACCTAGAAACCATTTTTTCAATTCTTTTATTACATTTATTAATGATCTACTCAACCACACATCTTTTACATCAATACTAGTCTTATTTAAGCATTTCAAATGAAAAACTTTATCACACACGATATCCTCTACTAAAGCACACCTAATTTTCTCTGACCATCATATACATTGTGGGATGCAAATGCAATCTATATTTTCTTATTTTTCTAATTCCTCTGCTCTCTATTGAAATTTATGATTTTTCTGCTACTCTTCAAATCTCTCTATACAAAAGGAAAAAAACTTTTTTAAAAGATGATTGACAAACATGTTTTCTGCTAACCTTATCCCTCAAATGTTACCTTCTTTCTCAAATAAATCACTCTCTTTCTTACATTAAAAAGTTTTTTTAATAGAAAACCTACTGAAAAAAAAAACAACTAATCTTACAGCCTCCTTGCAATAAACACACACACACAAAATATGTTTTCCTTTTATATTTAAAATAGCGTATTAAATCATTTTCCAAACATTAGCGATATTTTTCTCAATCTTTCCAAATCCAATTAAATCTATCTCTCTACACTCCAACTTTCTTCTCACAACCACTCACTAAGTAAATATTCTCCAATAACAAAAAAAATTTCAGATGATATTAAAAATATATAAAACTTTAACTTATCTCGGCCTCGGGGTGGCCTTTGAGCATTTCATCATCAGATTTTCAATTGGATGGACGGTTGAAGAGTTGGAGGGTGTAGTAGATTGGAGCCTGTCCATTAAAGTATGAAGATTGTCTATCTTAATATATATCTGAGCACTTATAGTATATATGTGTGGGAGATGATAATCTGGACCAACTGATGATTGCTGGTTTAGCATGAAATACGTATATTGATGATTATTTATCTTTTCAGCATATAGGTGCTTGAGTGTATCAGTGATATTAGATAGAATGGAGAGTGATAGGTCATCTAAAAGTCTGTGATCATATACCCTATATTACATATATAGACACAGGTATATAATAAGCCTGTGTTTCAGTTATTAACTTATCTTGTGGAACAAATCTGCCACGTCAGCATAGCAAGGCAGTCAATAATGTTCATGTCACCCTTTAATTTTTTTCATACATTTCTGCCACCTATTGTAAACGTTAGTATTGCTTAATAAATCCCTATCCAATGCTGTGATATTGAATATCTTTGGACAGCAGTGGATATGGATTTATTAAGACTATCATCTGATATCTATTAGTTACTAAATGTTACAATAGATGGCATAGATGGAAGAAGAAAAAATGTATGCTGTTGAAAAACATGAATAAGCTGAAGTCATGTAATAGAGACATCTAATTAACACAGAGTGTTGAAGTATCTTAACAAGTAAAGTTTATTATAGAAAAATTCAAAAGATAGCATCACAAGATATCAAATACACAGACTAAAGGACCAGCGTGTAAGGTGGGTGGTTATATTTGCAGTTCATAGAATAGTTTGTATAGTCTATGCTTGTTTCAAGGTTGTTGCTTTTTGTCTTTGTATCCTTGTCTTTTTTTTTTGTTTCTGAAGTTGAGGTAGTCGTAGTTATATGCCTGTTGCTGTTGACAATGATCATTTTAGTATATCCACCTGCCATACACATAGCATGTAATTTGAATCCGAGCTAAATTTAGAAATTTTTTTATAATTATCAACAAGCTTAGAATTTTTTCTTTCAGTTAGGTGTCCAATCCAATCCACTTAGTCATCCAAAATTGGTTAGTTAGTGGGACTTTATTTATATTTAGGTTAGAGAAGAAATCAAGAATGGAAAATAGTAAAAACTTTTACTACTTGGCCTTTGGCAATTTTGATGAATACGCCTTTTCTATCCTTCTTTAGAAGTTTGTTGAAGTTATCTTTTGTCTCGCTTATATTTAGCTATATAAAAGTTGTTTTATCCTTTCCTCCATCACCTTTCATTATTTCATTAAAATTTCACCCTTAACTTCAATGAACATATTATATCACTAAAATGGCTACTTTCTTTTTTTTAATGTAATTATAACTGTTATTAAAACAGGCAAAACTCACTATATGTATTGCCTGCCACTCACTGCAAGTTAGAGTAATCAATAGATGCCAGAAGGCTTGTGCATAAAATCCCCATCTAGTGCCTACTCATGTAATATCCCCAGACTAGTTTCTGGCTTGTGGCCTTTGTCAGTGAGGAGCCTTGGATCTGAGAGCACTGCACCCAGATCTTAGGATCTAATGCAATCCTCCAGCAACCACCTTTTATCTCTACTTAACTATAAAACTATGAGTCTTAAATTGAAAATACCATAATATTTTCGATCCAAGCTCGGCAGCTTGTATAGTCATATAGGTCTGAACTCAGTTCAGTACCTACACATTTTGTCTTTGAATCTTTAATAACCATAGCCACCACTATCCTATTAGGCTGGATTGGTTTTAAGCCAATAAACATCACATGATCACCATTTCTAGCTTGCAGTAAGTGGCAATACGTATAGTGAGTTTTTGCATAGATATCTTGTAATTAACTATTTTTTTATTCAAGTCTGTTATTTTTTTAAAACTTTATACGATTTAATAGTTAACCTGTCTTTAAAAAAGAATAATAATTGAGTTATATCATATTTTTAAATGTCCATTTATAAATCTAATAATAGACTTTATTTTAAGCTGAAATCTAAAATTTATATTTTATTAATTAAATTATTGAATATGTATATTTCGTTGTCTTCATATATGTGTCTGCAAACTGAAGAAAAGAGCTATTTATAGATATAAATAGCATTAAGACGTTATTAATAGACGAGCATAAATAAAGAATTATTTAAATGATTACTTCTAGATTGAATTTAATATCTTATTAGATTCAAAATATTTAGATTAAAACCAAATTAATGCTATTTATAAACATATTAAACTTTGTACTTATACGTCTTATAATCATTTTTAAAAATTGTAGATGAGCTGAACTTAATTTGACATTTAAAATAATATAACAATTATAGTATAAACCGAATGGTTTGAGGTTTAATCGTTTAAAACTTCAGACAAATTTATTATTTTATTAGTACATTATAACTCAATTTGTCCATTTCACAACTATTCACCCCTGCAGAAACTCTTACAATCTTTCCTTATTATGCATGCATTTTGTAATGAAGCCTCGCTCGGGAACCTGAAAAGATCAAATTCCTTCATCTCCGTGTTCATGTTGGTATAAAAAGCATTTTGAGTATCTGCATTGGCAGGTGTTTGTAATATGAAGGAGTTTTGTACCTTCACTCATCAAGCAAGAGAGGATAGTTTGAGTTTCAATGCAGTTAAATAACTGCAATATGATGTATCTGAGATGAAAAATACATTGATGGAAACCAAAAAAAACTATAAAATGTTTACGTATAGAAATGGGTATGGAAAATTTTTGCTTAATTAGGTCAATTGCTCACATGATTCCAAAATTTAAGACATTTCTCAAATTAAATAAACAACCAAAAGCATTTTCTAACAATCCAAGAATTGTGGCACAAGAAATGAGATCGTTGCAAAGTCTCAAACTAATACTTTTTTAAATCCAACAATAGCACCAGTTAGATTTGAACTCTTTTTAAAAGATTACTGGAGTTGCTTCAACTAGGTTCAGAAGCACTCTTGATCTTCTGGTCCTTCAAAAGTAGAATTTAAACACATCTGACTTATGTAGGTGTGTGCATATATAAGCTATGAACCATTGTAAGTTACTAATCTATATATATACATTTCCAGAATTTATTTTCCAATTGGCCAATGCTTGTGAGTATTTATGTGTCTAAATGAAATCTATACATTAAATAATAAAATAATATTTTCAGGGTAGGAGACAAAATTTTAAAAAAAAATTAATTACTAAATTTAAAATGTGAGTTAAGATTTAAAAATTATATCAGTTAGATTAAATTTTTTTCCCATCCAGAGTACAGGCTAATGAAAGTGTTATTCCACTCAGGGGAAATTATTAAAATGTAGTTGTTCCAATGTGGTACTATTTACTTATTTCTATAAAGATTTTGATCCAATCACATGAAGTTGTAACTTTTCATGTGTTGAAATTATGACATTCAGAAAATAACCATATTCCAGAGTTGTGTAATGTTTCTATTGTCCTCTTTCCTTTTTCCAAGCAAATAGAATTTATCATTTAGATAATATAGTAAACAAAAAAGTAAATGCCTTTGAGAGTCAATCTCTTCACTTGACTTCCGAAGCCATCTGCTATAAGTTTGGGTAATCAATAGATATTAGATGACAACAGTGCTATTATATCATCATACTCAGAATAGTGTCTCTCTTATAGCTTAATAGTGACAGTATGTAGATCTATTGCACCACCCATCAAGTCTTCCTTCTTTTATACCAGCCTAAAACTAAAAAGTACTTTAAGGTTTTAAATCCAATCCAATTTTTTTCACATAGTTGATACTAAATCAATAACTATATTTTTGTGACTTTATTTTTTTGTTAGTTTGTAAATACTTTCACTATTTGACTGAGATATAAGATTTTGTTGAGATTGAAAAACAACAAAACACTAGGTGGCATAAATGATATAGAAGTTGATTTACTAATCGATACCCAAAATAAATAAAATTTATTAAGTAATGTTAAAGTGAAAATTAAAAGCCAATTTATACCCTTTTTCATAAAAGACTTTATTAATAAAACAAATGATATAAAATAACTAAATAATCAAATGGTTTTCTTTATTGCTCAGAAATTTATAAAAAAGATCCAAGGACCAACCATATTATTGCTCTAAATCAGCAGTCAGCAACCAGTAGTCTGCAGACCACTGGTGTTCTGTGACATAATTTTAATGGTCCACAAAAAAATTAAGATATTACTTAAATTCACTAAGCTCATTTAATAAAATTGTCAAATAAAAAATAAATTTTGTTTAAGTTATATTATTATATGTAAAATAAAACAAGAACATTATATTGCTAATTGATTTGTTACAAAATACTACTGTGATTTGCAAAACATCTACCTCAAAGATGTTTAATTAACCCCTATTCAATTAGCGGCATAGAAAAAGTAACAAAATAAGAATACTAAATTCTGTACAATTGACTAGATATCAAATTTAACTACAGCACATCCTTGTGTTATAATTAAAATTATTAATATATAAATAAATATTAGATATAGAGCTCGCAAATAAGCTCTTAACAAGCTGTGCAGAATACCTCCAACCCCAGACCAATCTAATGCTTGAATATCCTAGCACCTCACTGAGTAAGCCAGTAGCAGAAAGCAGTCTAGGGTTGGGGATATTCTGCAAAGCTTATTAAGATCTTATTTGCAAGCTCTATATATAACATTTGTAATACAAACTTGTTAAATTAGGTCATGTGACATATGACTTGATTTCTTTATAAATATATATATATATCATACTCAACGCTCGTATTAATTTGTATCTTTAAAAATTATGTTAGTGGTCTGCAATATGTAAAAGGTTGCCAACCTGCTGCTCTAAATCATGTAAGTAAGAATGTAAAATGAAACATTATTATAATAATTTATAATATTTTGAAGCATATTTTGTGAGAGAGCAAACTACATAAAAACTAATGTTTTCACAATAACTTTGAGTTAGTGAAAGTATTTCAATATTATTGCTTTAATAGGGTATATGAGCACAGACTTGCACATGACCCACCACTCTCCACTCTATCTCATAACACTGAAACACTTAAACACATATATGTCGAAAAGATAAATAATCACCAATATACATATTTTATGGTAAACCAGCAATCATCAGTTGGTCCAGATTATCATCTCTACATATATATGCAATAAGTTCTCAGATATATATTAAAATAACCAATCTTCATACTTTAATGGACAGGCTTCAATCCACTCTGCACACCAACTCTTCAACCATCCATTCAATTGAAAATATGATGATAGAATGCTCAAAGGCAACCCTGAGGCTGAGATTCTCATCACACCCATGTTGACCTAAAGCCAATCTGACCCTTCATGTATAGAACATAATCCATAGAGATTTTAAAAAAACTTTCTGCTAGTTACAAATTTAGAAAACATAGAACATATAAAGACTTATTTTAAAAGTAATGAGAACTATAAATAAATTAATATGCAATGAAAAATGAATGGTATGTACTTAAATAAATTTAACATAAAGAAACCGGAGCATATGTTTTTCATTTAGAAATATCCTAATATGATCAAAATGCACCAATCAAAATTTATTTCACATTCATGACGTATATAAGAACACATTAAGTAAATTTAAATACTGAATGAGTAAACTTGAAAATGCTTTCAATGGTTTGAAATTTTATTTTCAAGTATTCATCCCATAATAATCGAACTACACTTTGTTAATGTTGGCTTAATTCCATTGCTGGTATTGGCTTCTTCCATCAAGGCTGGCTTGATTATATGGGTGTCCTAGATCTGATAGATGCATGGCAGAGCCATTAACTGCACATTACCTAGAAATTGAAGAGGCTTGTGAGCAATATCTTATTATTTGCCATTCTGCTTTTCAGCAGTCGTTTTTTTTTAATCTTGTTTATAATCACATGACAGAATATTTTATCTTAAACATGATAGTTATAAGAACAACTTAAAGACAAACAAGTATAAAGAAATACTGATTACTTTTTTATCAAGATATTTTATTTTTTTACTATGAAATAAAAGTAAATAGTGGACTGTCCATATTATATGAAGAAGAATAACAGAAACATTACAGTGATTAAAATTTTTAAGACATGTAAATACCAGCAGGTTAATTGACAGTTTTTAGAATGTGGAAAGCCTTTCAAAGTATATATAGAAGTGAAATAAATATAAATATATATTTTACATATCTATTGCAAAAGATCGCTATAAAACCAAAATTAAATTTAAATTTGGCATTGAGATATTCCTTCTCAAGAATGGTGCCTTGAAAAGTGTTAAATAACATATTTACTTATGATTCCAGAACCCAATCTGGCAAGATATAATTTGGAAAAAGTAATTAAATAGTTTAATGCTTAGAAGATCACATGATGTTTAACACTGAAAGTGATAGGTTGAATTGCAACCTATGAACATTTAGCCCTGAAACACTTTGCTATTGCATTTTATTAAACAGGACAACAATAGGTAGTTATATACAGAAAACACACAGTGTCCTATGGAAGACACCAACATGGATACATGGACAATCTGTTTTGGGTTTCATACAGTCCTTTACTACTTTAATCATGATTATATCTGCTTAATAATTTATTATATAAAGCTTAAATAACAAATTATTTATATTTTATAAAATTTGTCTGATTTATGATGAACAATATCTCATAAGACTGACTACTCAAATAAGATTGATCATACCTGATCTATACTAGCAAATATCGAGATTATCTTTGCTTCTGGTTTGGTTTTCTAAACTTTAATTTTGAAGTCATCTATTGTAAACCTGACTAATTGATGGACGTTAGATAGTGGTATTATTACTTTTACATTTCCAGATGAGTGGTCTGACTTATAGATTACACCAAAAAAAGCATTTAGATTTAATATTTCATTTAGCAGCCCTTTTAAAACCTTTATACTAACTATCAAATATCTTAAATTTTAAATTCAATACAGTCTATCTCTATATTAGTAAAGATAAATAAAATAAAAAATTATATAACATTACAATACTAGCCAAAAGATAAAGGTTATGAGAGAATTTTATTAAAATTCTCTCACAACTATGTTTTCATCACAACTATTGTTTCATTTATTAACAAATGGATATTCTCGAGTAAAATTCAGTTATCTTAAGGTTTGTAATTTTCAACGGACACCAGATGGCAGTGCTATAGTGTGAAAAATCTAATAGTTCTTTAAAAAAAAAAGCAGCTTTTTACATTGTTTAAAAATTATTTATTTTTTAATAAATTAAATTTATTCAAAGTTTTAAAGTAAAATTTCAAATAAATGTCTAAAAAAGAAAATATTTTTAAAAAAAATGTTTTTTTAATGATATAGAAATGATTTAGCAGGTGTGTTTTATTCATCCACATTTCATTCAAATTCTACAGTTTTCTAAATCCTATAAATATTTTTTCATCTTGGCATAGATTAGTCCTCAGTTAATTATTCATTTATAAATTTAGGAGAAACAGTATGGTTAATTTTCATTTATATCAATAATATATTAATTAGAATATCTTACAAAATGAATTAAATTTTCCTTTAAAAATAATGAAATGGTTAATTACCCAGAAGGTCGTGTGATATTAGAAAGTAGAAGTAACAGATTGGGGTTCGATTTAGAAACTTTTAGCTTTTAAGTTCATTTCTATATCATTGTGTTAAATTGTACAGGGCCATGTTTCATTTATTGGAATTGTTCAGGACTTTCAAAAAAATGTTTTGATGAAATATTAACAAGTTACAACTGGCTGGGTGAATCCTCAAAAATTTTCAGGTTGTAAACAAATCTTAAGTTTTTTTTTTTTTAGATAGACAATTCACAATGCAAAACCAGTTAGCCATCAAGATAATAGTTATTAAATTGATACTTAGTTCTTCTTATCTAGAAAAAAATTGTCTTGATCTTAATCTGAATTAGTCCCAAAATGTTGTGTTGATTGTAAGAATAAAAAATATGATTGTAACATGATATGCCCTTTACTTCTGGTATTGGAAGATGGTGGTACTCTTATAAGTTCTATTCTTACAGTTACTTTTATCTTTAACTTATTGCTGCATTATCCCAATATTAACTTCTTCTTTTTTTTTTTGAAAATGTTTTAAACATCTAATTTTTAAAACCATTTTAAAACTCTGTAATTATATTTTCTATTCAAAGCATGATGTCAATAACAGTTATGGTATTCTTCCAATATGCTATAACTGATTGTTCATCCTTTCACAAGTTATTATAAGAAAATAAAACCCGTCCCTACTTTACTTGAGAGAGTTAGAATAAATGGATATCAGGCTATCAGCATGGATGTGGAAATTTGGATATTTGATAAATCTAGCTCACTTGATGAATACAATGCACACATGTAAGAGAGATAGTCTCTATTTCTGTGCTGTAGATGGTTTATCTTTTTTTTAGTGTATAAAATATGAATAATAAAACTGAATAAATAGCTTATAGTAGGTCAAGATGCCTTCCCAATAGTTCTTCATAGAGGGAATCGTGAAGAATAATTCAGCTCTCACCAGGTTTATCAAATCAAGCAGTTTTTCACAAATATTTTGTTCTCTAGCTAAAGATGACTAGATATCACTTTACTGATTAGTGTCCAATAATTTACTAAGATGGCTACTAGTTACCTGAAAAAAATCCTAAATCTCTTGAAAAAGAACTTTACTTGATTTGGATTTAAACACCAGAGATTGCTATGAATCAGCTATCTGAAAGAAAAGAGTGATCTCTTGAAAGAACATCAATGGATCCAGATTTGAGTCTCACATCATAAGCATAACAGGCAGATATGCTATTTCTGCACTGTAAGATAATTTTATAAAAATTGATATACTTCATCAAACCAATATACTCAGCAACAGCATTAAATAGACAAATCATCGCTCCTACTTATAAAACCTTGTAATGTCTTTTGAATATTATATTTCAATCATAGCTTACTATATATATATATATATATTTTACAATTTTATCACATCATTCAAATATTAAAATGCCAAGAAATCTCATAATAAAACTCAAGATATTTTTCAAATAATTTGCACATCCTAAATCCATTCCTAACATTTGGAATTTATATCCATATGGGCAGGAGTTCATAAGCAGTTCAAGTACTAGATATGATAGAGCTGTGTCATGATCCATGGATTTTGAACTCAGTAATTTACTATTGTTATAAAGCATAATTAAACATGTTAACTGTTTAAAAGGAAAGGATTTTTTAATGTGTGCTTTACTAGCTCTCACTTATGGTTCTGAAAATTGGACACTTAACAAAAGAGCAATACATAGGCTTGAGGTCACAGAACAAAGTGTAAAGAGATGTACTTTAAAAGTAACAAAAAAAGATCAAAAGCTGAATACTGGGTAAGAGAACAAATAGATATCACTGACATCATTGAAGAATTAAAAATACCGATATTGCTAGAAATGATGACAATATACGAACAATTAAAATCTTGAACTTGATCTAAGAAATTATAAAAGACTTAGAAACAAACCACATGTGAAATGGATAATATGAAATAAGGAGGTTTGATGATACAATGTGAAAAAATGAGACTCAAGATCGGAGAAACTGGATTAAACTTGGAGAGACTTTCATCCTGCATTGCATTAATAATGATTGAAAATGATGATGATGATGATTCATAGTTCTAAATTTTTGATTATAATCAGTATTTACTTTTTAAAAAATGGCTAAAAAATATTGTTAGTATTTATATAATTACATTTGTGGGTATGATGTAGAGGCAAAAGGTCGAAGAATCTGGTTTAAACTTAGAAAGATCTTTGTCCTTTCTTAGATCAATAATTTTTAAAAATGATGATGATGATTATGGATCGTATTTTTAAATTTTTTATTATAACCAGCGCTTATTTTTTAAAAAAAAAAAGTCTAAAAAAATGTTGTTGTTGGTATTAAGGTAATTAAATTTGTATTTACTTTAACAAAACTTTGACTAAATATTAAAGTTATTTTAATTCTAACTATGTTCAGCTTTGACTTTTTTCTTTTTTTAAATAGAGAAAATATAATAAGTAAAACTGTATAAACAAGCTTTAAATCAGGAAGGAGCTATTAAAAACATTACCAAAATATATCCGCATTATTTTTGAGAAAACATATACGTACTGTTTTTTTCAAAACAAATATTAGTTTTAAAAAAATGCTTAAGTAATAAAGATTTTAATTCATTAAAAAAAAAAAAGTTACTCTAACATTAGTAGTATGTCAATAATTTTTTTCATGCGCTCAAATTAACTTAATACATTGGGACATTGCACTTAAAGATCTGTAATAGAATGCAAACAAACAAACAAAAAATGTATAGTTGATATTAATATTTAATATACTGACGTTTTTAAAAAAATCTTTTCGTATTTTATAATAAGACGAAGTTTAATCTAATCTTGGAGATGTATTAAAATGTTTTAGAAGAATATGACTGCAGATAATCAATCTAAAAATCAAAAATATATAATTGTCTCATTTATTAAACAATAAATATCGATAAAAATAAAATGTTCTCGCATGTTCTTGCATTTTTCCCCAATTTGAAACAATATAGAATCTAAGTATAAACCTTCAGAGGATGTTGCTAAGACAACTTTTGATATTATTTTTATACTTTTTTTTAATAATAAAAGGCAGTAATTTTTTTAGTAGAGCCCTTTTCATATTATTGCCAGCTTTATATATCCCACTTATGGACCAAAATCAATCAATCAATAGTATTCTGTCCTATGCACAGGTCTAGAGAGTAGTCCCGTCACAAATTCATCCATTTCTCCTCATTTTTTTCATTGACCAGCCCTTCAATTCCACATATTTTTTTCCATCTCTTATATCATTCAGCAAGATCAATCTTTTTCATCATCACCATTCTCTCCAAAACTTCTTTAACTAAATTATTCTTTCTCTTTAATATTGTCCAACCCAGTTTTCCATTTTTAAGTTCCTCAACCAATTTTATTTTTCATTTGCTCTTTTCAAAACTTCTTCATTTGTCATTTTATTCATCCATCTAATTTTTCCCATTTTTTTCCATGACCACATCTCAAAGGCTTTCTATCTGTTTTTAAGTTTTTACTCAAAATATCTTCCAAAAAGTTGATTATGATCTTTTATTTATATATCGTGTTGGCTAAAAAAAAAAAAGTGTCCTGCATGGCTTTCTAATTCTTCCTACTTTTTACTATCTTAATAGTATTTATTCAATTTACAAATTGCTTGATCTTTCATTGTATTTTCTCTTGAAATGTTATGTATGCATCCATTTTATAGGGTCATGGCATTTTAAACTTTACTCCATCATATAAAGTGGTGTTTTTGAGTTCACATTTTCAAATTACACATCACATTTTTCCATTGCTTTTTAACCCATTCTTAGTTCCCTACTTCCTGTTTTTTATGAAAAATCAAAATTACTTGCACCAGACTGAGATTTATGTACATCTAAAAGAGCTTATTTCTCCCTCCATACACTATCAATTATATAATTTTGTAGTCTTCAGTACTATCACATTTCAGTCTCTCATAATCACTAAATTATGGTATCTGTCCTAGGTATATTGATTGGTATATATATATATATATATATATCACTAAATTATGGTATCTGTCCTAGGTATATATATATATATATGTTTGAGAGAGAAGGAGAGAAGAGGGATACTCTTTATTTTTACCCTTGATTGTTTGTTTTAACCTTTGTGTTCTTAAGATTTGTATTTAAGCCACCTCACTTTTATTACTCCTAACATTTATTCCATTTCATTCACATTTTATAAAAACAGATAATACCAGAAAGGGTTTATATCAGATCTAATCGTTTTTTTGTCTTTTTAGTTGGTATGTATATTTCTAAAAATTTATAATTAATATACACTCAAACATATAGTTGGACATATGGGAGAGAGAGTCTCGTCATGCATTAGGGGAACATCTGGTTATCATTTCTACAACCATTTTTTAAATTTGGGCTGAATAATCTTGGAAAAATTTGTAAGCCTATTGAAATTTTTTTAACAGGTTTAGAATTTTTCTTTCTGGGATCTAATCCATGACCAACTCAATTAATGACCAACACTGGTCAGAAAATCTTCGGGTTTTGATTAAAAGGCAAAATAATGATAAATTTTTCAAACTCTCAACTCTTGTAATTCAATAAACCTACTGAGTACTGCTTTCATCTTTATTGGTCCCATGACCTATTGGAGATGTCTGTTTAAAAGTTATATTGCTCTACATTGTAAAGGGAAAAGGCCCCCATATTAATGGACTTCAATGTGTGTGAGAGTGTGAGCATAATTATAATTTCTAGAAATATAAAATGATATATATATATATATGAACTCTACTAAAATTAAAGTTTATTAAATAAGTAAGCATATAGTTTATTGCTCAGGAGTTTATAAAGAGTCCAAGCAATGAAAATGATGGAGCAGAATCATGTTCCATAGATCTCCAGAATCTTATGACTCTGTCACTGCACTAAACCAGGCAGGGGCATTGAAATCTTTATGTAATGTTTAATAACTTATAATAGTTTATAACCAAATAAGTGTAATTTTATTTAAACTCTGTATGGATATTATTTTACATTAGTATATACATATGTATATATCGAAAGTTGATAAACACAAATGAGTTCTTGTTAAAAAGTACTCGTAAAATAATTTTTTGCAATATGTATGTATTTGTTTTTGGAACAAAAAAATTTAACAGGCTACCTATAAACTAAGATTCTAGGTAATATTGATTTCCTGATTTCAAATCATCTTATAAAAGATAATTCTAACCCATTATTTGATTTTATTTTCATTTACTACAGAATTATAAATGTAGATTTTCCTTATCTCTACTCTAAAACCATATATACAAGAAGATTGGTTTGGATTCAAACCTTAAGTGGCTGTCAAATATATAACTTCATTGACTCCAGATTTAGATCCCAATTCCTTGTTGATAAAGGCAAATCCAGAAACCAGTCTAGAGAATAGAGCTTGATTTGCATTGTCACGGACATTGAAGCTTGAAATAGATAACTATAGACTAAAGAACAGACAAATGCTGTTATAAATGATGTTGATATGCTACCCATTCTCAATTAACAATTTAAATAAGACATTCAGAATCCTGTGAATAATCTTTATTTAAGAGTATAATGTTAGTAGATCAAATGATTGTATGAAATAGCTAACTTTTTTTTTACTTTCACAGCAAGCTTCTTCAAATTCGAGTCCAACAAAGTCTGAGCATTAAGAGGATTTTTCCCTGAGTTTATTTAAATGTGTGTCGACCATTTAAACTTTGTCTTTTTTAAATTTTAACTATTTTAAAAGTCATGCCCATAGTGTTCTTCAAATACTGTACACATTATCCAATTCAGAGTTTCAATAATGCTATTATACTTTTAAAAATCTTAATAGCTTCCTGCTTTCCAACCTGTTTCTAAATATGGATTCTTATCAAAATTGAATGTGGGTTTGATAAACTGACAAACAGTAAAAGAATTGATGCAGTGGCCATTTTTAAAATCACAAATACATTGAACACTGATTTTATAGATCTTGACATATATAAGTTTATTGCATGATTTGCATGCATGGAAGTTCAAATATACCATAAGACACAATGAACTTTTATTCTAGGGATACTAACTATGTCCATTATGAGATTTTCATAAAAAACTACTCTTGGGGCATAAAACTATTTGCCATTTTGTATATGTAGTAGACATTGTATGAAAGTTATTTTTTTATCAAGGATGCAGCTATGGTTTATTCAGGTTCAAAAACTAACTCCAGAAATGATTTTAATATTTTTTTTTTGTATTATTTCCTTTATATTTTGATTGTCTAGCAATTTTTTCAGAATTGAAATTAATAGTATACTATATTTTTTATATATTATTAGAAAATTTACAGTATGAAATATCATGTAAATCAATTGGGAGAAGGTCTCTCCAATTATCATATAAAGTTAATATCTTGCAAAAATTTGTATCTAACTTCCAAAGTGAGTCCACTTTATTGCCATCAAAAAATTATGCAGAGGTCAGGTTTAGACAACAATAACTGAAATTCAAGAGCTTACAAGGAAGATAAGTTAAACAATAATAACTGTGAGAATAAAATTTAATTATTATAGAAGTAAATAATGGCGCATTGCTATTGGTTGAACTTGTAAAATCATTAAGTATTAATTTCAATAACCTTGTACATAAATATGAAAGAACATATATACTAATTATTTTTCTACATATCTATATTCCTTTTATATCATTAAAATTAATCTTTAAAAAAAAATCATAGGTTCAATATTAATGGAAATATTGTAATAGTATTTTTCATATTTAAAACCATTTAATCAACCCAAGTAAAATTTCATATCAGTGTTAGCTATAGACCATATACCTGAAAAACTTCTTAAGCCTATTTATGATCTATTTCAAGATCCAGTTAGCCTGGATTCAAACCCTAGGTTGTGATAGTTCCAATGGCACAGAACTTTTTTTACATTATATAACATGTTAATATTAAAGATTTTAAGACTTCTCATTCGATAATTTAATATACAAAATTAACAAAGCATATGCCACACTTGAATGAGAAGCTATAAAGATACACAGAAATTATTACACGCTAAGCACTTTCGAGGTCTTTTGCCTCATATTCATAGCAGTATGAATATGAGGCAAAAGACCTCGAAAGTGCTTAGCGTGTAATAATTTCTGTGTATCTTTATAGCTTCTCATTCAAGTGTGGCATACGCTTTGTTAATTTTGTATATAACATGTTAATTTAAATTATAGATATGGGTTTGCATTTATATATATACATAATATATGTATGACTCTTTATATATAGAAATTAATTATTTGTCTTTTCCTCTTACATACAATAGCTCAATTAGTGATACTATGCCTATAGCAATTGCCAAAAAGTATTGTCTTCAATCAGACCTTGAGTTTTTATTGAATGTGGATACATTTGTGTTGGGACTTTATTGATTAGTATGAGAAAAAACATGTAGATATTTATGACCATGTAGTATGAAAGGAGATCCGGAAAGGGATTATATTTTTGCTTGCTATTTTTATTTAATAAAAATAATTGAAGTTGATTGTTTTCTTCCTGGGAAAAGGTGCTGGAAAAATATTTTAATTATATGGTGACTTGTGTATCATTAAATCTTTCTGATATTATTGGAAATATTAGTGCATTCATAAGAAATCCAAATGTTTAATCGTAAAGTTTATCATTAAAAAATAAAGAAAGCAATAGCTGAATAGTTGTATACTTAGACATCAAAACAGGCAAAACTCTCCATACAGTAGTGCCACTTGGTGCAAGCCAGAGTAATCAATGGATTCTAGAAGGTTTGTGCATAAAATCTCTATCTAGTGTCTACTCATCCAACATCCCCAGACTAGTTTTTGTTTTGTGGCATTCATCAGTGAGGAGCCTTGGATTTTATGCACAAGCCTTCTGGCATCCATTGATTACTCTGGCTTGCACTGAGTGGCGCTACTGTATGGAGAGTTTTGCCTGTTTTAATAACAGTTATGAGCAAGCATAAGAAATGGTGATCATGTGATACTTAGACACTGTAAAACATAAAAAATAAAATAATTGAATTGTTTTATTGCTTCCACATAAGAAATTCAAGGACCAGAAGTACCAGAACTGGAATTATCCAAGATCTTTAAGCTGCAGAGTCTGATCCTCTTACTGAACCATGTAGGGGTCTTAGATATTTGAACACCAATAAATGAGTTTTCATTCTGGAATCTTTACTTTTTGAGACTTTTTACTCTCCTATATTAAATGATGTGTGGCTACACAAATATGTCTTTAGGATCAATGTTTATGTGCATTTTAATTATGGGTGTTTTGTCTCTTATAAACAGTTGTTTTTATTTAATTTACATGAATTATTTTACTTATTTTCAATTTTGTACAATAATCTGTTATTTTTTTTAAAATGGTGATCAAATGGTTCATTGCTCAAGAGTTAGTTCATAAGAAGTTCAAACACCGAACATGACAAAGCTGGACATGATCTGTGGATCTTAAGTTCCAGAATCTGCCACTTGGCCACTGAACCAAACCATACAGGTTTTTTTTTAATATATTGTTGTTATTATTATTTTATAATAACTGAAATATAGGCTTATTATATACCTGTATCAATATATGTAATATATAGGGTATATGAGCACAGACTTTCACACGACCCGCCATTCTCCACTCTATCTCATAACACTGATACACTTGAACACATATATGTCGAAAAGGTAAATAATCACCAATGTGAGTATTTCATGCTAAACCAGCAATCAATCATCAGTGTGTCCAAATTATTATCTCTACACATATATGCAATAAGTGCTCAGATATAAATTAAGATAGCCAATCTTCATATTTTAATAGTCAAACTTCAATCCACTCCACACTCCAATCTTCAACCGTCCAACCCAATTGAAAATCTGATGGTGGAACTCTCAAATAGTGTTTTGATATGTGATTTGTTTTTTTATAATTAAACAAGAAAAAGGTCCTTAACAAAAGGTTTAGTATTCAGTGCACGAAAGCTGATTCCTGAAATGAAATCCTCTTTATTTGTTCCTAGTAAAGATTCCTTTTTACCCATTGTGCTTACTAGGGCTTGGCCAATTGAATTTGGCGTCTAAGGCAAGACTTAAATAATATGCATTTTACAATTATTGAAAATGCTTATTTCAAGTGATAATCGATATAATAGAAAAGTCATATATTCAATAAAAATGCCTTAAACATGTCTCATTTTAATATCTCTTCTAATTTGGTACCTAGCCGATAGTCTCACAGCCTCGACTATGTGATCAACCCTGAACCATTAAAATCTCACTCTTTCACTCCCAATTCTTATCTTTTATGTTCTTTTATTCAATTGTTACCCTGCGTAGTTTATTTCAGTGATAGACTGGAAAGTTAGAATTTTCTGGATTACGAATAATTCGATTGTTTTAACCGTTAAAAATCTTTATAAACAACACAAATCTCTACCACAAACACTTTGATTTTGACTTTTAACTAATAAAGAATTTTTTAATGCGTATAAATTATTTTTAAGTTAAACTGTGATTTGTTTTTTCAACTTTGACTTTCTCCGTTTTAAATGTTTCGTTTATTTACCCTATTACAAGAAACTTGAAATAGGGTATTACATTTTCTTACTTATTACAATCCAAAATTGGCTGCATTTCAAAGAATGTTTTGAATTCTCTTTTGAAATTTGGAGTTTTGTTTTAATTAAAGAATTTTTAAAATATATATCACTGTAATATGAATCTGCCAGTATTAGCTAATGATGAGGGTAAATTTTTTAATGGATAATTTATAAGCGTTTAAGTTATTTTTTCTTTTTAATGAGTCTGTAAATTAATAATTTTTTATGTGAAATAAAATTGATTACACAATTTATATTTATGTTTAGAAACATGTAATGGTTTAAGAAGAATTATAATTATTGATTTTTTTAATTTCAACTGTAAAGCAATTAATGTTTTTTTTTTGTTTGTTTGTTTGTTTTAAAACTATTATTGCTTTTTTCCAAACAAAAGGAAAACACCGTATGGTTGCTTTTTTTAAAAAAATAAGATTTATTTTAAAAAAACGACTGAGTCTACACTGAAACAGAATAAACCTGCGGGTCATTATTCATTATCATCATCATCAATCATTATCACTCCACTGCAGGATGAAGGTCTGTCTCTCCAAGTTCAATCCATCTTTTCCTATCTTTAGCTTCTCTTCTCCACATCACCCCTGCACACTTTCTTATTTCATCCATCCATCTCACATGTGGCCTCTTTCTGGGTCTTTTAAATTTCTTGGAACCCAGTTTAAAATTTCAATTGTCCATCTATTATCATCTCTGCTAACAATATGTCCAGCCCAACTCCACTTCAGTCTTTTAATTTTTTCAATGAGGTCAGTAACACCTGTTTGTTCTCTTACCCAGAAGCAATAAGTATGGTTGCTATTTATTTCGAAGTTTATATAATGCTATAATGTAATAACACTTATAGACTTACAAGGATAGATGCAATTATAGAATAGCTTGCTTTGGAGTTCAAAGTCCATGGATCGCAACCGAGTTCTGACACGACCAATGCTCAAACTTATGAATCTCAGCTACAAAGCTATTCAATTATTATTATTATTACATATAAAAATTTATTAGAGACCAAGATTAGTACCAATATTAGTATCTGTTTATACAAATAATCATATATTTCATTTACTCTGAATGTCATGTGCATTCAAGGACTGGAAATGACAGCTTCAATTCAGGGCTCTTTAGCTCTTAAGTCTATCACTTGACCACTAAACCAAATCAGACTCAGCATTGATTTCCTATGTTTCACAAATAATAGGGTAAATATAAAAATAAACTAGCAAGAAATAATTAAACAACCATGAGTAAATTATGTTCAACCTTCTAACTTGAACCGAAGAATGGAGCAACTGTCAAGGCTATACCAAACAAACATTTATTTAAAAAACTAGCAAAGGATAGTATATGTGTAGAATGGAGCTGTAATATAATCTGGATGAATTTTTTAAATCCCAAATTGCATTCATATTTATAACAATAAAGAAGTGATAGTTAATATGTAAATCTTAGCGGTATGATTATCAAAACTGAAGAGAGAATTAGATAAAGACAAATACATTATAAAATATATTTTGGGATTTTATTGAAATTGAAGAAGTAAAATGAAATTAATGAAAGCATTAAACCAATAGTAAAAAGATGCAGAGATAACACCATATAGTGCAGAAAAATCCAAGTTCACAAGAAATGAAAATCTTATAGAATTGCTATTCTGAGAGTTAATTTAAATCATAGAAATCATGATATTGAAGTATTAAAACCAATATATCTTATATAATTCCAATCTATGTAATGTTTTACATGAACCAATTCATTCTATTGCAGTTCTGCCACCTATAGTAAGTTTGAATAATCAATAGATGCTCAGTAATGGAACTTATATATCCTTATCAAATACTGACCTATTCTTATTCCTGTACTTGAATTATACATCTAGATACTGCATTCAGGTTCAAAACATCTCACTCATGGAGATCATAAACCAAACACTAGCATGGGAATATGGATTAAATAACACTGGATATGGATTTAATAAGCACTGTTACTTAGCATCTGTCCACTCAAATTTACAATAGGTTCATGAAAGAAAATAGAATAAATTTCCTTTTATGGACAAATAAATCAATAATTAATTATAATTGGTTGTTAGTAATTTCAAAAATACTAGAAATAACAGTTTTATTTATATATTAGACTATTTTCCATCATCTAATATTAAGTATTGAATGTTTTTAGAAAAATTTAACTTTATTTAAATATTCCAATTACATTCAACTGTTAGTAATAGCATACAGATTGGTAGTATGTGCACAATGTTTCGAGTGGTATCATTCTTCTCTTTTCTTCAGGTCTTGCTGGCCTAATCAGTGACAGTACTAACATAGAAATTGAACTTAGATCCTTACTTACTTGAATATTGAATTTTAAAGTAACACTCTAACCAACTGAGCCATCCTGCCAAAGGCAACTATCAATAGAAATTTCATATATTTATCTATGAGGTTACTCCTGATTTCTCCATTTTTTCCTAAGAGTAAAGTTGATTAGTGATTTTCATACATTATGTTTAGTCACACTAGTTTGACTTAAGGGGTTATTCACCATTGTCATGTGAGTATAGCTTCAAATGCCAAATTAAACCTGAGAATCAGAGTAGGAGAACAATTTAGGATAATATAATTGCAAAAATAAAAATGATTGAACTTAGCAACAACATTGTATGACTTTCTCATCTATTTATCTATGATGCTTCCAAGAGAAGTTTATTCTACTCTATGGCCATCTACTGTGAATGTGAGTAATCAATGTACAATTGATGGTACAATGCTACAATATCCATATTCCTAGTGCCGAAATTATATTTCAGCAGTAATGAACATTTATTATAAAAACAGACCAATCATTAAAATATTATTAAATGACAAAACAAAAGTGAAATAGACTATATTGAAATGGTAAATAACACATTTTCATAAACCATAAAGTAATAAATCAGTTTTTCAATCAGAATGATTATCTATGTGATTGAAAACTACATTATAGATGAACTGAACACTTTTATAAAAAAATTTTTTTACAAAAACAATAACATCCATTAAAAATCTTTAGAACAATATGAAAATTAGCTTCTATATTTGTGAAAACTATTTAATAATTTTGAAAGAACAATAGGTGAATTACATTGTTAATAGTGTAAGAAATGCCAGAACCACAAAGTTTCCAAAAGTAAAAATTTTTGAAAACACAAATTAAAATATATGCAAAAAAAAGACTGTAAAATTTGCATGCATAAAATAGAAAAATTACATATAAAGCACTTGAGAAAAACACACTTTTTATTTCAGCAATAGTAGTAAAAA
Organism: Epiperipatus broadwayi; assembly: GCA_028023455.1. Classification (NCBI taxonomy): domain Eukaryota; kingdom Metazoa; phylum Onychophora; class Udeonychophora; order Euonychophora; family Peripatidae; genus Epiperipatus; species Epiperipatus broadwayi. The sequence continues at coordinate 1,596,073 of JAQFVV010012470.1, forward strand.
AAAGAACTTGCAATAAATAATCTACAAAACCAGATTCAAACCTTAATACAATTTGAAGCAAGCACTTTGCAATATAACATCATGATGCTAATAAATCAGTGTTTGGGAGATAAAATAATATCTCTTGAATTATTAGAAGTGAAGCCTACATCTCCTAAAATTATGTGCTGTTCTAAAATGACTTAATAATACACATTAAGATTAATAGCGATCTCTTAGAATTATCTTTGCCTCATACTTAAGTAATAACTATAAAAAAATTTTGAAAACATGTAATGAAGCATTTACAAAAAATCACAATTCAACAGAATAATATCGAAACTCAAATCAGGCAAAACTCTCCATACAGTAATGTGCTAGAATAAGAAATAATGATCATGTGATGTTTAGTGGTTTAATATCAAAAATTATAAAAAATGGATTACATGGAAATAACTTCATAGAAAGATACTAAAATTAAAATGATTTATTACTGCCTCATAAGTTTAATTTCACTAAAATATGTCAACATTATTTTCACATATTACTGATACAATGCAAGATGGGGATCTCTCCAAGTTTAATCCAGTTTCTCTAATTTCTATCATCTCTTCTTTATTATACACCAGAAAACTTCCTCATCTCATCCATCCATTTCACATATGGCCTCTTTGTAGGTTTTTTAAAATCTCTTGGAATTCAGTTTAAGACTTCAATTATTCATTTATTATCTTTCCTAGCAATATATCCAGTATAGCTCAATTTCAGTTTCTTAATTTTTTTAATGATAGCAGTAATATATGTTCGTTCTCTTACCTATGATGTTTCATTTTCAAATTTCTTTTTGTTACTCCTAACTTTCTTTTCAAATGCATAGGCATATTTTTAAGCACGTCAGCTAAGCTTAATTCTATGGTTAATTTTATCCATTATGTTTCCGTCTGTATTAATAATTTAACTAAAATATTTGTAGTTATTAACTTCTTCAAATTCGTGATTATCGATTTTTATTTTTTTTCTAAAAAAAAATTATTTTTTTTTAGCATTTATCTTTAGTTCTAATTTTTTAATTTGATCTGATAACTCTTACAACATTTTCTGAAGCTCTGAAGCATTATTTGCAGAAACAATCACATTATCTGCAAAATCTAGATGATATTTAAAAAATCAGTTTCCCATTTTAATTTACAAAACACTTCTTGTAATAATTATATTTATAAAGCGCATACTCATTACTTTAAAGTAATATATATTAAGGCTACAACCTTAAAACTATGCGCCTGAAAAAATGACAGTGGGGACCTCTGCAAATTTCGCGAGTGTTAATGTGTTATAGAATTTGTGGACTTAATTAGTGAGGTATTAAATAGCCTTACGCTCTCAAGTCAAACTGCTTTAGATTCTCCTACTTATTTAGAGAAGTAGGTTTAGATCAGAGTGGTCACTCTTGTCTTGTAAATAAATCTTGTGTTAAAGATTTGCAGATGTCCCTACTGTCGTTTTTTCAGGTGCATAGTTTTAAGGTTGTAGCCTTAATATATAAAACACTTCTTGCTAAAATGCTGGAAAAAAATTTGGAGATATGGAATCACCCTATCATATACCCTTCTCAATATTAATCTTCCTTGGCATTATTATGCAATCTAATCATTGTTGTTGCATTTTGATCAATATTCTTCAGAATATCCTGATCTATATGTCAGTGAGACCCTGATTTATTTATAGAATCAATTGCCTTTTCATAATCTACAAATCCAAAGCATAATGGCAACTCATATTTATTAATCGTTTTTTATAATTGCCTGTATTGAAACCACTTTTAAAACTAGCTTTTTCTTTTGGCTAGTTAAAATCTAAAGTTCTCTGTAGATAAGTTATAATTGTCTTGATAAAAAGTTTGTATAGATGTGTAATTTTTTAACAGTTTTTTTATCAGTTCTATATAAAAAAATTTATCAACATAATTACAACTCATCTGCATCTGGATTTTAGACTTTAATCAACCAAAAAATAAGCTGGATTAAAATACAATATGAAGTAGCTATATAAAATATTGTAGTCTTCAAGCAATTAATATTTTTGCAGTATACTTTGGAATAAAACCAGACCAGTGCTGCAATCATTATGTCATAGAATGGGGTTGTATCAGTCCTAGTTCACAGTTCTTTCCACAACAATGCATTGCATGATTGTAATTGAAGACTATAGATCTATAATTTAGTTTTAGTTCCTACATGTTCAGGTATAATTATGGATAAGAATAGCTCTAAAATACAAGTGTTCTTTATACAATTTAATGCAAATATTTATTTTTACTAAAAATAAGTTACTTTTTTTCTCTAATGCTAAATTTTTGGTTTAATAATATTCTCATTTTTATTTGAAGCATTAAGAACTTGTGGTAGAAGGTCTAAAAAATTTTTACATTATATTAGTAAAAGCACAAAGGTAGAATAAATCATTTTTATAAATTATTTAATTTTTTACAACTCATTTTAACCCACAATAGCTATAATACAATTTTGTAATATAAATGCTACAAAGTGATATCTCACTCTATTCCTAAGAAAAGTATTTGATAATGTAATTATCATTCCAAATTTTGATATTATTTATTAAATATTATTTACAATAAGTATTATAATATCTGTATAAAAATTAAAAATATATCATAAAATTGCAAGAATGGAAAAATAAAATTATTTTAGTTTAAATAGCTTCTAATTGGATTCAGTTGTTTGTTTTCTTACAATCAATTATTATAATGAAATAAATTTGCTTTTTATTATTGTAAGCATTATTGCAATAAATATTATATTTGTTTAAAAAAGTAAAAAAAAAAGCCAATACTTAAATAAACTAATATAATATTAACAGTCTGTTGTCAAGGCAACAATTATTTATTAGATAATAATAGATTGTTGACATTCTATTGGTTTATTTAAGCATTGAATGCAATGATACAATTTGTTTATGATAACCAGTTAGCTGCAAAGACTTATGTTTTAATATGTATAATGTCTTGTGAAATTTACCAAGTCTATTTTAAAAAATAATTGAACTGCCCTCTAGCTGCCTAGAGAGCAGTTCAATTATTATTTAAAAGACTTTGTAAATTTCACATTACCTTATATTTATTCAATATTAAAATATTATTTATCATTATATATCTATATTTAATGATATAATGATTCATTAATTTCTTAGGATAAAGGCATCAAATAGTCATCATTGATTTTTATGTTATGCTTTTTATAGTACTCTGTTGCCTAGCAACTCTAATCTGATTTTGAATAGATATCAATCATTTTTAAAATCATTTTGCTCATCATCCATCCATGAGAGGATGCATAGTCAATGATTGATAGGTGACAGGCCATTCTCTATAAGGAGCATCATCAATCTTACAATTATCTAGAAGGTATCTCCTATTATAATAATCCTAAAACTTTAAAAGCCATATAGCCTGATTTTAAGTCATTAATTATACCTACACTAATATTCATAACATCACTTATCTATCAATGCATTTATTTGACTTTGAATCTCAATGCTTTAGTAATAAATGCAAAAATCAAAGTTCAGCCTGAAGGAAAGGATTCAATTGTGAAACTATCTGGTAACTGTTAATAATTCAATCTTACAATAGATGACTCTTGACTACAGAGAGGAGAAATGCTGTCTTTAAGCATATTTCTATTAGGACATGAATTATAAATGTAGATGTCCTTAATCATTTGGCAAAAAGTTGGTACACCAAAGTAACACTGACCCCCCCCCCCCATCTACATACACGGTATACATAATACCAGTATTTAATCAATTCATTTTACTGAACTCATGACATACAGGCATAAAAAAAAAATAAACTTTCTTTTTCCAGATCTCAATTGGAATTTAATGCCCTGTGTAGTAGAGTATTAGCCTCTATTCTTGAATCAACTCCAGTTTTGGGAATTCCAGCACTCAAACTTCTTATGAACTCCCTAGCACTAAAAAATTTGAATATTTTGTATTAGAATTTGATATAAGTAATTGATAAAAACTATTTTAGTAAAAAAAAAAATCAAATAGCTTTGTTCTTTAGGAGTTCATAATAAGTTCAAGCACAAAAGTGACTGAGTTGGGTTCATCTGTGAATCTTAAATTTCAGAATCTACTACTCCATCAAAACACACAAGGCACAACTATTTTAGTGATTATAGTATACAAAAAGATACACATTAGATAAGTATTTTCTCTTCTATTGTCTTTACTATCATTCTTTTTTAATACATGTCACAAATTATCCATTACTCTTATTTCAATATCATTCCATTTTCAACCACAATTTTCCAACTTCCCTTTTCCATTTTCTTCAAATTCGTGTCTCATGAGACTTTAAGCTTTTTTGTTTTTGTAATTGCCCATGTTTCTTCTCCATATAAAAAAATATCACAAATATAATACTTGATTTAAAAAATTTTTATTCTGATTTTAGTGAAGTATGGATTAAATTTATAATCTTTTCTATAAGCTATTTAGCCACACCATTTCATCACTATTTTACCAACTACCCAATTTTATAATGATGGGTGTAAAGTTAACTACTGTGCTCATGCTAAATGGAATCTCATCTAAGCATAAAAGAAAGATTATAATAACATAGGAACCAATTGACTTATAATAACATAGGAACCAATTGACTTTTAAAATTTATGATTAAAACAGAGATCATCAATGTTTAGCTCTTTGCTATCATTCATTACAAATAAAAAAATCCAGCAGTCAAGAGACCAATCATTGATTAACAATTTGCAGAAAAGGAAGTTCAGATTGGTCCATTCTGTGATATTTTATGTGATTCTATAGACATGAAATTGATCACCAATAAGAGAAAAATAAGAAAGGCTATTGATGCTTTTAAAATTTGGTGATGGTGAGAATTTTTTTGAGAACATAAGGACAGCAGAAATTCACTCACAGTAGATCTGAATGTTCACTTAGAAGCACAAATGAAATTGTCTTATTTTGATAATTTAACTAAGTGTAGATAATCAGAAAAGAGTGGATAAATAAGAGTGCAAGACAAGTATTACAATTGTGTTTGAAAAATCAACAAGCAATAATAAAATAAAATTAATTGATGTTTGTTATCTGACAAATCATATAACTAAGAATTATGGAGCTGAGTTGTGTGACTTATGAACCATTAGCTTTTGAGTCCACCATTCAACCACTGCATCAAATCACACCAACCTCAGATTACAGCCATTCAGGAAAAATGTTATTCATATCATCACTAAACTTAGGATGCAGAAATACAACAATACTCTCCAGATTTAAACTTATCCCTTTGTACATCTAAAATGCCCTGTATAATAGGAACTTATAATGCTACATTGTACAAATTAATTCAAATCATTTACCATGTAAACTTATGCAATTTATATGTTAGCAGTTAGTGGTAAATCCAGAGTTTTCCATAATGTTGCATATTCTTGAGATCTGATGAATAATTGAAAATAATTAAACGACCACTAATATATCTATCAAGATTGCCAAAATAGGGCTGACCTGAGCATTTTGTTAAAAAGCTAATTAAATTGAGAGAGTGCAAATTTCTCAAGCTAATATTAGAGCAATTCTTGTCCTAAACCGAATATCAAGAGATTTGTAAAGATTTAGAAAGAGATTTTATGTAGGATGGATGAAGAAGTTAATTGGAATGATATGAAGAAGAGAGGCTGTGGATCAGAGAAACTGGGTTAAAGTTACAGAGACCTTTATTCTGCAGTCGATGGAAAATGATGATGATGATGATTAATAAAATAACGTTACAGTAAAGTAATCTATGGCTCACGCTATAAAAAAGACATAGTTTAGTTAATGATAAATTTTATTAACGGCAACAATCTTCACCTTAAAGTGGATTAATAATGGTCTAAAATGATGATGAGGGTATATACTTGATATATTAATCCACACACTCTAATTATGATGTACATTTTCCCGGCATGATCATTTATGAGTACGTTTGAAATATCTCAAGGCAGCGTTTATATAACATTATCTTTACAGTGTGTATGTGTGTTGATAGTTATATACAGTGTACATAATAATTAATCGCAATTAGATAACTAATAATTATTGGTTCAATTGTACGTCAGGTCTCAACCTCCTAGAGTGCAAAATTAGATGGAAAAAAAAGATTATTCTGGAAATCAAGATTTCTATCAGAACGTCATAAACCTCTGCTTAGATATATCACATTATTAGTTTTTTTCTTCCAAGTCATTAAAAGAAATGACAACTGAAAGTAAAAAACAAATGCCAAAAACAACAGTTATATTATTACTGAAGGAAAGAGATTTAATACAGAACAGGTTAAATAACCCCGAAGCTATCTCCACATCTATGAATATTCCTCAAATAGAAAAGTCTTAACTCTTAACCTTCTTCCGAACTGAAGGTTCAATCATGAGAAATGAAATCCTCCTATGATTAAAAAAAAAAGAAAGAAAGAAATTCTCTGGATTATATCATCTTTTTTTTAAAAAAAAAAAAGACGTAGAAGAGATTCAGTAAAAAAAATTATATACAGTATATACGTATGTGTACGCTAGTTAAGTTTAACAGTATATATGTATACAGATTCTTTACAGTTTGGAGCTTATGTAATATAATCTGGATGCAAAACAGAAAGTAATCGATACATTTTTATAATTTTTACTTCATAGTAATCGTCATCATTATAGTTCATTTGAGAAAAGTTAAATGTCAACCAACATCCCAGACTACTCTATTATAGTTCATGTATTTTTGGCTATATCTTTTCTAAAAGTTTTGTTTTTACCTCTCTTACATTCAACAGTATCCTCTAAGCGTAAGTCTAGTTCTTTTTTTTTTTTTTTCAATAAATAATCTTTTTGAATAACTTTTTAAATATTTTTACATGGATACGTGTCAATTCTTGGAGAATAAAATCCTCGAATTGTTTCCAATTCTGGCACTTCCGGTATTCCGACTTATTGTAAACTTCTGGGAAAATAGATCATTCAATAATTTATTTATTATTATTTGCCCTGCATTATTTAGCATAGTGGTAGAATGTCTGATTCTAGAGCATATGGTTCTCGGATCGATTCCAGTTTTGGCGATTCCAATGCCTAAACTTTTTATGAACTTCTGAGCAATAAAGTTATTTGATATTTGTCTATGTAGTTTAATGTATTGGAGGAATGTCAGGTTTCGAGCATGAAATCCTCAGATTCATTTCAGTTCTAACACTGTTGGCACTCAAACTTCTTATAATGTCACAAGCAATTAAGCCTTTGATTAATATTTTTTTCCATTTGTTTACAAATGTATTTCTCTCTAATAGAACAAGTTTTTGTGCAATAAATCTCTACTCTTAAGCAAAATTTTTAAACAGCTTTGATTAAAAATGAACTTTCATGAATCACAAAATAATTTCTAGTTTTGTTAAAACCGTAACAAATTAAAAGATAGAATACTTCATCAAAGAAAAAGAACTACGCAATTAAACAAACAGTATGTAGAGCTGCTATTTTATCTAATTTATTGCATGGATATGAAACATGGACATTATACCAAGTTTCATTTAAGGATGCTTTATAAAATTTTAAAAATACAATGGCAAGATCGTAAGCCACTCAATATGTTCTTCAGCTTGCTGGATATGATATCATAGAGTCCATTACTATAAAACCACACCTTCCTTGGATTGGACATGTGAAGTGAATGAATAATGCAAAATTTCCTAAAAGAGTGTTTAAAGAGAAATTTAAACAGGTTTTTATCTGTGTTACAAGATTGATCTCAAAAACATTTCAAAAAAGACCAATGTTAATTGTTTCCATTGGGAAGTTGTGGAAGAGAATAGAATGCATAAGAGAACCTGGTGTTGATGTATTTTCTAGTAAAAGAATTACAAGAAAACATAAAATATCATGAAAAAAATTGGGTGAGCATATTTTATATGTGGACAACTTTGTGTTTTACAGATTGATAAAGTAGTTTTCTCTCTCTCTGTATGTGTGTGTGTGTGTTTTTAAGACTTATTAAGATCATACTTGTTGATGAATGGTTACTTATTATTATCATTGCAATTTTTACACTATTTCTTTATCATTATTTTCAGCTTAAGAGAAATACTAAGGTCTGTAAGAGATGATATGTAGTTTGGTCACAAAGTCTAGGAGAATAGCAATTAATTAAAAAAATTATATATATATATATGTCACATATATAACGATTTATTTAAAAAAATGTTTTAACAAAACAATCATGCAGTTATGCATGTGCATATAGTGGATGAGTAAATAACAACATAATTTATAATTTATACATGGATTTAAAAATTAAAAAATGTCAGGAAATTGCTAAGACAAAATTAGAAAGTTTGTAAAAGAATGTGCTTGAAAGAGTTGTACATCTTATTATCTGAAATGTAGTTCGATTATATTTTAATCAATTTTTTAGTAAAAGAACTCAAATAACTACCCAATTATGGTCAGCAAATGGGTATTTAATTATTATTAGCTGAAACAACGATGAAAGACTGTTCAAATCCTCACCACCTGGCAGCTATTCCTGTATGAGGTGCTATTAGAGGTATCTTTGCCAAGCAGTGACTGTTTTATTTTTTACTTAATTATAATTTTAGTAATTTTTAAAATATATTTTAAGTTAAATTATTTTTGAATGAAACATATATATATATTATTATTAAAATCAGTCAACACTTAGACAATCCCAATAACAATCTCAGTCTGTTATCAAGACAACTTTCTTTTAACAATAAAGTTGGAATCCCACCTTTATTTATCGTCCAATATGTTTATATAAACACTAAAGATTGCTACTTGACTGCAGAGATTAAAATTATTGATACAAAGAAGTTTTAAAAAACCTCGAACAGATAAATGTAATCCATTCTGAATGCAGACTAATAAATAGTCAATTACAACATTTACATACTGCAATTATAATTTTCATATTGCACTCAATATAGTACTTAAATAATAAGTAATTATTTACTTCATTGGATAATAACATACAGTACATCTATGTGCCTAACGCATAGACAATTAAGCTAGTTTTTACAGACTCTTAGTAGCTATGATTATGAAAGCAAAGTCTCTCAAAAGCACTTAGCTAAATTTAAATTGCACTTATAATTCTAAGGTCGGACTAGCTTAATTGTCTGTGCGTTACGCACATATATGTATTGTATATTAAATAATAAATGTAATAATGTTCAAGGCTAAAAGGATTTAGATAGATAGGTAGGTAGGTAGGTAGGTAGGTAGGTAGGTAGGTAGGTAGGTAGATAGATAGATAGATAGATAGATAGATAGATAGATAGATAGATAGATAGATAGATAGATAGATAGATAGATAGATAGATAGATAGATAGATAGATAGATAGATAGATAGATAGATAGATAGATAGATAGATAGATATCATTAAAAACCAGTCAATACTTAGATCAGAGGTCCCCAACCTTTTTGCACTTAGGAGCACATTCTATAATACCGGCCAGGTGGCGGACACCATTTATTTTTTCAATGTAAATTTATAGTTGGATATTGTTAATAATACACATAATGCACAAAAAAATATTTATTTCAAAAATGAAGTATAGTAAGCCCTACAATTTGATTACAATATAATACAATAATTTATAAGAAATTTTAAAAATTAAATTTATTGGTATCAGATAAATATTTTTTATCGTATTCGGATAGCGGTGAGTACACGTAAAATGGTCGGTGGGCACCATAGTGCCCATGGGCATAGGGTTGGGGACCCCTGACTTAGATGATTCCAATATCACTAACAATCAACAATTTTACACTGTTGTCAAGACAACCTCCTTTTAACAATGTCAGTAAAGCTAAAGTTCCAGCCATCTAAAGTTAATTTCTACTATAAGTTAATTTATCAGACCTTGATAGTTAAATGTTAAGTCATCCTTTAAGTCATTTTAAAAACTTATACAAGTCTTAATTATTTTTAAAAGTCATTTTTAATATTTTACTGTAGTGATTTAAACCCATCTGTGGCTATAAATGATTTTCAATTGCTTAAATTAGGTATATTCTACCTTATACAATAATAAATTAATGTTAACACCATTAAAAGTAAAAAAAAAAATTGATATATCTCAGTGCTCAAATTAAACTTTAAGAATAACTTAATTTAAATCTTTAGTGTTAAGTATTAGTATTTAATTTATTTGATTGTAAAAAGCATTTTTATTTAAATCACTTGTTAATAAGAATATATTTTTCTTAATGCTAATTGTAATAAGATTAAATCAGAGAAAATAAAGTTAAGCCATATTAAATAAAAGAAGATAATGGGTTTATTTATTATTATTAAAAGTTATTAGTTTTCAAATAAAGAAAAACTTTAGAGAATATATATGATGTGCTTGCATTTAAAATATTAGCTTTCACTCCCTTGTTGCAGTGTTTAATTGTTCTTAAATTTCTTTAATTAAAAACAATGCAAAGTATTCTAAAGAACTTCATATTTGTTAAATGTGTATTACATTGTCTAAACGAGTAATGTAAATTAATGTTTTATTTTTTAAAAATTCAATTTATTATATAATATTTATTTTATTGTAATAAATTTTAGTTTGATAAATAATTGTCTCATAATTTAATACTAGAATATAAATATACTTGAATTTTCAAGCTGTACAAAAAAAAAAGTTTCGCAAAATTTTTATCAGAAAAAAACCAAATATTTTACTTTTAGAAATCTCACACAAAGTTTTGTCACCTCAAAATGCTGTACGATTAAAATATATATTTATTTCAATATTGTCTTAACTTTAAACAATGGTTTTCTTTGGAATAATTCATTATTTTAATGAATGGACTATTGAAATTCCAGATTGCAGAATCTGCTTATTAGTTTTGAGACAACATTTTAATTACTTATTTGTTATCTTAATGGCTGAATGAAATCATTTCCCTGCAAGCTTTTAAGTTTTATCTAATACAGGTTAGCGATAGAAAAATATCTCCCAAGTCTGTGAAACAAAAATTATTAACTCACTCTTTTGTTTAAAAATTATTCTACCATTGTAATGAAACATGTTCATAAATGTTACTATTATTGTTGTTTAACTGCAATCTGTACTGAATAACTGGAACAGTCATGTGTTATAAAAGAAATATAAAATGCTTTTAAATGAATTATTGTTCAAGCTTATTATGTAATTATTTTTTTATTACAAACCTGTTATACTATATGCCTCATTATTGTCCTCACTATGATTATGAATTTTAAAATATCCACTCTATAATGAAACATGCATTATCCAAAGATATATATACTCTGGTGCCTCATCATTAAGTTATATATTTTTGATGAATTAATAAAAAGCTAATATTGTATTATTTCAGAGATTGCCAATGTCATATTTAAATATTCTTTTGTCAAAATTTGAATGGCTATTGATATATTTGTGTACTTATGTTAACCAGGAAATCTGTTTCTTATAGGAAATATTTTGAATGTTGTATGTACATGTAATTTTAATTTACTATGTTTTCAGCATTAGGAAAAAATTCCTATGTTTGCAGAATGACAATTGCAGAACATATCCTGTTGGATGGTAGAACCTCCAAAAAGAACTTTTAATTATTTATTTTCAGTAAACTGGGTATAATTTTAAATTATAATTTTATGCTATTGTAATTTACCATGTATTTTTTTATTTATATTATGAATTTTTGTCTGATATATTTTTATGCATTATTTTAAAGTGTTATTTTCCCCCTGTTATGAGTAATTCATTTATTTATTTGAATACGTACAGTTATTCAGAACCAGTAAAGATGTTGTTCATTCTTATTGCTTATATCAGGCCATGTTTTCATTAGACCAGATTTGGAAAATAATTTATTATATTAGTTTAGGAGATTGTAGCATTAGTCTTTCTCTTGTTTTATTGTTTATGCTTATCTTGCCATTATATTATCCAAGAGATCGTAGCTGTGCTTTCTCTTGTGAATATCCATTGCATTATTATATTTTATCCAAGAGATCATAGCTGTCCTCTCTGTTGTAGATGTTTATTTTTCTAGCACATATATTTTATAAACATATTGTTGTGGTCTCTCTCTCTCTCTTATTACAGCATAATTTGTGAGTTATATTTTTATATTTTATATTTAACATAATTGTTGTATTTATGGCAGCTCTTATTGTTCCTAATATTTTTGATGGTTGATTCACACTTTCCTTATGTTTAGAGATAAAGTCCTAGCATAACTTTGTCTTTGAAATGTAGGTGCTTCTTTTGATTTCATGCCAACTTTTAGGTTCATTGCCATATTTATCTTTTCTTCTTGGATGTATTATATTATGTATGTATTGTATTGAGCAGTGTGTGGTATATCATGACTTTATTATTTTTAGCAATTAATATTGTTATTTGTTTTGAAAAATGTCATCATTTCTTCTGTTGCATTTTGAATATTCTGCGTGTATGTTAGAGATGATTTTCTTGTGCAAGTCTGTTTTTTTAGCTTAGCCAGTATTACAAGGTGTAAACTGATAAATATTTATTTAGACATTAACAATGTGTTTATAAGCCTCAATCAGCAATATACACCCCTTCTAGTATTTATTTCATCACTGGATTGGTAAGATATTCTTATTATTTAGATGTATTTATTGCTGTGTAACATTGTAATATAACTAATGTGTAAATGTAAAACTTAATGTGATAATGCTAATGTTAAGAAAATATTTTATCAGTCAGTCAAAGTTAAAACAATAGTCAATTAGCATTTATTATTATTATTATTATTATTATTATTATTATTATTATTATTATTATTATTATTATTATTATTATTATTATTATTATTATTATTATTATTATTATTATTATTATTATTATTATTATTATTATTATTATTATTATTATTATTATTATTATTATTATTATTCTTCTTCTTCTTCTTCTTCTTCTTCTTCTTCTTCTTCTTCTTCTTCTTCTTCTTCTTCTTCTTCTTCTTCTTCTTTTCTTCTTCTTCTTCTTCTTCTTCTTCTTCTTCTTCTTCTTCTTCTTCTTCTTCTTCTTCTTCTTCTTCTTCTTCTTCTTCTTCTTCTTCTTCTTCTTCTTCTTCTTCTTCTTCTTCTTCTTCTTCTTCTTCTTCTTCTTCTTCTTCTTCTTCTTCTTCTTCTTCTTCTTCTTCTTCTTCTTCTTCTTCTTCTTCTTCTTCTTCTTCTTCTTCTTCTTCTTCTTCTTCTTCTTCTTCTTCTTCTTCTTCTTCTTCTTCTTCTTCTTCTTCTTCTTCTTCTTCTTCTTCTTCTTCTTCTTCTTCTTCTTCTTCTTCTTCTTCTTCTTCTTCTTCTTCTTCTTCTTCTTCTTCTTCTTCTTCTTCTTCTTCTTCTTCTTCTTCTTCTTCTTCTTCTTCTTCTTCTTCTTCTTCTTCTTCTTCTTCTTCTTCTTCTTCTTCTTCTTCTTCTTCTTCTTCTTCTTCTTCTTCTTCTTCTTCTTCTTCTTCTTCTTCTTCTTCTTCTTCTTCTTTTTCTTCTTCACTAAATATCAGCCTTTTGCAGCTACTGTACATGCACTTTAATGAGTGTTAAATAATAAATGAATACTTTTCAGTGCCCATACACTCATTAAAGCACATGTACAGTAGCTGTAAAAGGCTGATATTTAGTGAATTACAATTATAAACATCGCGCTATAAAAATAGATGCTTGTTTATATATTATTATTATTATTATTATTATTATAATAATATTCTGTAAACTTGTTAAAAGTGTTTCTCTTATAGAGTGAATTGTATATCATAGTATTTGAACAGCTTCCTTGAAAGATTGTAGATTTTCAAAGTTGTTATTTAATTGTTCTTATTGGTAAAATAAATATTTTTAATATTAAATGCCATCTAGTTTCAATATCATCACTATCACATATTATCTATCCAGAAATCTCATCATTACAAACTATCATACAATTATATTGTATATTGGTCATTAAGAATACATACACATAAAAAATGAATATAATAATCACTTTAAGGTGATCTGCAGATATTAAGAAAGTGTTTAAGAAATAGATTATTCATTCATATTCTTAATCTTAAATGATCACTTTAATCCAAATGCATTTAGTATCAGAAGACTGCTTTTGTGACAAAATTATTATTTGTGTTATTCATAAAATTACAGATGATGAACCATCATAAATTTAAATGCTGAAGTTATTCATCTTAAATTCATAAGAAAAATTGGTATGTTATTAGCAGGATATCTTGAGTGACCATAAAATCTCCCATACATTCATGGTATTCGAATGCTATCCTAGTAGATTATTATTTATTTTAAATTAAGAGTTTTTCATACTTTTATTATTGTAGATAATATTTTATTTAAAAAGAAGTATTGTTACTGTTGTAAATTAGGTAGACATTATCTTATGGAGTAAGAGTATGTCTCTTCATATTTTTACAAGGATTACATTCATTGCCTAATAATTCTTAAATAAAAGAAGAGTGAAATTTTAATATTATAAATATTTAATTAAAGAACTCTGAGATTTTAATATTGTAATCGATGATGAAAAAAAATTATTTTACAAAAGAAATCATTCTAAGAAGCAAAGTGGCACAAAATATAAGAAATATATAATTCTTTATCAGATTTTGAAATGTACCTCTGATCATTGCAATGAAGCATTAAAAATAGTGGCCATTAGATGTGTTATTATTGAGGAGTATTATTATAAATGTTATGATAAATCATCACCATCATCATCATCAACCATTATCAATCCACTGCAGGATGAAGGTCTCTCCAAGTTCAATCCATCTTTTCCTATCTTTAGCTTCTCTTCTTCACATCGCCCCTGCACACTTTCTTATTTCATCCATCCATCTCACATGTGGTCTCTTTCTGGGTCTTTTACAATCTCTTGGAATCCAGTTTAAAATTTCAATTGGCCATCTGTTATCATCTCTTTTAACAATATGTCCAGCCCGAACTCCACTTCAGTCTTTTAATTTTTTCAATGAGGTCAGTAACACCTGTTTGTTCTCTTACCCATACATTGCATTTTCAATCCCTTCTTGTTACTCCCAACATGCATCTCTCCTCTTTGAGTGGTCTGAAGTCTCTGTATTGCTCTTCTATTAAGTGTCCAAGTCTCAGATCCATAAGTAAGAACTGGCAAAACACATTTATTAAAAACCTTCCTTTTCAAACACATAGGCATATTTCCTTTTAGTATCACGTTATTTCTACCAAAAGCATTCCAACCAAGTTTAATTCTATGATTAATTTCATCCATTATATTTCCATCTGTATTAATAATCTGACCAAGGTATTTGTAACTGTTAACTTCTTCTAACTCACAATAATCAATCTTTATTTTCATATTTTGAGAAAATCTATTAAACATTACTTTAGTCTTTTTAACATTTATCTTTAGTCCTACTTTCCTACTTTCATCTGATAACTCCTGCAACATTTCCTGTAGCTCTAAAGCATTATTTGCAAAAACAACTACATCATCTGCAAAATCTAAATGACTTAAATAATCTCCATTTACTTTCACTCCTTTAGCTTCCCATTTTAATCCACAAAATACTTCTTGCAGCACCACTGTGAAAAGTTTTGGAGATATGGAGTCACCCTGTCTTACACCCTTTTCAATGTTGATTTTCATACTATCATTATGTAATCTAATTGTTGCTGTTGCATTTTTATAAATATTCTTCAAAATATGACAATATCTTGGATCTACACCTTGATGATCCAATGCTTTAATCACTGAAGAAATGTTTATAGAATCAAATGCCTTTTCATAGTCTACAAATCCTAAGCATAATGGCAACTCATATTCATTTGTCCTTTCTATAATTTCTCTCAACACCTGGATATGATCTACTGTACTAAAACCATTTTTAAATCCAGCTTGTTCTCTTGGTTGGTGGAAATCCAGTGTTTTCTGTAGACGAGTTGTAATTATCTTAGTAAAAATTTTGTATAAAACTGATAAAAGACTGATAGGTCTGTAATTTCTAATATCTTCTTTATCACCATTTTTTAAATATTAATATTAATATGGCATTCTTCCAATCATCTGGTACATCTTTATCATTTAGACATTTGGTATATAACTTTGCTAAAAAAAATTCTATTTCTTCACCTGCTTTATTTTAATATATCAATTACAATTCAACATTACCTGGAGCCTTCCTTTTTTTTTCATAAATTTAATTGCATGTCACACTTCCTCAATCAAAATTCTGGGCAATTCAGAAGATATAATATGTATAGGAGGCACTTGTTCTTTATTACTATATAATTCTTGATAGAAGTCTTCTACACATTTTATGATGTCATCTCTCTTTTTAGTAATAATGCCATCTTTTTTTCTTATTGCAGATATAAATTTCCTACCAATACCAAAATGTTGTTTTACACTCTTTAGACTTTTATTCTCTTCTACAGCTTTCCTTGCTAGTTCACAATTATACTTTCTTATATCATTTTCAACTCTTTTCCACACCATTTTACAAAATTCCAGATATTCAATCTTTTTTAATGCATCATTTTTGTATATTCTCATATTCCTTTTTTTCTTCATAAATTCTCTAGTCTCAGTAGAAATTTTATTAGTCAATTGCTGCTTTTTTCTACCAGCTATCTTTGTTGCAGTTTTTAAAAGTGTATCAGTTATTTTCATATTAATTTCATTCAAATCTGAATTACGTTCAAAATCTCCTAACACTTGAAACCTATTTGTAAGTTTTAATTTAAATTCATTAGAATGTTTCTGAAGATTAGGAATATCAACTGTAAATATTGTTTTTTTTTAAATAATTTTTGTCTTTCTAGTTTTACATTAACACCTAACTTACACCTTACTAATCGATGATCACTTTCTGTGTTAAATTTATTAAGAACATTACAATCTTGAAATATGTAATTCCTGTTAGTCAAAATATAATCCAATTCTGCTGTACCTTCATTTGGATGCTTCCATGTTCATTTTCTTTTAACATTTTTCTCAAAAAAAAGAATTCATAATATAAAGTTTTTTTTTCTGCAAACTCCACAAGTCTATGTCCTCTCTCATTTCTATTACCATAACCAAAATTACCTACAGCATTTTCATCTTTCATTTGTTTACCAAATCTAGCATTAAAGTCTCCCATAACAATTTTAAAATGTTGTTTACTCTGATCAAAAGCCTTTTGTACATCCATATAAAAATCTTCTATAACTTCATCACTATGAGAACTTGTTGCCGCATAAACCTGAATTATCTGCATTTGGTATCTGCTATTAAGTTGTAAAACTAATCTTGCCACTCTGTCTGATACACCATCAATCTCCACAATATTATTCTTCCATTTTTTATTTATAATGAATCCTACTCCATTTGTATTTCCAATATTTGTGCCTTTATAGTAGAGTATATGTCCACTTTTTAAATCAATTGTTTCTTCACCTTTTCTTCTAACTTCACAAAGTCCAATAATGTCCCATTTAATATAAGACAGTTCTTCTTCTAATTCTTGCAATATTCCTTCACTTGAAAGTGATCTGCAGTTGTAAGTACCTAAATAAAAAGTCGTCATCAAATGGCAGCCTGGGTCCGCAATCAGGGGATTCTTAGCACCCTCTGCCTTCGGCCACCAACCACTGCCTTGGTTGGTGACTTTACAGCCTAATATAATATAATATAATATAATTACTCTATGGTATATGCTTTCAGTATTAAGCACAAACATATCTGTAATTTGTAAGATTGAGTTGAGAATTTCCTCCTCTTAAAATTTATTAAATGTTAATTAGTATATTTACAATGCTTATTTGTTGTTATTCTTATCCATATGGCTTTTTTTATTTGGTTACTTATTTATGCCTAATATATTAATAACCAATCAAAAATATATTAAAAATTTGATTTTGGTCATTACACAGTTTCTTCTTTTGAATTGGGTATTTGGCAGTTTAGATATTGAAAATATGTATCAGTCTGTTAATCGGTTAAGCAGTATTGATGTTCTTATGTCTGTATTGATTAAGAAAATTTTTTTATCAAAAAATAAAATTAAGGTAATTAAAGATTTGCTTTTGTTATTGGAAGATTCTATGTATTTTACTTATAAAGATAATTTTTATAAGATTAAGGAAGGGTGGATAATAGGTTATATTATTTCTCCTTTAGTGTGTTCAGTTTATATTAATTATATGGAAGAGGAAATTATTATTAAAAAGAATTGTTTATATGTAAAGTTATTTGTCAGATATGTTGATGATTGTTTATTTGTAGTTGAGAATGATAAATTGAAGGAGTTTGTAAATGAGTTTAATTGTTTTGATCCTTCTATAAAATTTGTGTTAGAAGGAGGGGGGTTAGATTTTGATAAGTTTAAATTTTTAGATCTTTTGGTGATTAGAAATGTAGAGACTAATTGTTTACTATGCAATCATTTAGTTAAAAGTAGAGAATTAAGATCTATAATTAAACCTGATAGCTATCAGTCTGTATCTCATAAAGTAGCTGCTTTAAGGAATTATTCTGATAGGAATAATAAATTAAATAATTCTAGTAGGGTAGCTTTGTTTCAGAAATGTCAATTTTATAGAGATTAGCTGAGGGTTGGTTACTCTGATAAATTTGTTAAAAGTATTTTATTTAATAGTAATATTTGTAAGGATGTAAAGGATAAAAAATATGATTTTATTTCTTTGCTATTTAAATTGTCTTCTTATAAAATTGTATGTAGAAATAGTAAATTGTTTGGAAATAAGAAAATTGCTTGGAAAACGGGTGTTACATTGAATAATTTATTAAATAATACAAAAGAAATTTTTGATAGAAAGACTATTCCTGGTGTAGTATATTTTATCCCTTGTTTATTTATAAGAAGGTCTACATAGATCAAGAGTAGTTTGAGCTTAAATGAAAGGATAAAGGTTCATAAAAGTAGAGTTAAAAATAGATATCTTAGTTCTGCTTTGTATGTCCATGAAAAAGATACAGGCCACACTATTAATTTTGATGAAGCTAAGGTTGTCTTCTTTGAGAGAAATGAAATCAAAAGAAGAATTAAAGAATCTTTATTATTGAAAATTTATTATTCTGAAGCAATTAACTTATTTAAGAGTTCTTTTAATATTAAGGGTGGATGGGAAGTGAATGGATTTGTGGGTAATGATTAATATTATATATATTGTGTAGTTTTGTAGTTCTTTACACTTGAGAAGTCTGCTTGTAGCAGTGAAACCTTTGGTTGTGTTTTAATATTATTTTTATGCTAGTCTAGTTGAATTTTGGATTTGGGGTAATTTTAATTATATATTGACTAGTTTAGCTTTATGCTTGTAATGTTTATATTATTATTATACATCATTCAGTTGTGATTGTAGACAATTTATTTGATTTTTTAGCCTACCTTGATTCCTTTTCGTCTACTTTTTAGGTTATAATATATATATATACATTAAAAGCCTAAAGCTAAACTAATCAATAAAATAATCAAAATTACCTCAAATTCATAATTCAATCAGACTAGCCAAAATAATAATAATAATAATAATAATAATAATAATAACAACAACAACAACAACAACAACAATAATAATAATAATAACAACAACAATAATAATAATAATAATAATAATAATAATAATAATAATAATAATAATAATAATAATAATAATAATAATAATAATAATAATAATAATAATAATAATAATAATAATAATAATAATAATAATAATAATAATAATAATAATAATAATAATAATAATAATAATAATAATAATAATAATAATAATAATAATAATAATAATAATAATAATAATAATAATAATAATAATAATAATAATAATAATAATAATAATAATAATAATAATAATAATAATAATAATAAACAACTTCATTTTATGTGTAACAAAATTGTGCATAGTGTTGAAAAAATATAAATGATTTTTAATTACAAATATTATTATCATCTAATGCATTTTTTGGGGGCAGCACGCTACAATCATGATTTGGATTTCTTTAATTATATTGCACTCTTTCTTTATTAAGGATGTCTTATTAGTATTCAAATTTAAGGAACCAAATGAGTATACAATGATATGTTATATAACATATGCACTGATTCACAGATGATGTCAAATTTTTATGCAAATGAGTTGGATTGGACTTAGAATGTTGAAGTTTTTAATTTCCGATTATTAGCTTGAATACATAAGAATAAATGATGGCTAGTGGATGCAAAAATACAAAGGCAAAAACCAGAAACTAGTCTAGAGATGTGATTTTATAGTATTATATATTTTAATGTCCATTAATCACTCAAGATTTCAGTAGTTGGTTCTAGAATAGGCTGAAAATAGTTTTCACGTGGTGCTTCATTAGTTAGTAATGATTCTATTCTACTCTCAGGAAAAAATATGGGGTCACCAGACTGATTTCATTACACCCCATAAATCTCAAAAAAAAATTATGCTCAATCTCTATTATCAGAAATTAAAATATTTTGTGCTTATTTGGGCCATTTATTATTTTCTTTTTCAAACTGATCTTAAATTGGATATTTCTTTATCAGGCAAAGTTGATTTCTCAGCACAAATCATGTCACATGATAAGGTTTAATTTTCTGGCATTAAACTACCAGTGCACATTTTTATGTTCTGAACAAATCACCCATGCACAGCACAGATTGGTTAATACCTGATATCCATACACTTATTCATATAAAATATAAAACTAACCACATATTAGTAACATATCTGTTGCATATCAAAACATTATTGAATTATGATTACAAATGTTGTCACAAGAAATATACATGAGTTGGTCTTTAGAAAAACCTAATAAACTCTTATCATTATTATTAGACATACAGCAATATAAAAATTGGGATGGCTATTATACCTGAAGGTCATAGTACAGTGCTAAATATATTGACCAATAGTAAATAGTCAGAATCACATGATTACTATTTCTTGTGTTAGCACATAACTGTTGTTAAAACAGGCAAAACTCTCCATACAGTAGTGCCACTCAGTGCCAACCAGAGTAATCAATGGATGCCAGAAGGTTTGTGCACAAAATCCCTATCTAACGCCTACTAGTCTGGGGATATTGGATGAGTAGGCACTAGATGGGGATTTTATACACAAGCCTTCTGGCATCCATTGGTTATTCTGGCTGGCACTGAGTGGCACTACTCTATGGCTAGTTTTGCCTGTTTTAAATAGTCAGAATGTTATCTTATTCCTACACACAATGTATATGATAGTTAATCATATATTTTAATAATGTACCAATTGTTATGTGATCAGGTGACCCAGAATATGCCACATAAAGGCAAAAATCAATCATTGACTTGAACTGGACAGTTCATGATTTAAAATCCACAATGTTCTTTAGAACAGGAGTGATTTCTAATAATCATTAATGTTTTTTGAAATTGTTCCTATTGATTAATGTATCAATCACTTCATATTATATGGATGTTTTTAAAAATATATTTATTACTTGTGCATTCTTAACACAGACAATGGAATTAAATTCACATCAGTTGTTCAAATTACAAGAAACAAAAGAACAGTAGTAAAAATATTTCAAAAATTTAGAATATCCACTTAACTTAAATGCTATTTACATAATATAATTCTTAGCTTTTTCACTAGGAAACATGCTGACATACTTATGCATTATTTTAGATAATAAATCTATCTCTTTCCAAACTAAATCACAAAAATAGAGGCCAATGCTTTAGAAAATCCTTTGCTGATAGCTAAGTATGGACATTTTACGGCAAATTTGCAATGGAGTTATTAAATTACTTTCTCTCATCATCACAGGAAAATAAAATCAAGATAATTTTAGTATCCAAATCGGTTGAGGTTTTTCATACTTCTGATAAAAAAGTCAGTGAAGATATAATTACTGAGGTAAATAAACCAGTTTATACTTCATTAAAAAGGTTAATGTGGAAAACAAGTCTAATTATTACTAAAGAAACAGATACTAAATCAAGAGTGGAAGCAGCAATAGAAGATATCCAAGAGTCAGAAACAGATCAAAATATTTTAAAGACTATGTCACAATCAAGATAGTTTCATTAATAAGGAAAAATGTTTTATATTAATTAAATGTAATCATTAACGAAATGTAATCTATTAATAATCAATTATTTTATAATCAGTTATTATCCGACTGAAATTACAGCAACCAGTTATAAACTAATAATAATTAACTACAAGTTTTTTTGTGTGCTCTGTGAAATCTGCGATTATATGCTGACACAACCATTGTTACTATGGTTAATAGACATTGCTATAATTTGACATTGTCAGAGTAATAAAGCTATCAAAACATATTCATATGATCATAACCAAAGCAATCATAGTTGTAGTCTCAGACAATAATCCATTGATTACTCTGATTGGCACAAGGTGGCACTACTGTATGGAGAGTTTTGCCTTGTTTATAAACAATTATCTGCTAGTATAAGAGATGTTGATCATGTAATGAGGAAATATGATAAAACATCATTAATTGAATACAAAATGGTAGTAAATCATTAGCGTATCTCAATTATGTTCTCCATAGTCAAACATTACTGTGAAAATATACCTTTTTTTCTATTCACATTAACTTCAGTCTTCAATTAACCCATTGTGGGTTGAGAGTAGTAGTGGAATGGCATCACCTGGAGCTCAAAGAGTTGAAACCCAGCCTATTTTTGTCATTTCAAGTGCTTGAACTTTTTTTTTTTTTTTAATTATCTTCAATTCAAAATTGACTAAAATAAAATTGTATCTATTGTGTGTTTTTTTTCCATTTTGTTCTATCCTTGGCAATATTTTATAAATTTTTGTATCCGTTTATTTTAACATTTTAATGACATTTGGTCTTTTTTGCTATCTTTTATTTGTTGATCTTTTTAAATTAAATACGTTTTAAAAAATGGGGCTAGTGTAAACAGAATTTATGCTATGTATAATACATACAAAATCATTTAAGTCTATTTATGCATGTATGTTATCAAAAATAGATAGAGTAATCAAGCAACAGAGTACTGCCAAGAAAGGATAGCACTTGATCATCATCAGTGACTAGTTACTCATCTCTTAACATATATTCTTTAAGAGCTATGCTATAAAATTCTGTGTGCATATATATATTTGCAAGGAAATCAAGTCATACATCATGTGACTTAATTTAATAAGATTGTACTACAAATGTTATATAATGAGTGTGAATAGCTCTCAACAAGCTTTTACAAATATCCCTATCCTCAGATAGCTAGAAACTGGTCTGGAGATAGGGATATGAGCTATTCACACTCATTATATAACATTTGTAGTACAAGCTTATTAAATTAAGTCACATGATATATAACTTGATTTTCTTGCAATTATAGTTTTGCTCTTGTGGCTTTGGTGATGTTATATTGCTAAAGCTGTTAATATATAGTGTATTTGAACTTGGTTCAATCCCTAATGGCTATTTAAATTATATAACTGGATTTGAAGACATATAGATATCTGAAAATTTCAGGATTTTCTATTTAATAGTTAACTATTACAAAAATGCTAGGCTTGAGCTGGTATTTTTAGATCTAATGTCTGAATATCCTAGTACCTCACTGATGACAGCCAACAGTTAGAAACAAATCTACAACTAGGGATAGTCGGAAAAGCTTATTAAGAACTTTTCACACTCATTATATAACATAATAGTGTATGCTACTGAAATGGTGGCTGATTCTTTCTCCAAGCTGCCTGCAGCTCCATCTCTGAATCATTGCATGTAGCAATATAGTTTATCTTTTCACAAATTTTAAAAGCACTAATGTGCTTAGAACATAGGTAAAAAATTTAAATGTGACAGAGTGTTTCATATCTTAATTTGTGGTGGAATCGACTAACATTAAATTTTATTTAAACTGGATAAAACTGCTACTGAAATGCTGGATATCATTCAAATTGCATGTCCCAAATGAAGCTTTGATTTGCAAGGATGTTTTCAAGTGTTTTTAAAGATTTAATGACAGCAAGGAGAGCACTGAAAATAATCTATGAAGGCATAAAACACTGACACATTTCATGTCATAATTCATGATTCAGACAAGTTAGCACCTTAAAAGTTTTGTGATAAATAGTTAAATTATATGACTACATAAAACATATGATTAATTTATAGGTGACATTAGTAGCAGTTTGGAGAGAGAGCTAATCACCATTTATTGAGATACATTATGTGTATGTATATTGTGGTGGTAAGAATGTGTGTATATATGTGACCGTGCTTAGTATAAAATAGATGAAAATGAGTGGAAATGAATGCTTCAACGAGCCAATTAGCTGGTTATCTAAGTAAAATATCATACACAGCGTGGATATAAAATGTTTGATTTAGTTAGTCAAATCAAAATATACTTTACAGATGATTCATAATCTGTTCCTTGATTAAAACAATATTCTCTGACTTCAGTGATATCATTTCTATTTTTCTAGAAGAATCAGTTTGAAATGTTATAAACCAATAATTTAAATTATAAAGTTCATGTATTTATCTATTTTCTGATGATGGTATTTTATTAGATATAATGTATTCGACTATTTTCATCATCTATGAGTGAATGTTGAATGTATAGAAAATTTTAAACTTTATTTAACCTTTCCAAATACAAATAACTTACAGTTTAGTAATTACACAATGTTTTGAGGAGTATTATTCTTCACTGTATACTTACAGTATTCACATAGAAATTGAACTCCCACCTTTAGATTTTTGAATATCAAATTTAAGGCAAATGCTCTTATCAACTGAGCTATTCTGTCAAAGGCAACTTATAGTAGAAATTTGATATATTTGTATATAAGAGTTGGTTCAAATCCTCCGGAGTCCTTCAATTTCTTTTTCAAGAGCAAGGCTAATTAGTTTTTTCTTTACTATTATTATTGTTTAATATTTTTCCTAAGATCAAGATTAATTAGAGACTTCCATACATCATGTATTGCCACACTGGATTGACTTACAGGATTGTTTACCCTTGTCATATGAGCAGCTTCCTTGAATTTTCTTCTATGCATTTTTTCTTATTTATCCAATATCTCTGTATTTTTCTAATTAAACATATAGCCATTAATACTGTAACTGATTGGGTTACATGGGACACAGCAACATATTGTGTGTGTGCATATATATATATATATAAAGTTATAAGAAAAAGTATAAATAAACAAAAGTATAAATAAACAGACAAACATTTTGTATATATTTTTCTAACTTCACTGGGAATAATATTAAATAAAGGGTTATGTAACTCTGGATTTAAAACAAAATTTCATTATAAAATAAATATTTAAAAAGGTTTATATAAATTATTATTATTATTCTGATTTTGAAATTTAAAACCAAGCATGTCTACTGATAATTGTAAATATATATCTTTGAATTAATGCTTGTATACATTATCTATGTAAAAATTTCTATTATCTATTTTGAATTCTTTTTAATTAGTTAAACTGATAAAATTTCCAAAATGTACCCTTTAATTAGAAGTGCTTTTGGAGGAATTAAAATTGGTTTTAATCAAGGCAGATTGAAAACAGTTGCTGTGTTTTTATCACCTCAAGAGTAAAAAGAATTAGACTGATTGAAAATAGTCTGCAATGTGTTTTTATCATCTCAGATGATTCTATAAAAAGGCTGATAAAAATATCAGTTCAGTTTGCAGTTTTTATAAAAGCTGGCCAGAAGAGTCTGGTTTTAATATTTTGAGAACCAGTGGTCAAATAGGCCAGCTGTAAAGTTTGGATAGTAATTTTTTGAAGACAGTTCTTATATTAATTTTTTGTGAAGCAATTGGCTAGCAGAATTATGAAAATAAAAATAGCTGCCATGAAGATGTAGTTGAAGTCAAGCCAGTAGATACAGTAGTGAGCAGTCTACTAGTTCTACATACTGGAGTTTTGATTCACTTGGAGATTGGGTCAAATTAAAGTGGAACAATTAGCTTGTACAAATGTGCTCTAGAAGTCAGTTTGCTGGCCTGAAGCTCATCAAGCCCTAGACCAAAGAAAAAATGTCAACTTACCTGATTATACTTTCATGATGCTGGAAATTGCATGGAATATACTTCCCTGTTGATGATACTTACCCATCAGCTTACCAAAGAATTGGTGGATATATGCTGCTGTTTATCTATACCTATAAGGAACCACAGATAAATGCATCATATGTATATACAGTGAATATTTCATTTTTTATATTCTTTGGTCTGAAATGACATTTTAAAAAGTAGAGATATATAAAATGATTTTATTTTTGTTTATTAAAAAAGAGGCATTTTAAAAGTGAAACAAACACACATAATTTTGCCTGGATTTTAAAAAAATCAAAAAAAGTAAAAAAATAGACACTTCTATAATTTAAATAATTTAAATTTAAAGACAATGATAATTATCAACAAGTATCTGTCAAATAAAAATTGACTTGATATTTTCAAAAGAAAAAAAAGTTGATAGTATTTATTTCTTTTAAGAAACTGATTGATAAAGAGTGGAACTTATAAAATAATGAATGCAATTTATATATTTTCAACAAAGAATAATTGTGAAAATAATTTTTAATAATTGTTATTATTGTAACAAATTAAAATATTTGATATAGACATTAGTGTGTGCCTGCAATTCAATATGCACACACATGTATGTTAAATATGTATAAAACTGAATTTCATTTATAAAATTATATTTTATATTAAATTAATCAATTATTATATTGCATTGATGTATGATAATGGATATAGATATTTTATGTAAACCTATTGGAACATATATGTAAATCACAATGTAATAAACCAAATTTTGATTTTATGTTAATCAACACATATAAGTAAATTTTAATCATTTAAAGGTGGCAAGTCAAATATGTTCAGAAATCACATGCACACATATATATGTGTGCATATATGTGTCAATTGTAATGCAAATATCAATGTGTGTCAAATACTTATATGTAAATTTTAATCATTTTTTTACTAAATGTCAATTCAAACATGTTCATTTTATATCAAACCACATGGCTGTGCACTCAATGGGTTTTAAGTAAACCTAATGTATTAATCATGTAAATCAAAGTAATAACTTGAATTTTGTAGTAATTTTGTAAATCATGTATATGCAAATCACAATGTGATAAAAAAATTTATTATTGTATGTTAATCAAAATCAGAAAGTTTCTAATTGTAGAGCCATATTCTAAAGACCTTAATATCATTTTTATATATTATTTTTAATAAACTTAAATTCAATTGTTAAAAATTTTATTTCATCATCTCTTAGTCAGCATAACAGTTATAGAACTTGTGTTCTTATGAGCTAGATTTATGTATAATGGCTAATATATTAAATGGGAATTTACATGAGTGCTTTTGGGCATCCAGTGATAATCAATCACCATCCTGGTTGGTGCATTAGATTATATTCTTTAAAGCCCCTGCACTACATTTTATTTAGTTTAGACTATTAGAATTTAAATACTATTAGAATTGTACTAAGTGGCCAGAGCATTGATGTTGATCAGCATGTTTTAATGTCCCAGAATTATTGTTTTTATGATTATGTATTCTAATAGATTAGCACTTAAGTTGGTTCATCTGAATTAGTGTTTAATTAATTGCTCCAAGCTGGCAATGTCTCAATAGTTATTCTTGACTACAGAGACCCATTTCCAATCCAGCAACAAGATGGACTGTTGATTTATTTTATTGATGTATTTTGATTTTGGTCATTCATAATAATAAATGGTA
This sequence comes from Epiperipatus broadwayi, assembly GCA_028023455.1. Taxonomy (NCBI): domain Eukaryota; kingdom Metazoa; phylum Onychophora; class Udeonychophora; order Euonychophora; family Peripatidae; genus Epiperipatus; species Epiperipatus broadwayi. Next base: position 1,623,902 of record JAQFVV010012470.1, read on the forward strand.
TTTTGAATATTACTTAGTACTTATGCTTCCTTTTACTTATTATAATGCTAGCGGATTTATAATAATATTTATAGTTAATTGTAGTTGCTCTTAAGAGTAACTAGCTGATCTCTGAGAGATTTTTCTATTTCATGCTTCTCTTTTAATATATGAAATTGCTTATATATTTTTGGATATTAAACATTACTTTAATATCATTATCTTACTTTAATATCTCTTACATTATTATCATTACTTTACTTTAATTCTCATAATTAATTTGATATTTCATTTTAAATTGACTGGAAATGATGATGACTTTTCATCACCCCAGATTGGTTTACATACCTTATACCCATCCCATTAGAATACATACATTATCTGCTATGGTAGACACCTGTTTTTTTTTCAATTGATGTTCAACAGTTTCATAGATGCAGTTTTGTTCTTCAGCATTTCCAGTTTAATCTTAGTAGAAGTAAGAAATCCTCAAAGTGTGGTGTGTCTTTGGAAAGCTGTTGTAATGTTATATTGACTGCAGATTTTCTTTAATTTGTCTGCTATTCCTGTTATGTATGAATACACTACAGTATCAATAATTGTTTTCTCCTTTGGTGTCTCTTTGTGGTGTCTATTAAAGGTTTTCTTGATGACTGCTAATGGATAAACATTCTTCATAAGCATTTGTTTTATGTGAAGGTTTTATTTTTCTAAATCACTGTTTTTTGAATAAACCTTCTTTGCTCTGTTCCATAATGATAGTACACTTTCATGTTTAGTGCTTCTCATATGATCGGATGTATATGCTAAGTACTTAGTGTGTGTTGGTGTTCTATACACTGTTGTATTTACTTTGCCTTGAGGGAGTCTTGTCACAAGAACATCCAAGAATGCCAATTTTTGTTCTTGTTTTAATTCCATTACATAGAGTAGTATTTATGGCTGTGTTTTCAAGTTCTTCCATGTAAATATTGCTGAGCAAGGGTTACAATGGTGATCCATGGCCATCCCTTGGTTTTGTTAGAAGAATTCTGAGTTATATTGAAAGTGTGTTGTTGTTATACAGAATGTTAATAATTCTATTATACTTTCAATAAGTAGTATTGTTCTAGTTTGTAGATTATTATCATCATATAACCTTTTCCTTACAATATACAATGCCTCATCACATGGTACATTTGTAAACAAATTTTCCACATCAAAGCTTACCAATATATAAGTCCTTTTCATTTGCATGTTCCTGACTAATTCTACAAAGTGCATAGAATTCCTGATGAAAAATTGTTTCCTGTATGCCAATGGACTAAGAACTGCAAGAAGAAATCTTGACATATTTTGACATGGTTAATTTCTAGAACTAACAGTAGATCTTAATGGAACATTGTCTTTATGGATTTTATAGAATCTATACATGTGAGACATCTTGCTGAAATATGAAATTAATTTTCTTTTTCTGAATCACTGAAATATTTGTGATCCTTCTGGAGTAATGCTTGTAGATTTTGTCTCTGTATTTGGAATTGTATTTTTTGCTACTTTTTTGTATTGGCCTGCTGAGAGGTTTTGTTATCATAATCAGTTTTATCAATTATAACTGTAGGGTTTTGTCAGCAGTAAGAATGATTATTTATTCTGCTTGTGCACTTGATGTCTTTCAAGTATTCTTTTTACTCTCAGCATAACTCTGCTGCTTCTTCTAGAGTCAAATTTTGAGTCACCCCCTCAGGGGCTGCCATTGTATTCAATAATTGGACAGTAGATGGTGTGATGGTGAAATTCAAACCTTTTTCAAGAACTGATAATTCAGCAACAGTAAGGTGGTTAGAACTAAGATTTTTCATTGATGAAAATGATAGATTAGTATGACCTTTGACTCCCTTGTAGATTTACGAGTTTCTTCTTCTGAAGTTCTTTTATCCTTCCATGTAACTTACAATATGATCTGTTTACCACTTGACAAATTTTTGAGAAATCTTCATCTGTAGATTTATTTTGTAGAAAACATTCCACATTTCTAATAGAACACAATGTTTGATACTTGGAAAGCTGCTGAACCTTTGTACTTTCTCTCAATAAGGCCTCATTTTCTCTCTGAATAATTTTCTCAGCTCTCTTGGAAGAAATAGGAGTTTTAACTACAAACCCTTAGAAATGATCCCTTCTAATTTATATAAGAAAGTTAAACAAAAAAAGCCACTTATTTATAATTGTTTAATATAAATTAATATAAAAGTTTATAGGCTTAACGTTTTCGAGGATCCATGCCTCATATTCATAACCCTCATAAAATATATAGTAAAATATATGCAAATATTTAAAGAAGCTAATTTTACATTTCTTCGGAGATCTCGAAGCAAGTGTCTTTTCTGTTGATAGCATGTATGTTTCCATTAATGTAAAATGCCTTCTTTATTTTTCTTTTGTGGTCGTTTACATAATCGTGAGAAGTAAAGCTACATTTATTTACATAAGAAAGTTAAATGATTTTCTACTTTAGCCAGTTTTAGACATAAATTTTTTATAAAGTCTAAATTTCAATATAATATCAGGTCCATACTGAGTACTTAGTATTTGTCTGAAGATTTGTTATGATGGTATATTATTAGATGTGACATGTTGGACTATTTTCATCATTCATGAGTGAATATTGAATGTATAGAAAATTTTAAACTTTATTTAAATAGAAAGTTTAAATAAAGTTTAAAAGTTACAATCAGAACGTGTTCTAGGAATAAAGTAATTCAGAAATCTAAATATTTTCATATAAGTTTTATTAATTATCATGACAAAATGCCATCCGTCTGTTCAGTTTAAGCATAATGATAAGAATATTTATGTAATATATTTCAAGCACATGACTAGACATTTGAATCCTGGGTAATTATCACAAATAAATTTAAGTAAAGAGGTATTCCTCTTATATTTAAATAAACGATATTTATTTTTAATCATGAAATGATTCAAAAAAATGTAAACAATTTCATTTACATATAAATGTTATTAATTATATTGGTGTTTTGGTATCCCAGTAGTGAATTGTCTTTGTGCCCCACACAACCTGCACACCCACATGTGGAGACACTACATTTATCATTAGAATATAGTTTGTTGCAGTACTCAAATTACTGGCCCATAAGGTGCTACAAAGCTGGTATGTTATTCCCATCTCAAGTATGTGTGACATGAAGAAGCAAATAATTTCATTCTCTGCTTTGTTATTTCATTTTAAAGGGTTCTCATTAATTATTTATAATGTATACAGAAGCACAACAGAGCCTATGAAGATATAATTATATGTGTGACCATATTGATTGACAACCATGAATCATGAATAAACATGTCTCTAATATAATTAAACTAGATAATTTCACCAAAAGATTTTTTTACCTAGTAATGATAAGTTAAAGATGACATTTCTATCTTTTATAACTATATTTATATAATCTTTATTTCAAATATCAGTGCGTGCTTGGTGAAGCTGATAAGCTCCAAGATAAATGCAAAGATTGACAGCTTCAAACAACTTTTTGAATGGCTTTTGCAACTTTATTTCTGTTATTTTTCAATTATATTTAAAGTCATCAACACTCTTCTACGAATAAAAAAGTAATAATTAATGAGAAGCTTGTATATACATCTGTTTATCATTATTATGATTCATTTCAAAACTAATATGACTATTCTAGATCAACACACACTCACGTGAAAAGATAGAGGAAGAAAAGAACAAAATGTTAAGTGATTTTTTTATGCTGATATACAAAATACATGCGTTTATATCACATGTATATTTGTTTGTTTTGTTTGTTTGTTTTTGTGATTTTTCTTTAGACGAAACTTTCCTGCGTAAGTGAAGCTTTATTTTATGGCAGTTGTTATATATCTTAGAAATAATCTTTATAATTTAAGAAAGATCTATCCCTTCTACAAAAACCATACTTAGTTCATCTTAATATTGGAAAGCTACAATTGGATATGGTGTCGAAGTATTCCAGAAATAAACTTTTACTACAGAAGTTAAAAGGCAGAATCATAGAATATCACATAAACAATATAATGTATCACCATGTTGTATATGCAAATGTATTTATGATTCATAGGTTAATTTATATAATTATTGCAAAACTCATCTCTGTTGTATCATCATCATCATAATCATTACTATTATTATTATGTTTTTAGATGATTAATGTATATATGTTATTTTTTTATAATTATTTTGGAATATAATAACTCTTATAAATAACTCTTCATAAAAGTTTTGTTTATTTGGAGTTATTCTATTTTATTTTGTTTTTTAGTATATTGTTTGTTTAATAAAAAAAATAATTGATTAATTCTTCAACACCCTGCATGGTTGAAACAGCATTAGAGCATCCAACTTGGAATTGAAAGGTCGTAGGATAGATTCTGGTGCTCGCAGTTTTGCACTCAAACTTCTTATGAACTCCAAGCAATAAAGCAATTACCCTTTTTGCGCTGTGCAGTATGGCACAGTAGTAATGTGTTCAACTTGGGATTGGGAGATCCTAGGATCGATTCTAGTACTCATAGTTCTGGTGTTCAAATTTCTTATGAACTCCCAAGTAATAAAGCCATAATGTCAAATCAAATTAAGTTTATAAAATACATTGGTAATTTTTTGAAAGCTCAAAATAAATAAAAATGTGTTGTTGAATTGTTCAATAATTTTTTTATATGGACCAATAGAAAATATATCAGTGCAAAATTTATCATTTGCTTAATCTTGCCTATATCTGGATATTACTGATTTTATCTTATATGATTGTTTAAATACCATTTGTTCAACTGGATTAAATAATTTAATCCAAAAGATTCTTAGAAAAATATTTTTGTTTTTATACCTGCTCCTATTTATTTATTTAATCTTTCTATAACCTATTAGTTGCGATTGAGTATATAAAAATGTATATTGTAGTTTTAAATTTTAAATTTTAGAAATATATCTGGCAGAAATAATCTAACATATGAAACTTAAAGAGAGAATTCAGTGGGGATAAGGAATATATATCTTTCATTTGTATTTTTTTTTTTTTTAAGCGTTATGTAATTTTAATATAAGCGATTTTAATAAATGCAAACCTATTTACCTTTATAAATATGCCAGATTTAAGTAAAGGTTACAATAGGAAAAAATTCAATCTTAGTATTTTACATTACAGTGATCCTTTAAAAGACGAGGGTGTTATTTTCTGCATTGAATTCTAATAAATAAATAAAAGTAAAATAATTTATTTTCTATAAAATAATGATATATTTTTATAAATGGTAATGATAATACTATTTTAGGAATAAATACTATTATTAAAATATTTTAGTTTAAATTATTGTTTCCTACACATTAAAAAGTTTATATTATTATATTTATTTTTAAAAAAAAGATGTTCCTTTACTCTCTGATAATTATAGTTGACTTCTATTATTTCCGTGATTTCTATAACCATTGGAAATAATGATTAAAGTGAAAATGATATCATTTTTGGGTAAAGATAACATATTGTTTGAATATCAGTATTGCTTTGTTTCTGATAGATATAGATTAGATGTTTTTTATAATTATGTGTGCAATTTGACATCATTCCTAGGTAATGATCTCAAAACTGTTGCCTGACTCCATACCTCATAATATTTTACTTAAACATGTGTTTTCATAACATTTATGTTCACTTTTTATTTCTTAGCTTACAAGTTATTTAAGAACCAGGCTATGAATATTTCTTGTGTTATTAGTTCATTTACAATAATTAATCATTAATAGTGGTATTAGCGATTAAGCCAATGCACATATGCTTTAAAGATAAATTATAAATGAATACTCTCACTTTTCCTGACACTAGATATAGTATTTTAGAAAAGATAGAAATGAATCCACCCATCCTTTCGACCCAAACATTTATGTATGGGAAAATCTTAAGCATATGGAAATGAGGGCATGAAGGTGTTAAGCAATCACTTTAAATTATGTTTGAATGAATGACACTTGTGAAATCTTTACAATTTACGACATGTCATTCTTTAGTTAAAATTAAACATATATAATGAGATATTATTTTATATAGGGCTATGTTTTTATACTGTAATAGTGATATTAGCGATTAAGCCAATGCACATTCATTCAAACATAACAAATGTAATTTAAAGTGATTGCTTAACACCTTTACACTTTCATTTCCATATGCTTAAGATTTGACCATACATAAATATTTGGGTCAAAAGAATGGGTGGATTCATTCCATCCTTTCTAAAATACTATATCTTGTGTCAGGAAAAGTGAGAGTATTCATTTATAATTTATCTTTAAAGCTCATGTGCATTGGCTTAATCACTAATATCACTATTACAGTATAAAAACATAGTGCTATATAAAATAGTATCTCATTAAATAGTTAATCATTAAAAACTCACTTGACCAATAAGATAGCACATAATCTTAGCTTACAAATTGCTATTCATTAGTGAATTATTTTATTCTCACTACGTTTATGCCATCTACAGTATGTTTTAGTAATCAATAGATGCTAAATAGTAGTGCATAATAAATTTTTATCCAGTGCTTCCCTATCCAATATCTCAAACTAATTTCTATTTTATGGCCTTCATCAGTGAAGAGCATTTGGATTTTTTGAAATGTATATTTGGACATTTCTTGGATTGAGGATGAGCATTAGATCCAAAAATGCATGGTTCAAAATATCCAAAGTAGTGAATGAAACCATAAGCTAAAATCTAGTCTGATGATGTTTGAATAGAACAGCATTGGATAAGGGTTGATTAAGCATTATTATCTAGCATCTATTGATTACTAAAGCTTACACTAGATGGCATAATCATAGTGAGAATAGAAGAATTTGCTAATCCTGGTTTCTATTTTGTTTTTAATTTACATATATGATATATTCTGAACATTTAGGATCAATAGTTTATGTTTTTCAGATGAAACTGCTTTGTGTTGTGTTGCAGTTTTATATAGCTGTCTTGAAAATATAGTTAATGATTAAATTTAATTTGCTTGTCAATTAATTTGAATAAAGCAAAAGTGATGCATTTTTATAAGTTTGATTCATGTTCAATGTCACTGGTTGTAATGATTATTTTTTGTATTGGATTGAATGGTACTTATGCTAATATGTTAATATTTTATTTGTTAATAATTATTGCTTTCTTAGCATATTTATTGATTCTAAATTATTCAGATCAAATTATATTGAATTTCTTTTTCTCACTTAGGTCAACTAAATTATATGCTCTTTTATTCATTTAAGTTTTATTTTGATCAGCTTTAACTACTATTTATATTTCTTTTTATCAAAGTTTATTATATTATGATATCTGTATTAGAGGAATTGCTTTATTTTTGCAATGTCTACATTATTTGTTTTCCAGAATTAATTTTGGAAGATCTTGTGCCACATCTATTAGAGATAGTAATGAAACTCATATTGGATGTTGTTTACTGTAAAGCAATTCTTAAAATATCTTATAGAAGATCTCATTTGGATCAAAGATTTCCATTGTAAATAATGATTATTTACTAAATCAAATGACTATACCAACTTTTCTCAAAACTTCAAGTCAGAAGCAGCTTAGTTATAACAGACTCAAATTATTTAACATATTTATACCAGAATGTCTTTAACATTGACTAACATCACTTATTTAATTTTTTTTTAAAATATTAATGTTGCTGGTTGTATTATACTAAATGCTTATGTTTTTAATTTTTTTTTCATTATGTTTTATATTTTATCTGCTATATACTAAACTCCCTGCTCAAGATTTTTCTTTACATAAAGTTTATATTACTAGATTATTTACTAGTTGTTTACTGAAAAAAATAAAATATATATACATAAGTTAATGTTTGAAATAAAATACTAGTTTATTATTTCACCATATAACTTGTTAATAAGATAGAGATAACCTTCACTTTTTGCGTAAAGCGCAATCTAAATTAATAAGTTATTGTTAATTGTTTTGTTCTTTCTTTTGGAGTTGGAATGGCCATATTGATTTGCAAGAGATTGTACTGATAACGAAAAATGTTGCCTACTCATGACATGTGCATTCCACCAAATATGTGCTCTAACCATTGTAGATTTGGTACTATTATATTTAAGAAACTGAAGAATATACTGATGCTAAGATCTGATCTGAAATAAATTGAATTAATGCTAAATCTTCAAATCACCATTTACTGCAATTTTCATTTATGACTTTATGTTGACACATGATGAAAATGTAACATTTCTTGTACAAGAATATATGTTTTAGGTAAAGCTTTGAAGACAACTAATTCTTTCATCAATTTAAGCAATCTCCTTCTTCTTTATATATCATTAATCTGACTCATTTGATGTTAAAGTTTGTATCTATAATATACTAGTATAAAGCCTATATACATTGGCTTTTTAACACACAAGTTAGAATCATATAATTTCTTCCACACAAGTAAGCATCTGAATATAAATAAATAAACAATTATCAGCAGAAATTTGAATTTGAAATTAACCGTTAACTGTACCACCACCACAATTTTATTAGGTTATCAAATGGTGTTAATTTGTATGAGGATTTCTCTGTAAAAAAAAAAAGAGTATTATATAACTTTCCCCTATATATTAATGAGGGATGTAGATAGGTTTTATTAATAGTCCCATTATTTTATAAATTTAATTAACATCAAATTAATGTGTTGTATGATATTTAAATTTAAAAAAAACATTGCTTACATTGATGGGGCAATCGGTTACCGGTTACCTTCTATGGCAATTTTTTTTTTTAAAAAAAGTGTGTTTTCCCAAAATATGTGTCCTGTGAGAATAATTTTATTTCATCTGTAGGAATGTAAAGATTGGTACTAATAGTTCTGAAAAGTTAAAATATTACCACTATAGTTTAAAGCTTCTCCAAATCTTTCATCAAAAATTGCAGCTAAGAGAAATGTTGAAGGTACAGACCAAAATGAGTTTGGTCTTGGAATCTATTCAAGAACCTTTAACTCATAAGTACATTGTATATATATAAAATACTAATAGCTTTATATGTTGTGAGTTCATAAGAAGTTTAAGCATCCGAACTGCAATCTCCAGAATCGATCCCAAGTTGTACGCTTTACTAACTGTGCCAAATCGCCAAAATATATTTTAATAGCCTCCCATATAAGAACAATTGTTGATGAAAAAGATATTATTTTCTAGGCTGATAGTTTCTCATTCTTGGTTTAGTTTCTAGCTAAGATTACTTTGATATCAATTTATTGAACAGTATTGACGGATTAGCTAGGCTGACTAAAGATTAGCTAACTGGAAAAAAATCTAAGTCTAATTGGAATTTAAATTTTAACGGGTTTGAAACCAGATTGCAGACATGGCGGAGTGATATTTGTACATACATACAGAAACATAAAAAAATATTATAAACAAATCATTATTAAATAATGCTAATTTTATAATTGAGTTTCTATCTTTGACATATTATTTTTTCAAACCGTTAACAAAACTTTTTAAAAAAAAGAGTATGGTAAAATGTTTGTGCAAGTTTCTTACATTATTAATATATCGTTACTTCATGTCATTCTGTTAGATTGTTTAGAATATCTCTCATTTGAATAATCAATATAAAATACTTCGTTGGTCTGTCAACACATACCATATATATCTATAAATTAATACTTTTTTCTTTGTAGTTTGTTTACATGTTCAAGGTATTTTATTACGTCTAAAACTAAATAAATAAAGCATATTAGAAGAGAAAAATATAAAGGTTAAATTTGATTGGTTGCAGAAATGATAAAAATTAGTCAGCTGATAATTGAATATTGTTACGCTGAAAGATTTCAGACATCCAACTACAAGCTATAATAGAGAGAACCTTCCTAAGAGGATGTTCTGGTAAATTAAGATCTTTGATATTATCACCCGTCTTAAGCTTCGACAACGACAGGGCTAAATAAGAACAAATTAGCTGATGCTATCTTGCTAAGAAAAAGTAAAAAATAACCCAAATAGTATGTATATATTTAGAAAGTTATGTCAAAACAGTTTAATAAAATGCTTGTGGAAGAGATTATATATATATAAAAAAGTAAAACAATAAATGACAAAAATAATCTATTACAGTTGAAAATCATACAAGAAACTAAATATCTTCGCAAAATAATGTAAATGTCTTTAAATAGATTAAAATTAGAAAAGATATAGTTTGTTAGGAAGGTGATATGATTTATGGGTGACATAAAAAATTTAATGACTGTAAAAACTTACCATACCAAGAAAAAAAAATGTATATAAAAAAAGAAACTGAAATAAAAAATAGGACAATTTCAACAATATTTTGACAGAAAGAAACAAAAGATACTTTCACTTAACGTTCGCTGGAAACTTAGTATCAATTTTCTTCTACAAAGTTAGCGATAGTCTGCCGATCCTTGTCAATATCAACAAAAGTTGGAAATAATTTTACATTATTTTGTTACAATTTTAAATCGTTTTTATCCATTGCAAATTAAATAACTTTTCAAACTTAATCCAGTTTCTCCGAATTATACCTCCCTTCTTGACATTATTCTAACAAACTTTCTTATCTCCTCCAACTATCTCACAAGTGGTCTTTTTCTGGGTCATTTTAGAGAGTCACTTTATCTCTCTCTTTTTTTTTCAAATATAATTTTAAAAACATTTTCAAACAACAACATATATATATAAACACACTTTATTATATAATAAAATTACGAGAGATTACAAATAATTTTTTATTCATGATCTGGGGTTCAAATTCAAGCCACATGAAACTTGAACACTTTTTTCTGATCCCAAGCTTTAGGATTTTTTTTACCTCGTGTATCTATCTATTCATAGCCAAATCAGCAATATATTTGGAAAGTTATTCTTTTCTTTTTTTTTAAAAAACCTATTGTACTTTAAATTAAAATGGGTTCATCTTTCCATCTCCCAGCTTTTTTATTGATTTGACTTTAATGCACGAATTTCTGCCTAAATCAACCTAGTGGCCATAGAATATATTTGTAATATGACAGGTTTTTTTTTTTTTTTTTGCTGATGAATCAAGACTTTTTTAAAATCCATTAATTTGAATAGCTTTTTATTTTATTTTTGTATGTGTATCTATTATTAATCTACCTCACCTTTATATTTTTAAAATATTTTATTCTTGTTTCATATTAATTGAAACTTTAGTGTTGTTACACATCAATGCTTACAGTATTTCTTCAACAATTTTTTTTATTATAAAAATCATCAATTATCCAGTAGATGGTGATGTGACCCAGCCAAAATGATATGTTAGTGCTATAGTGAATATGTGTATATACAAACACACATAGTTATATCTCTAATATCATTCTATTAAAAATTGTCATTGATGTCTTAAGGCTTCAAATGCCATTTTAGATCTTTGGGCAATTGACTCAGTAATAACAATAGAGGGGTTTCCACTAAACATAAATGTAAATTTTATTCCCATTTGAGGAACTAAAATTTAAAAAAGGACAAAATTGATGTAATATTCTCAAACATCATCTAATTTTATGAGCAACTTATTTTGCAAATATTTATTTAATGTTTTTTTATTATTATTATTAAAAAAGATCCAAATTAATTATTTAAGAGTATATTATCAATTTTTTTCTTTATATGCATTTGTAATTCAAATTATTTGTTTGCATGAGAAAATGGTTTCTTTTTTTATAACCTAAAGCTGGGCGCACTTTCGGTGAAGTTCGCCATAACCATAGTTCTCTAATTAAGATGAACTTCACTGAAAGCACCAGCTTTAGGTTTTTTAAAAAATCACTATTATGCAAATGAACAAACAAATGTATGCAAATTGGAATTAAGAGTATATTAATTAGAATGTAATAAAAATATATATTAAATTACAAAGTATAAAATTGGAGGTAGTTATATTTAAATATATAATTATTAATAATTATTTATTAGTACAACTTTCACCTTATCTCATTCCTATCACAACCATCCATCATCTCAGATTTCAGACCAATTTTTCACACCATGAAAGTACTCACTGCACTTTTTCAGGCATGTTTTAGAGATAGTTAAAAATATGTATTTTTCACATAAAAGTTAAAGTTTAAAATTTGTTTTGTAAGTTGGAAAATATAAGTATTTACAATCTAAAATATTCAAAATTAGTCTTGCATTGGTTGTCGAGAGGTCAGCGCGACTGCCTTGCACTTGCAGGCAGCTGCCCAGGTTGCGGGTTCGCATCCCGGCTGATGCTTATGACACTTTAAAAAAAAATTCAAAATTACCCCAAATTCACAACTCAACCAGACTAGCCAAGAAAATAAACTCTAAAACACTAACAATGGTCTTTTAGCTACAAGCAGACTTCTCAAGTGTAAAGAACTACAAAAATTACAACATATTTAAACTAAATATTATCCACAATTCCACTTCCCATCCACCCTTAATATTAAAAGAACTTTTAAATAAGTTAATTACTTCAGAATTATAAATTTTTAATAATAAAGATTCTTTAATTCTTCTTTATATTTCATTTCTCTCAAAGAAGACAACCATAGCTTCATAAAAATTAAGTGTGTCCTGTATCTTTTTCATGGATATATATAAAAAAGGTAAAGTTTAATACAGTTGATATTGAGGCATAATAAAATATAATATAATTATGTCCAAAATGTTTAGATATCTGATGAAGGCTCTTTGTCAGCTGAAACACTTAAAAATTAAAATAAAATAAACATTGCTTGAAAAAATGCATCATAAATAATCGAGTAATTAAAAGAAGTGAAATTATTGACTTATTACTAATATATTATTAAATTAATTAGTAATCTATATTATTCTGATTTAATCTACTTACATTGGAATATACTTTTTTGATTCAATGAGTAGTTATCTCATGCAATGATTTTTGATATATGTGTGAGTTAGTAAGTGTTGAATACAGATGAGATAGATTATAAAAAAAGGTTATGGTAGAAAGTAATACACATTGAATCTCTAAATAAAAATATGTGTACAAAAACTATTATGATCTGCATATATACTGTAATGGATGTGAAGTTGTGATTTATATATATTCTAATAAGAAATAGTTAACAAAATCAAACATATACATTTAGTATAACCAAAAAACGGGGGTTATTTGAAGTATAATAATTCCATAAGTGTTTCTAATTTCTTTTTCCAGATTCAATTTAAAGCTAATCTTTAGGCTAACTAAAAAGTTTATTTCTGGATATCTTCTTATCGTTGATCATCATCATTTTAACATATTTCCATGATACTTATATGTCTCCCAGTAGATTGCATGACTTTAATGGGTTAATGGTATATTAATGGTATATGTTCAGAATGAGTTTGAAAAGCAAAAAAACAAATTAAATTCGTTAATAAAAAATAACATAATTTATTTACAATAAATAAATAAAATTTGAAATTTGTACTTATACATTCATACTTACCATAATATATATATATATAAATACAAAATATTAAACTGAATAAACATGAGCATTGTATTTAAGGCCTTATAGTTAAATATGAAGAAAAATTAAACAGGAAAAACTCTCCATACAGTAGTGCCACTTAGTGCCAGCCAGAGTAATCAATGGATGCCAGAAGGCTTGTGCATAGAATCCCCATCTAGTGCCTACTCATCCAATATCCCCAGACTAGTTTCTGGCTTGTGGCCTTCATCAGTGAGGAGCCTTGGATCTGAGAGCACTGCCCCTAGATGCAACCATCCAGCAGCCACCTTTTATCTCTACAAGTACAAAACTATGAGAATAAAATTTGAAAACACAAAAATATTTTCAATCTAAGCTCAATAGCTTATATAGTCACATGAGTCCGAACTCAATTCAGTACCCATACATTTTGGTGTCTTTGGCTCTTTAACAACCATATCCACCACTATCCTATTAGGCAGGATTGGTTTTAAACCACTAAGCATCACATGATCACGATTTCTTATGCTTGCACATAACTGTTATTAAAATAGACATTGAGTGGCACTACTGTATGGAGAGTTTTGACTGTTTTAATAACAATTATATGCAAGCATAAGAAATGGTGATCATGTTATGTTTAGTGCTTTAACACCAATCCTGCCTAATAGGATACCTGTGAATATGGTTGTTAAAGAGCCAAAGACACCAAAATGTATGGGCACTGACCCATATGACTATATAATCTATTGAGCTTAGATTAAAAATATTATTGTTTTCAATTTTATTCTCATAGTTTTGTAGTTAAGTAGAGATAAAAGGTGGCTGCTGGAGGGTTGCATTTGATAGCTAAGATCTAGGTGCAATGCTCTCAGATCCAAAGCTCCTCACTGATGAAGGCTACAGCCAGAAACTAGTCTGGGGATATTGGATGAGTAGGCACTAGATGGAGATTTTATGCACAAGCGAAGCTGACATCCATTGATTACTCTGGCTGACACTGAGTTGCACTACTGTATGGAGAGTTTTGCCTGTTTTAATAACAGTTATGTGCAAGCATAAGAAATGGTGGTTATGTGATATGAAGAAAGATCTTATCAAATAATAAAATATTTTAAATCATTGTCATTGTAGAGAATGTACATATGGCAACATCTTTACATATAGTCTTTATAAATTCAGTTCTATTTGTGATTATCCTGATAATCTTTAGTATCAGAAATGATAAACAATATAGATGAGTTTTTATATATATATGGTAGGTCTTATGGCAGAGTCCACTTATTTTTCTTATGGCATGATTTTCAGTACATTCTATGCATTTCATTGATTATATCTGAATACAATTTCAGAGTTCCAGATCTTTTGACTGGCTTGTCTTGTTTTCTAACCAGCCATGTTAAATAGACTTTATCTAGCTATTGTCATCATAATTGCTGATATTGATGGGAGTATTAAAAAATACAATAAAACAGACAGAAGGTATAGCTATTCGAAGCTTTATTGAGAGGAACTATTTTAACCAGTAATTTTCCTTTTTAACAGCTATTTCTCTATTGGCATTTTTTCTCTCTCCACACCTTATTTTGTCCCCACAACATGGTTTTAACACATAATTAAGTCTGTATTAATTTATATCAAAATATTTTTAAATGACATTTTTGTCCAGACTTAATGACATGATTTAATATATTTTTCTCACAACATGTTTTTTTAAAAAATTTTACATTCAGATAATTATTTTATAAATAACTATAAAATAGTTTTTATTTAGGCTAGCAAGAAAGGGAAATGAAATTAAAAAAATTATGATTGAATTCTGTAATTTGTTCTCTAACTTTATCAATAACATATTCAGATTTGCCATTTTATTTACTACAAGAAAAGGCAAATTATTTCTTTAAATCCCCATTCAGCAGGAAATTCTCAAAGAATAATGAAATATGGTATACTTTTTTAAACTACTCAATTCAAATTCATTCCGCAAACACTAAAATTAAATATATTATCTAATTTCTTTTTCTTGCATTTTATTACATGAATTATCATTTTACCAATTATAATTTTACTAAATACATTTCTTTAACCAACTATTTAATAGTATAATTAATTTTATAGACTGATTTTCTTTTATTAAATATTTAATATAAATATTAGCTTTGTAAGTGAATTTTTCTTTCATTTCTTATATTGGTATAGTTAAGTTGCATGCATATTATATCTAATATGTGCACATACACACATGGCTATCTATAAATTTATTATTCAATCTATCACTTTATTAGACTTTCTTGATTATGTGGCTTTGCAATACAACTAATTTGAGGTGCAATCGAATGTGTTCTGTTGCAATATATATATATATACTGTAATGACAATATCCTTGAAATAAGATCAGAGATAGAATACTATAAGAAAATGTATTATTTTTATTAGCTATTTGGTTTAGTCAAGATATTGAAACTGAGTTTAAACCCCAATCTTGCTTAAAATATAACTTATATTTTGGGTGAGCATGGTATACCCTAGAAATCATTCCAAAAATATTACTGATTACAACTATAACAATAATAATAAGCCAATAAACATCACATGATCACCATTAGGAAGATGGGGATTTTATGCACAAGCCTTCTGGAATCCATTGATTACTCTGGCTTGCACTGAGTGGCAATATGTATAAGGAGTTTTGCCTGTTTTAATAACAACAATAATAAATGGTCATCTTGCTTCGCTTCCTTTTGTCTTCCCCAAGAATTTTCTTTAGTCATTTACTTTCCACATCCATTGCATTTAGTAAATCATTTCCAACACAGACCATGAAATCATCAATCTCTTGGAGTTATTCATTAAATAAAGTTATTTTTAAATACCACATATGAGAAGATTAATTTAACAAACTTAATAAAACATTTATTATATACAAGCTATATTCAATTCTACCATTTGTTAATGCTTTAACATATATTTTATTCTCATTTATCTGGAGAGATCTATTAATTTTCTAAAGTGTATTACTTTTTTCTCTAACAGTTAATTTTCAATTGAATTTGCATTTTTAGGCTATTCTTTTTACCTAATTTTTTTTATTAACTCCCTCTCAAAATTTGTCTACGATAATATTTATTAATATTTACTCATTCTATTGCTCAAAAATGATTTCATGGATGATTAAAATAATTACAAATTAATAAGAGAATAGCTATTCATTTATTATAATAGTAATTATTCTATTTACCCTGATGTAACACGGATAATATGATGTGGTCACATTACATGCATATACAAATGTATGTTTTGATAATGAATTTCTTTTCCAGAAATTCTTCATAACTCTTTTAAGAATAAAATTTTAAAATCAAGGTTTAATAATTTATATAGAATAAAAATTTATTAAAATTTGATTCATTTGATATACATCACTAACAATGCAATATGACACTAAAATATTTTAGGTAGCTTACTTAGGTTTTTCAAATCCAGAGCAGTTGGCAAATGAAATTTGAATTATTTTGATACTGAACTAATATCATATTTCATGATTGTAAATCTTTTTAATAATAATCATTAAATATTTTAAAATTATCTTCTGGAACTCGACAACATCTACATATTTTAATATTCCGGAGTTAAACTATATCATGGACAGAATTAATTAATAAAATTGCTCAAAAGAAAATACAATCATATCATTAAATTATGTCCATTAAATAAAACTAAATACACAAAAAAAATATTGAAAACATCCATTTAATACTCAAACCATGATATATATAAAATAACATCTTAAAAAGATGTCTTCATGGGTCCAAACTACAGGGTTATGTTAACTGCTTATAGTAAAATATTAATGAATAATTCCCCAATACTAAAATATTTGAAATTCATTATCTCAAATATTTAATTATTACTCATGATTTAGAGTTTGTTAACTTACTATGGCAAAAATACAAATTATTTCCATATAATTGATATCACTGATAAATAAGTTCATTTAATCTTCAAATGCTGATTGGTTAAATTATAATCAATATTTTTCTATAATATAAACACATTTACAAATTTGCATTTCATCTCTTAAATCACTATATTAATACTGTTCAATACTGATTGAACCCAAAATGCATACAATAATGACAATAAAGTATAAAATATTTCTGCATTTTTAGATATTAATTAAAAATAAATTCTCTATTAAAAATTAATAACCCATAATATTTATCTCATGAAAACAGGCAAAGCTCTCTATACGTATTGCCACTCAGTGCAAACTAGAATAATCAATGGATGCCAGAAGGCATGGGCATAAAATCCTCATTTATTCATCCAATATCCCCAGACTAGGTTCTGGTTTGTGGCCTTCATCAATGAGGAGCCTTGGATCTGAGAGCACTGCAGCTAGGTCTTAGGGTGTAATGCAACTCTCCAGCAGCCACCTTTTATCTCAACTACGAAACTACGAGACTTAAATTGAAAACACTATATATATATATTTCCAATCTAATTTCATCAGCTTATATAGTCGTATTGGTCTGAACTCAGTTCAGTACCTATACATTTTGGTGTCCTTTGGTTCTTTAATAACCATATCCACCACTATCCTATTATGCAGGATGGCTTTTAAGCCAATAAACATCACATGATCACCACTGTCTATGCTTGCTCTTAACTATTATTAAAAAGCAGGCAAAACTCTCCATACAGTAGCGCCACTCAGTGCAAGCCAGAGTAATCAGTGAATGCCAGAAGGCTTATGCATAAAATATCCATCTAGTGCCTATTCATCCAATAATACCAGAGTAGTTTTTGGCTTGTGGCCTTCATCAGTGAAGAGCCTTGGATCTGAGAGCACTGCAGCTAAATCTTATGATCTAATGCAACTGTCCAGCATCCATCTTTTATATCTACTTAACTACAAAACTATGAGACTAAAATTGAAAACACTATAATATTTACAATCCAAGCTCATCAGCTTATATAGGCATATTTATCTCATACCTAAATAATAATAGTATTCATTTCCAAAGCTGTATAATTAATAACTAATTATTTCTGCACATAAAACCACTGAACATCATATGATCACCATTCTTTATGCTTGTTCAAGCTGTTTACACAGAGACCAAACTCTCCGTACAGTAGCACCACTCAATGCAAGCCAGGCAAGAAGAGGTTTGTTCATAAACTCCCTATCTAGTGCCTACTCTTCCAATATCCCCAGACTAATTTCTAGCTTGTGATTTTCATTAGTAAGGAGTCTTGAATCTGAAAGTACGGCACCAATCCTAAAATCTAAGTGGAGTACTCTCAGATTCAAGACTCCTTACTGATAAAGCATTGGTAAAGGCTTTTTTTCCCATGTATTTGCCAGTATTTTTGTCCGATATGCAATATGGTATACAAGATACATATTTGATTGCAGTCACAATCCAAGAATGCACCCAAATATATTTAAGAATAAGCTTGAAATAATAAGAGAAAGACATAAAAAAAGATACTGAATACTAAGTATTCATAGACATCTGATCAATTCTCTCTCAATCTTCAAAACTATAACATGACACACTTATTTCATCTAAAAATTAAAGAATTTATGTATATATGTAATTACTATAATCCAAATATAATCCTTGGCCTTGTATATATAGTTCTAGTTCCTGTGCAATAATTGAATATGTTTTCTTTTTTTTTTAATTGTATTTAACATTTGATAATACATATGGTCAAAGGAAAAAATGTGAACAAATGTAATCAATGTTTTTTTTTGTCTAAGAATGAATAACGTGCCTTTGAAAGATAAAATTTTTTATTGAAAATAAATTTAATAAAATATTTGTTTTTCTTAATTTAAATATAATAAAAATAGTAATGAAAAACTATTCAGGAAAGTTTAAAATTTTAATAAAAATAATATCTAAGCCTTGCTTTCAACCAGGTTGGTCATAATCATAGAACTATAATAAAATATATAAATAAAAACAAAAATATATACATTAAAATTATGTGATTTACATGGTAATGCAATGCACGAGTCTTTTTTGTTTATTGCATTGATATTATTTGCTATAAACCAAGCCTCTGTATATTTTCTTTTTTAATCCTTATGTTCAGTACAAACAACATCAACATTAAAATAATCAAAATTATGTCCAGATTTAATTTCATGTTATAAATATATAGATTTAACATTGGAACCTATTTTAGCATGTTTATATAAAATATTTATGTTTTGCTAATCTTGTAGCATAATTGGCATGAAATTCTCCATAATAAATTACATTAATAATAGTTGCATTAGATCCTAAGATCCGGGTGCAATGCTCTCAGATCCAAGGCTCCACATTGATGAAGGCCACAAGCCAGAAACTGATCTGGAGATATTGGATGAGTAGGCACTAGATGGAGATTTTATGCACAGGCCTTCTGGCATCCATTGATTACTCTGGCTTGCACTGAGTGGCAGTACATATAGAGAGTTTTGTCTGTTTTAATAACAGGTAAGAGCAAGCATAAGAAATAGTGGTCATGTGATGTTTATTAATAATAGTTCCAACACAATTGCATTACATTATAATTCATTACGTTTAGATTGGTCTGGAGATAATTTCTCTTTAGTATTATTTAAAATCTGATTAAGATTAGGAGATGTTCTAAAACTAATATTATAATCATTTGAACAAATTGTTTTCATCCTTTTAGATATATTAGGTATATAAGGAAGGCTGATCTATGCATTATTATTATTAAAGTTTTTAGTATTAAAAGATAAATAAAAAAATTTAAGAGTTTTATTTAATAAATTATAATTATAACCTGATTTAATTAAAACTTTCATATAAATTTCACTGTTGTTTTTTCTATCTGCTTCAAACTTACATAATTTAATGTTTCTACACAAAAAACATTTAAATCCACCTACTTTATAAAAAAAATGGGTAAAAGAATGAGTGTCAACTACACCACAAATATTGATAGGCTTTATAACCATTTTATATTTGTGAATTTGTATGTTGAATATGCATATCTAAAAACTTTATATCATCAAATTATCTTCATCTTCATAGTCCAAACCAAAGAAGATGGAAGAGATAACTCATCTTTTATATCAATAATTGTTTTCTCTTCAGCATAGATAAGAAAATCATCTACATATGTTATATATAAAGGTGGCTGTTGCTGTAGCGAACTTTTTTGGAATAATTTCTAATTCAAATTTATTTAAAATTATACTACAAATAATTCTACTTAAAGGTAGTCCCATAGGCCATCCATGTTTCTTTGTATAAAATTCACTATTAAAAAGAGCTGTAATATTATACAATATTAGCTGTAATTTTATATAATGGGACATGGATGGCTTATGGGACTACCTTTAAGTGGAATTATTTGTAGTATAATTTTAAATAAATTTGAATTAGAAGTTATTCCAAAAAAGTTTGCTACAGCAACAGCACCCTTATATATAAGATATGTAAATGATATTCTTATATAAGCTGAAAAGGAAACAACTATTGATATAAAAAATGAGTTATCTCTTTTAACTTCCTTGGTTTGCACTATGGAAGATGAAGATAAATTTGGTGGTATAAAGTGTTTAGATATGTATATTCTACAGATAAATTCACAAATTACTTATAAAATGGTTATAAAACCTATCAATAGTCATGGTGTAGTTGACCCTCATTCTTTTACCCCAATTTCTCATAAATTAGCTGGATTTAAATGTTTTTTGTATAGAAACTTTAAATTATGTAAGTTTGAAACAGAAACAATATTGAAATTTATATGAAAGATTTAATTAAATCAAGTATGATTATAATTTATTAAATAAAACTCTTAAATTTTTTTATTCATCTTTGAATACTAAAAACTTTAATGTATATATTTATTTATATGTTTTATTGTAACTCTATGTTTATGATTGACCTGGTCGAAAGCAATCAAATTTTCATTGAGTTTAAGTAAAACTTAATTATAATTAAACTTATTTCCTCCATCTCTTTTTTTTTCGAACTAACTTTAATTATGCTCGCCTATTTTTTCTCTGATTTATTCATGAAAATCACCATAAATATCTACGAATTATCCACTTTAATATGTAATAAATTGACTAATGCATCTAAGAAATATTTGTAACCAATCAAATTTAAAATGTTCAATGCACCATCAGTTGCAAACGATTGCAGCAAAAATTTACAGACTGCAATTTCTTACTATACATTTATTTCACAGAACAACCTCCATTCACGAGGGGGCGCTAGAGATCAAAATCCCTAAACTTCCATACAGAAATGATAGTTCAATTTTCTATTTATATATCTAGATTGTGATATATCTAGATTGTGATTGTTATATTTTCATTTACCACTGTCAAACTTCCTCCACTCACAACTTTGATGCCATCCATTTCAGATAAATACAATAATGATTATTACTAATCATTTTCGAAACTAGAGATTATCTGTAGGACAGATATAAACTTTAAACCTCAGTTAAAGATTAATATATCTGATTTTTTTATTTTACACACACCGGAGTTATTAACCTTTCTCTTTTTCATGTGTAATAAGATATAATAAATACCTTCATATTTCCCCATTCTTTTTAAATTCATTTAAATAAAGATATAATAAAAGACAAATGCAGCCCAAGATGCATTTTGTGCTGAATCAGCACTCATCAGTTGGCCCAGGTCACTATCTCTCATATATTTTTTTATTATATGAAAAGTATTTATCTAGAGTAAATTGTTACATTTTCATTTACTATTGTCAAACTTCCACCACTTACAACTATGATGCCATCCATTTCAGATAAATACAATAATGATTATTAGTAATCATTTTCGAAACTAGAGATTATCTCTAGCACAGATACAAAGTTTAAACCTTGTGATCTGTTTCGTTTTAAAAGCTTAAATATATTCATAATCTATCATATATATATAATGTGTTTATTTTATTAATATAACAACCATTCGATTTTATTTTTATCATCATCATCATCATCATGATTGTTATTATTATTATTTATGAACACATCAAAGCAAAAGATTTTTCACCCATTCTGGAGTTCCAATATTTTGGAAGGTAATCATTATGCCATTTTATAAAATATCAGTATTTTTTTTTCTCATGTGTCATAGCATCAGCCGGGAAGCGAACCTGCTAACCCTGGACAACTGCTTGTAAGCAGCTGATCTCTCGACCACCAATGCTTGACATAAAATATCAGTATTTTATTTTATACGGTGCATATAAATAAATATTATATTGAAAAATAAGATTATAAATTTAAATATTTCTGGCAACTTTCTCTGCCACTTGATTCAAATACTATTGAGCCTGTGGGTACCATTGTTAAGCAACATATGAAAGGTTGATATTCTCAACTGATATCTCTTGGAAAACTTGAGAACTTCTAAATATTTCTGTAGAATGCACCAGTTATTCATACAAATGACCTCACGTCATTTTAATAAATTTAGCATAAGTTATCTCCTATCGTTTCTGTGAGAAACTTGTAACACATATATATAAAATTAAACTAAATTTAAACTATATTCTGCAAATTGTAAATTAAAGACAATGCATTTTAAAAAAATTACTTTTACGCAATCTCTATAATATAAATTCTAATTACATCTATAGAAGAATCATTATAAATATCTAAACGCATACGTTTGTATTTGCGTACATACATAATTATTAAGAATTTTTTTGAAATATGCTAGTAATTTTGTTTGTTGTTTATTTGCATACAGAATCCTTCCTGTAACATAAATAAATCCTAAAGATAAGCTAAAATGGCTGAAAGCCAATCCGAGAAAGTTTTAAACATACTTTCATATGTTTAAAAAATTAAAAAAATTGAGTCTGTCTAATTGTTTTTAAACTATATATTTTAGAAACAGGTGTGAACGAGCACTTGGGATAATCGGTTATTTATGCTCACAGAAAATACCAGTGTTTATTGTTGTCACGCATCCTAATATATCTTCAATATAATCATTTTATCATATGTTGTTATGAGATGTGTGTTTATATTTATAAACGTGTGTGCATGTATATTTTCTTCCCCCCCCCCTATCTATTCACTAATTTCTTTTATCTTTTAATTATTGTGAATTTTAACTATCATAATCTCTCTCGTATTACTGATGTGCATGCCTTTTTATTTCACATTTTCTCTTTTACCTTTTTATCAGCAATTTTTATAGCCTTTTATTAAAAATCTTTTAATCCGTTATTCAAAAATCTTTACATTAGTGTGATTGTACCCTCTTCACTTAATACAAAGTGTTTGGAAAATCGTGAAATCTCCAACCTCCAACTTTTCAGCCATCCATATAATTGAAAATCTAATGAAGAAAACCCAAATCCCATGCTGATGCCAATATTATTGCCATGCCCATGTTGACCTCATCCTATACATGAGGGGTCAGAGTGACTTGAGATCAACATAGGCATGGCAATAATATTGGCATTAGTATGGAATTTGGGTTTTCATCATCGGATTTTCAATTATATGGATGGCTGAAAAGTTGGAGGTTGGAGTATTAAAGTATGAAGATTTGCTACCTTAATATAAAACTGAGCACTGATTATATATGTGTGTGCGAAATGATAATCTGGACCAACTGATGAATGCTGGATTAGCATGAAATACCATATATTGGTGATTATTTACCTTTTCTACATGTGTATCAGTTGTATGAGATAGTGTGAATAGTTGAAGGGTGCTTGAAAATCTGAGTTCAAATCCCCTATACTTACAATTAAGCTCCCAGGTTTGTGCTTGATTTTCAAATATTCTTCCTTTAAAAAAAAAAAAACACCATCTACTACAGCTATGGAAATTGTTGAAAAGAATGTTATTGCATATATTGATACTATGGAAAATTGTAAATATTTTTTACCTCTTTTTGCTACATCTGGTTGAATTCATTTTTATTCCATTATTTTTGTTTTTGTGTCTTTAATCATTTGAAATGAGTTCAGTATACAGAATCCATTTTAATCATTTGATAGTAAAAGCTTTTGAAAAAAATATAAACTTCTAGTAATTTTACTGATTAAAAATTATTTAGCAGGATAAGATTTTAGTTATAGTCATTGTAACTAGATGTCAAAAATATTCACTATTTCAAGATAATAACTTCTTACAGTAACAAACTTTCCATGTAGTAGAGCCACACAATATAACCCTTAATAATCAATGGATGCAAAAAGGTTTGTGCATAAAATTCTTATCTAGTGTCTACTCACTCCAATATCCCCAAACTAGTTTCTAGTTTGTGGCTTTTATCAATGAGATAAAAAGTGGTTGCTGGAAAGTTGCATTAGATTCTAAGAACTAGGTGCAGTGCTTTCAAGATTTAAGGCTGATCACTAAAGAAAGCCACAAGCTAAAAACTAATCTGTTGATATTGGATGAGTAAACACAAGATAGGGATTTTATGCACAAATATTTTTGCATCCATTGGTTATTAAGGCTTGCTCGGGTGGCATTACTGTATGGAGAGTTTGCTACTGTATTTACAACTTGTGTAAGCACAAGATTTTCTTTTTAGGAGAAAATATATTAACCTATAGAGGTTACTTTTGTTATGAAGCTGACAGTCAAATGAGCATATTTGTGCTTTTTATATTTTTTGCAAAATTATATATTTAATTCTTAATAAGTATATGATGTTTACACATAGCTTTAGTTTGAATGTAAATTATTTTAGGACAAAAATAGCCTGCTACAAATTTGTGTTGTCAAACAGTACACGACTTCTGATAATAACTTTATTATTGTTTTTTGTTTTTAATTAAAAAGTTGCAAACCAATTGAAAATATTATTGGGATTCATGATTGGACTAACATGCACAATATGAATCAATGCAAATATTTCAGTAACAGTTTTTGTTATTTTATGCAAAATTTAATGTTGGTGAATTTTTCTATCATAGTTTAAGGTGTGATATATATTGACACATTTTATGTCATATCTCATGAAAATTTTTGTGGTGAAAGTTAAACTATGTCACTACATAATATATGTGTTTATTCAGAGATGATATTACAAGAATCTTAGACAAGAATCAGTCACCAGTTACTTTTTTACTAGCATATACTGCATATAATATGAAATAAAAAAAAACCTGGGCTGATATAAATTTTGATGATAGATTAGTTGTGGAGAATTGAAGATAAATTTTAAGAATACGGTCTAAAAAGTTCTAATGTTTCATTAATAAATTAATGGTCTTATTGCAAATATCATTTTCTTTTTTCCCCTCGTGTATCATAACATCAGCCGGGATGTGAACCTGCTAACCTGGGACAACCGCTTATAAAGCAGCTGTCGCTAACCTCTCAACCACCAATGCTTGACTATCATTTTCTTCTATATTGGATGAGGAAAGGGGAGGTGTATAAATAAATGCAAGATTTAAATTTAGTACTACAAATATGCTATTAAAAATATGTAAATAGAGAGATTTGAACTCAGTCAATTTATCCTCTCCTCAATCTCAAGCCATCAATACACATGATTACACACATGTGAAAAAGTTACATGAATAGTTTGTAAAATCTTGAATTCAAATCCCTCTATTTATATATATAAGAAACATTTAGTATAAGAAAATTAAATACCACCTTAGAATTATTAAAAAAAATAATAATAATAACTGCAATGCAGATAATAGATTAAAATAAAGAGCAAAATAATCTTAGTTAACAATAATTATTGCTCATATCTTTAACTAAATTAGTTATTATTATTCTCTCTCTTTCACTTCAATTATTTAGGTTAATACAGCATACATCTATCATAAGCTAGACAAATATTAGAAGCGACAGAATTAGGCTACGGTCCATAGACTTTGAGCTGTATGGTTCACCACTCTACACAAGACAAACCATCACTAATTTATGTGTCCTATGACAATGAATTATATATCTGAGACATCTCATTACCATCCTTTAATTGCCTTATCCAATAATTCTGATTTTAATTGTTTCTTTTCTGTTTTTTAACATTTTTTTACTCTTCTTTATTTTTTATCTTTTTATTCTTGGTCTTTATCTTTTGAGTTGTTGTTTTTTTTCTGAAGTAGGAATGACCTCTACCTTTACAAACATTTGCTAATGAATAATAAATAACATATATGGTAAATGAAAATAATTATAAATTTGAATTAATATGTCTTATTAAAAATGCATGAAGATGTCAGAGGTATTTTGAATATCTTCAGCATACTTGGGCATATTCGTATCCCAAATAGAGCAGAAAATGGTAACAAATGATAACTTCAAATATTTCTTATCTATCATGAGAATGCCATTAACATCAAATCACTCATATTCTTACTTATATGTTTCCAAGGGCAGTTATCCTCAGCCGACCCTAGCGCCACCTGCTGCACATTTGATTAATCAATGGATACTAAGATTTTTAATGGTATAAAATCCTTACCTTCGGCTGGTTTATAAAAAAATCTTTAACAAAGCAAATTATTTATGATAATATATAGAGAGAATTTTAATCGGATTTCAATTTTTAATATTTTTAGATATCATTAACCTTCTAATATTTTCTGAAAATAGTCAAGTTATTAATTATAACTGTCCCTCCAGCTTAGTCTAAGACGTTGATATCAAAATCGTAATTTACTGCTTGAATTGTAACAGATGTCAGTTTGTACCTATTTAATAGGAAAATATTGAAGTATCTTCCAACGCAAGAAATTATGCTTAATTTAACAAAGAAAACTTTTTGTGTTATTTCATTTTTATCATTAATTAAAAATATATGCGTTTTTAGAAGCAGAAATATTTAAATATGAAAGCAATCGTTTTACATTTTTGAATTATTAGAAGCAATTTAAAAGAAAGATAATTAAAGGTTATTACAAATGATTTGATTATTTGATCCAATTTAACGGGTCACATACGCCCGTGTAGTTCAGAGTTCAGAGCAGTGGGTAAAGTAGCAGATTCTGGACCTCTAGATATCCTTGGATCATGCCCCCCCCCCCAGCTCTATTTACACTAATAGAATTTCTTACAGTCTCTTCAATAATAAACCATTCGATTATTAATTTTAATTGTTCACATCATGAAAATTTAATCAAACTTGCTAAATAAGAAAATAGAAAAGATAAAATTTAATAAATTTTCGATTAAAAGCCAAATGATGTTTAAGCATCAAAATGAGCACAAGTACTTTTGAATAACTAAGCTAAGACTTTTTGTAACTTTTCACTGCTGAAAACTGCTTCAGAAACTTTTAACTCCTCAGTCCATTACTCTTAACACTTTGCTAAACTAGAGACAGCAAAAAAAAAAAAGACGTAAAAAAAAACGAAATTTGTAGTTTAGTGAGAACTGACATGGAAAGAGAAAACCTATATGTTGATTTTGGTATGTATCACTTACTGGTTTGAAACAGATGGAAAGTTAAAAAGAAAAAAAAATGTAATGCTTTTTTCCAGTGGTTCCTGTATTATTATTTTTTATATATAATCTGTAAGTAAATAATACAAAATATCATTATATAGAAGCTAACCAAATATTTATAATATTAATATATAAAAGTTTATTTATTTATTTTTTGCCAAATATTTTTTGCCATCCTCAATGTAAACGAACTCTGTTTTACCCTCTAAAAAAATTATTTAAAATGATTCTTAGGAAAAGATAACATAGAACCAAATCATATATAAGGCAAGTTTTTTTTTTTTCATGTGTCAAAGAGTTGACTGGGAAGCGAACCTGGACCAACTGCTTGGAAGGTAGTTATGCTAACCGCTAGGCCACCAATGCTTTACAAGGCAGTTTTTTTGTAATTTCTAGAGAGAAAATTAGATAGTTACAATGAATATTTCAAAACACGCACTTATCAGTTTGTAAACCAAGCATCTTTATTCTTGTACAAGTAATAAGCAATATGTTGCAGGCTTAGTTTATTTCAATTTACTTCAAATAGCTTGGATGTTTATTAATATGAGAATAAAAGATAAATACTTTGGTAGTCTTTTATATAGAAAGGTGAATTCAGCCATTGAGGTGCAGCAGTAATTCTCATGTGCAGTCGCTTTTAACAAGTTAAAAAATATATTTTGTCAAAGTGATATAACTATTGCAACCAAATTAGTTGTATACAGAGCTGTTATTTTACCAAATTGATTGTGTGGAAGGAGAATTTAGTCATCCTATTAAAATAAAATAAAGACATTAGAACAGGGCGTTTCAGAGAAAATGCAAAGCCCGGGACAACTAATATTTTAGAGGCCCTTCAAAATTTAAAATAAAATTGTGGACAAGAAAATAAAGTCAATGCTATTTAATATTTTTTGT
This sequence comes from Epiperipatus broadwayi, assembly GCA_028023455.1. Lineage (NCBI taxonomy): Eukaryota > Metazoa > Onychophora > Udeonychophora > Euonychophora > Peripatidae > Epiperipatus > Epiperipatus broadwayi. Next base: position 1,652,703 of record JAQFVV010012470.1, read on the forward strand.
ATTATTACATTTAATTATTTTACAGAATTGACTAACAGAGGGCTGAGACTATTAGTTCTTCCAGTTACTGAGTACTGCAGTCCTTTCATCACTGAGTCATCAAATTGGCATCTCATCCTTAAACTGGCTTATGTGGTCAACTCGTGGTATGCTTGCTTGGAAAAGTTTTTCTTGAATACTTTTTAGGGAACTTAACTGTAAAATTAAGGCTGTTCTACAAGCCATGACATCACTTTGTCTTCTCCTATATTTTTATTTAACATATTGAGTTGCCAAGTTGAGGCCTCTAATATTGTGAGGCCTGGGGCAGCTGCCATTCCTGTCCTCTCCCCTCTGATTGACCCTGCATTGGAAAAGTTTCATTTAAGGATGCTCCATAAAATTTTAAACATACAATGATGAGATCATGAGAGTAATCAATATATTCTTCATCCTTCTGAAGTTTTATGGTAATGGTCATGGTTTTTGTGGAAAAGTGCAATGTTGATTGTTTCCATCAGGTAGATATGGCAGAACATAGAATATATTGAAGAGTTATGTGGATGTGTACTGTACTACTGCGACTATTACTATTACTGCTACTACTATCACTACTACAACTACCAACAACAACTAATTTTAATAATTAAACTTAAAATTACTTTACAATATATTAAAATTATCTTATATAATACTTTAAAGAATCTTTTCCAGACATATATATATATATCATTTTCTTATCACTAATGTGTAAATAATTAGCAGATAGTATACACACACATACCTGCACATATTCAGTATAGAACTATTTGTCAATGTTATGAGTTGTGCCTCCTAAATATATGTTTTACCATTATATTCAAATGGCTTTCCTTTGTTGTGCCTAACTTGTCTCTAAAAAGTTAATATTCTACATTATATTATACCAACCTATCCCTGCCTGCTATGAAATAATAGATGTCTATAGTTACCTGAAATGATATATGTCACTTCAATATAGTAGATACTTTTTGTGAATAATAGGCATATATATATATATATTAAAATTGTAGTATAAACAAAAATTTTAAAAACTAATAACATAGTTATTAATAATAAATTGGGAGAGTGCATTTACATATTTATTTATTTTGTGTGTGTTCACTTACACACATTCACATAAAAAAATCAAAATCAAAAACTTAGTGTGCCATTTTTTAAAAATAAAATGGTTAATGAAACATCAGACTTTCATTCTTCTTTACAGCAGACTATGATCTCTCTAGTTGTTTTGATGTTTTTAAGTCTGTATTGTTTTTTGGAATTTAAACATTCATCTCTATTTACTATTATCCATTTCAAATTTTTCAAACTTTAAACATTATGATGTAATACATTTTATACATCCCCCCCCCACACAAACTAATAAGAAAAATATAATTTTTCTTAAATTTCATAAAACTTCTATGTTTAGATATATATTTTACATGAAATATTGTACTTTTGGAAGAAATAAAAATAAAATATGAATGATTTCAATGTAACCCAAAGAAATATTATTAATAAATAAGTGTGAACCAATATGTCACTTCAAGATGAAAAAAATGACAGGCTTTAATATTAAGTTTACAAAGTTTAATGTTTTTACTTTCTGTTTATTTACCTTGGGGAGTAGGGTGAATATAATATTTTTTTTCTCATGTGTCATAGCATCATCCGGAAAGCAAACCCACTAACCCGGGACAACTGCTAGTAAAACAGCTATTGCTGATTTCTCGGCCACCAATGCTGACAAAGGGTGAATATAATTAAAATAATATTTATTGATATAATAGCATATTTGCAACTTCACCGTATAAAGAAGAACTGCAAGTGGGATTTTTCTAAATGCTAATAAAAAGATCAGATTTGTAAAATGCGACTTTTTAAATCAAAGAATTTTTGTGATTTAAATGTGAATTATTTATAAAAATATTTATAATGTGCCATATTTAACAATAAAAATATTTACAATATATCTGTAATTTGATATATAAAAATATAAGTTATTTATCCAATATTGATAAAAAAATCTAAATCTTTTTATTTGAAATGTTCTTTGGGACACTGAAAAATACAAAAGATGGGATGATTGTGTTAAGATGATTATTGAGTGTTATAGTAGTAAGGAATGGGATAAAAGAATAAATTTATTAATAAAGACTAGGGAGTTAGAGAGATGGAGAAATAGTATGGAGAGTAAAGAGATTTTAAATATATATAGAAATAAACAGAATATTAGGTGTGAGTTAATATACATGATAATAGTAAGGAAAGTAGTTTATTGTTTAAGGTTCGAATGGGATCTTTAGCTACAAAAGAATATACAAGTAAATGAAAAAATATGGGTGATTTATTTTGTAAATTATGTAAGGAAGGAATTGAAAATATTAGGCATTTGTTAATTGAATGTAAATGTTTGAAAACAGAAAGAGTACATATAATGAAGTTGTGGAAAAATAAATATGAAAAGAGTGATTATACAGAAAGTGAATTATTGGTTTTTATGCTGGGTTTGGGGAAAGATAAGGGGGATTTAGATATAAAGGTTATAGAGTTGACAAAAATTATGTTGTGGAAATGGGATGAAGCAGAATATGGGAAAATTTAGAATGGGGAATGGAAAATATAGTGGCTAACAGGTTTATCTGGACATAATTGCTGAGAAATTCTTGACTTCATTTAAGGAGAAACCACAATACATAATATCACATCAAATCTACAACATAGTGATGCACTATGGTTTTTCCTTTCTTGGAGTCAGGAATCTCTCAGCCATTAAGTCCAGAGAAATCTGTTAGCCATCTTACCTTCTCTTTCCATTCCCATCCTTCCACAACATTACCTTTGTCCACTCTATGGCAAATCACTTTTTTTAATGTGATGTGATATTGATGTGATGCAACTATGCCCAGAAAAAACCTGTTAGCCACTTTGAACCTTTTTCCATTCCCCACCCCAAGTTTTCCCATATTCTTTTCTACCCTGCTCCATCCCATTTCCACAACATTTTCCATGGCCTTTAGATCTAAAATCCCTTAATCTTTTGTTCATATTTATTCTTCCACAACTTCATTATTTGTATCCTTTCTGCTTTCTGATATTTACATTCAATTAATAGATGCCTAATATTTTCTATACCTTCCTTATACAGCTTGCAGCCTAAATCACCCATATTTCTCCATTTACATGTATATTCCCTTGTTGCTAAAGATCCTGTTCGAGCCTGAAACAGTAAACTACTTTCCTTGCTATTATCATAAATTAACTTGCACCCAATATTCTGTTTACTTCTATAAATATTTAAACACTTTTTACTCTCCATACTAGATCTCCATCTCTCCAACTCCCTATTCCTTATTAATGCATCTATTTTTCTACCCCATTCCTTAACACTATTTCACTCAACAATTCTCTTAACACAATCATCCCACCTTTTGTATAAGTATACTGACATAAATTCTTTATCTAAATCTTTTGCATATTGCATTATCTTTCATACCCATCTTGTTGCCTGCACTTTATTTACAACCTAATTAAATACTATTTTGGCTATTCTTTTATTATCCATAAACTGCAATCTACCGAACATTTTCATTTTGCTTTTTGCATCTCTCATATAAAAACTTGAGCATCCCATTTCTCCTTGAATTACCTCCTTTGCTGATCACACTTCTGCATTTAATGCATCACTTTCTACTTCTCTTTGTATTTTTTCTAAATAATCTAATACCCCTTTACTAACATATAATGCATCATTGCCGTATGTTAACCCTGCTACTGGTACTCCTATACAATTCTAGCTACATCATATTTATTATAGAAGAATACTGTAATTTCTTTATCAATCCCTTTCTTTTTTTTTGCTTCATTTATCTTTTTTTTTCTCCCATTCATCCAAGCAATTTCTCTGATTACTTAAAATGATTCCCAAATAGTTATATCTATACTTGTAATTATAGAATACTGCCATCTTTAATCTGGGGTGAAAATTATAATTAGTGGTGGTTAGAATTTTGAATTCCCTACATAAAATTTTATAAAAGGCTCTTTTCTAATACTTATAGCATATGTCCTAATACTTTTTTTGAATATATATAAAACAAAAGAATCCTTAAGATCCAGGGGTTCATACATATAGTGTTCCATTAGTTACAACATTGTATTTTTGATGGTTTACAACTAATAATAAGAATATTGATTGATGGTTTTAATCCAACAATTAATATTAATTACATTAATCATTATTTAATCGCAGCAATAATCTAATTCAGGACTTTTTTCCCCTTCCTAAATATTGGACCAATATTTTTTTTTTTTAATAATGAGAAATATTAAACTTTTAATTAAAATTTTACAAATAACTAATCTATTTATTAATAGGAAAAGAAAATTAATGTTTGTTAATAATTAGAAATTTTAACAATAGTAATTTCTAATCTCCAGTTAATTAGAAGCAAATTAGTGAGGTTAATTTGTAAATGTAACTCACAATAATTTTACTATAAAAATTAATAAATCAACTTCTTTTATTGCTTTATTAATGATTTTTTTTTTTTTTTGCATTGCAAAGTAGTATTGTTTTAAATGTGTGTGTGTGTGAATATATAGATCAGAACACTGTATAGTTCTATCCAAATATCATAACTTTACCGTTCTTATTGCATTGCCAAATTCATATAATATTAATATCATTTATGTTCTCTATTACAACCCAGTTGATGGTTTCAATTGCTTACAGTTCTGAAGAAGATTGCTGGGGCAATTAAAACCGTCTAGTGGGTTGCAAAAAGCATTGTAAAAAGTAATAAAGAACATAAATGATATTATATCCAAATATTATTGTGTGTGACTGCAGAAAGGAGTTTGCTATTAATTGAAAGGTAATACTTAGATTCCTCTTTGACACTTTAAAAGAAGTGGACAAAGCAAATTTCTAATATCCACTCCATGCACTTTTATCATTGCAGCTGGTATTTCTATAAGATTATTTGCTAATAGTGAATTTTAAGGAAACCAAGATGTCGCCTGTATTTTTGATAAAAGTACAGTTTTGAGAGCCTTTAATCTACCAAAGTTGTGTCAGTTGTTAAATTAAAACAAAATTTTAAATCGATTGTTAAATTTCAAAAAAGGAATAAATTTCATTAAGAAGCTTTATTTTATTTTATTTTTTTAACTTATAACATGGGAAGGGGGAGACACTCTTAACATTGTCATACTTTGGTTCAATCAGCGTGTTTCTTTTTGTCCGCAGTTTTTTTTGGTAAATTGTCATAATGATAAAAATTTGGAACCTTCCTGCTACAGAATGTGATGAAGTGGACTATTTCCAATAATATGGGATCCTATCCTCTTAAAAAGTCTGTATTAATGATTATGATACGATTGCATGCTGCCAACATAAATAAAGTGTAAATATTGTATTTATATATATTTTTCATTTTTCTGTTAATAAGTTAATCTAAAAAAAAGATAATAAACTATAAATATTGTAATTAATTTGGCTGTCATTGATTAGCCATCGCACGCTGCTTGATGGCACTGTTTCCATGCAAAAGCACAGAAATATACTGCTTATGCAGCCTATAGAACAGTTCTGTTTATATTAGCCACTAAGCAGGCATAGATGGAATTGCACACCAATATTACAGCCCACTTTTGTGCTTCACATTACTACGCAAATAGTGCACACTTCACAGATTGCTACAGTATGATATGAGGGTGTGTGAAATTCAAGTGGGCCTAACTCTTTTCATGTGCATTTGAAGTACTGATTTTTCACATGACCTGATGTAGTTTTAGATAGTAGTAATTGTAAGCCCAGCGCTGTGCTTCCCTACACATCTTTTTAAGGTGAAATAAATTGCAAAAGTGTACATTTCAGCATTATACAGAAATCATGCGAAAAACGTATTTTGCGCAAAAACAGCTATGAGACTATGTAAACGGCTGTGGTTTGCTGTTGTTTTTCAAAACATAAGCTTGGTTTGATCAGATGGTAATTTTTAAATGGAATTGTTACATTTTATTGATAAAATAGTTTCAAAACATGGTTTTGTTTGATCAGACGGTAATTTAAAAATGGAAAACTTACATTTTATTAAATAATTTTGTTTCTGAAATATTTTAGAATAGTTTTCAAAATGTCGCACATGTAATGGATGATCCTTCAGATTGTCAAAACCATCAGACCCCCTCCCTGCGAATTCCAGCATTACATGCTGACATGTATAATGTTGGATCAGAGTAGTGTAAAAAAAAGTAAATGTAAATCCGTATTAAAAAAAAAAAAAAAACAGGTGAAAAGCGTGATATTTATTTGTTTTTGAATAAATAATAACTAAATTGTAAATCAGCCCAGTCATATTATATCTATTAGTTTTTGACTAGCAGAGCCATTGAGCGGCGTATGGTGGCTAATCGATGACAACCATTAATTTTTCCGCAATAATTTTTCTTTCTTAAAAATAACAGTAATAAAAAATAAAATGTAAATATGAAATATAATGTTTCCTAGCAAGGTATTTTTTTGTAAACATTTCTTGGGAACCCCTGAAACTGTATATTTATCAAAAATATAAACTGTCATCTTGATTTACTTGAAAACTCATATATACTAATTATTTATGTAATATACGAACATGGATGGCCACTCACCATCATGCATTAGTTAGCTTAATGAGTTTATTGACTTTTATTCAAGATCAAGAAACTACACTATAGTTTTCTTCTCAGTTGCCTGATAGTTCTTAATTGAAATAACCATTGCATTTTCTTGAAAGCAGTGAATATGTGTATCATAAAAGATCTAGAAAGAGATCACAAGTGGAATGGATAAAAAAAAAGAAACTTGCTAATTAAATGCGAAGAAAAGAAACTAGAGATAGAAGATACTGGTGTACTTTGGTATTATTTCTGCTATAATGTATTACTCCTGTGACATTTGCATCTGGTAATAATTATTCAAAGTTTATGATGTCATATCATCCAAGAATCCTGACATGACTAATCCATGTCATATGTATATGTTACCAACTTTCTACATATAGATATTTCACCAAGTTTAAATGTGCTGACCTGTGTTCAGTCTGTGACAGTGATTTTTTTTCTCCATAATATAATACACCTCTCACATCATTTGTAAGTAATACAGTTTTATATTTAAAAATATATTTACAGTTAAAACTTTTTATATTTGTACTTTTTTTTTTGCTAAAACTTTATATATATATATTGGTTTTTTTTTTTTAAAAAAATAAAATTTAATATTAAAATTATTGTTCAACATTTTTAGCTAAAGATAAAACTTTATCTTATAGTTCACCATTTTTTTAAAGATTAAAACAAATGTAAAGCTAAAACTTAATGTTACAGTTGACCATTTAAAAAACATTTTACGTTTTTTTTCCAGATTTTTTCTTTTTCCATAATGAATATATTTCTCCATCATTGAAAATAAAATATCTTTATTTAGATTTGAAGTTTGGTATTACATGTACTGGGTGTCCATGATGGCACAAAGTGTCTGATTATGCCGAGCAGGTAAGCGTGACTACGACAGCACAAAGTGCTGTCAAAAAAACTCACAAGCCACAACTACTTGTTTTTAATTAGAGTCATAATGTGTTTTTTTTTCTTTTTCCATAATGAACATATGTCTCCATTTTTTTTTAGATTTGAAGTTTGATATTATAGCTGGTTTGAGATATTACTCTGGTGACGTATTATTATAAGTTTGTGATATGTTTAAAATAATGTCCCCACAGGATCTGCTGACAAATTTTATCGATTAACTTTGTTTGTCCCCTTCAAGGCATTATTTTAAATACATTGCAAAATCAAAATAATACATCACTGGAATAATACTTCATAGCAGGAATAGTACCAAAATATCGAAACTGGATTGAACTTGGACTTTTATCCTGCAGTGAATCAAATGATTGAAAATGATAATGATGATATGTATATGTATTAATGTATATCTTCAACATACTGTTATTTTTATATTTAATTCAATATTAGCATTAAATGTATTTAATAATAGTCGAACCACATTGCATTGTGCAGTGTCTGAGTTGCAGATTCTGAACTCAAGATTTATGAATTATGATCCAGCTCTGTCTCTCTGCATTCAAACTTTATACAAACCTCTGAGCAACAAAACCATTTAATTATTATTATTATTTTATGATTATAATGACTATTAATGCAAAACCTGCAGGAACATCTTTAATATTTTGTTTGTGTACATAAAAAATGGTTTTTGACTTTATTGCTTGACTTTATAAGAAGTTCAAATGCCAGAACTGTGAGTGCTAGAATCAATTCTGGGACCACCTGATCCCATGTCAGACACTTTACCAACTGTTCCAAACCATGCAAGACTTTGTGTTTATGACTTAGCATGTCATGCAAAACTTATGCATATAAACACATACTCTGATATACAATATATTGTAATCTTAGTGATACCAAAGTTACATTGTGATTGTATTTTGAAAATAATGTGTGTGTGCTTAATTATGCATGTATATACATACAAGATGGAAATAAATAAATGAGGATCCATGTGTAGAAAATAATTGTTTGGATAAAGATTTTATTTATTTAGTAAATATGCACTGATATATTCATTTAATTAATTCCCCCTTGGTTAGAGAACAGATTACTTTATAAATTCATTGAGGAGACAATCCCAAAAATTTACAAATAAAATAACAATTTTTGAAAGTAAATGAAGTTGATAATATGTAAAAGAGATAAGTAGCTCTCTCTCTCTCTCTTTCTTGCTCTCTTATTCTTGTTTGAAGAAGAAAAAGAGAAAAAGAATTAACTATCAAGTTATACAAAGAGTGTGGATTTTTATTTTAATTACTTTGATTTATTAAAAATTATGAAAATACTCATTGTATTTGGATATTCTTTTAATATGAGCTCTAGACCTATGCAAGTAGTGCTATATAGGTGTATAATAATTAATCAGTTTTGTTAAAATAAGT